>VZRQ01003129.1:1037485-1145979 GCA_013397975.1 Machaerirhynchus nigripectus | reverse complement strand
AGGAGGTTGTGTGGGCACGTAGAGGGGAAGGCAGTGGGGGTGTTGGGCGCTGGGGGTGTCCGGGGTGCCGGGGGGTGCCTAGGGGTCCAGGGTGCACAGGGAGGGCCCGGGGGTGCATGCCCAGAACCCCCGTGGGTGCGATGGTGGGCGAAGGGTGGGCGATGGGGCGCACACAGCCGGGGCTGAGCGGGGTTTGTCTCCAGGAATGAGAGGGGCAGGTGTCGGTTCCCTTTGCCGGCACCCGGGTGTCCGATGTGGGGCGTGGGAGGCACAGTGAGGACACATGGCAGGGACGTGGAGGGACGTGGGGGTCCTCCTCGGGGGTCGGCAGGGTCGCACCTCCCAGCTCCGCAGAACGTCTTCCCGGGCGATGTCCCCTGTCCCCTGCGTCAGGGACGTGACCTCCCCTGGCCATGCCACCCATGCTGGGGACACGAGGTCTGTCCCTCGGCTTGGCAGCCAGCAGGATGGATCCTTCACGGATTGTGCAAGGGACAGGCAAAGGCCTCGTTTCGTTCCGCTGCCCTCCCCGCTCTGCCCACCCCACAGGAACGCTCCGAGCCATTTGACCTTCTCTCGCCAGGCCAGCGCCGCTGGCTCGGGGCACCAGCCCGGCGGGGCTGTCCCCGGGACCTGGCAGCCCGGGATGGGTCGCAGCGAGTTCCAGCAGCAGTGGGCACAGTGGGGCTGGGACGCACTTTGCAGGCGGGATGGAGTCCCTGTGGTACCCGGCCGTGGGATGGGCTGGTTCTGCTGCCCTCGGGGTGGATGGACGCCAGGGCCGCCTGGGGGAGGTCTGCCCGGCTCCAGACGCCTTTTCCAAAGATAAAAGCTTGATTTTAGCCAGCTGGGGAAGGTGCTGCCTCCACCTGTGTGGTGGCAACAGCCTCTTCTTGCCCAGTGTGGATGCATGTGGGGCTGGGGCTGCTCACTGCATCCCCCCCGGTAATTGGGGACGGGCAGGGGCAGACAGCCCCCATTCAAACTTAATCCCCACCACCCCCTTCTCCCCCCCGGATGGGAATTGGGTGCCCCAGGACTTGCTGCTTGGAGCCTGTGGGGCCATTTCAGCAGGATTTGGGTGCTGAGTGCCGGGCATGGCTGCGAGCCGGGAGGAGCGTGGGGAGGCAAACAGCTCCAAATCCAGCAAAGCCCCTGCGAACAGAGCACAGGGAAAACTTGCAAGCACAACGAATTTTCTCGCTGTGCCACATTTTGTCACTGGCAAAGCCGCCCGTGTGGAGAGGCCCAGCACAGAGTGTCTGCCAGGCAGGCGAGGTTGATCCCAGCACAGCACCCACCACTTGAGCCGGTTTTTTTTGGGGCTGCAGGGTCAGCACGGATAAGAACTTCATGGAGGTTTTGTATCTGGGGCATAGGAGGGTTGGAATCTGGGAATGAGGCAGAAAATTGTCATCTTTTTATCCATATGTTTGAATCATATCCGTTTCTAGCTAGCTCAGCTGCCTGTCTGTGCTACCCTCCGTGTTTTCCTAGCAGCAGATTATTTGGGATAACTGGGAGCTGGAGGGAAATGTGTGCACAGACTTAAATGTGTGTGAGTTGGTACGCATTGCAAAAAATCCTGCACAGCTGTAGCTGGGGCAAGGGGCCAGTTGGCTGCTCTGCCAAAAAACCTGCTTACATTTCCTCAGTGTCCAAAGTCCTCAATGTTTGGGTGAAAACACTGGATCTCCTCTCCCCAGCACTGCCTGGCTGTGGATGTGCATTGGGGTTCGTGTCAGGTGGCACAGAGCGTGTCCCTCTGGAAGTGGGGCTTGTCTTGAGTTCACTCCTGGTTTTGCCAGTGGGATTTTGCCAGCAAGAGGCACCATTTGGGTTGACCCACAGAAGCCCAAGAAATGTTTGGAAGGGGGAAAAAGTGCCTGCTGGTTATGGATGGTGGGTGCTCTGCCAGGGGGTGGTCTGGTGGGACGCCCTGAGCATGGCCAAGGTGGGCTGCAGCATCCAGACCTGGAGCAGGCCAGGGACAGAGCCCAAACTGAAGACTTTGGAGTCACCTGCCAGCTCTGACTCCAAGATTTCACACGACCTGTTGCATCTGGCAAGTCCCATTAGGATTTGGGTACCTCTTGGCTTCTCTGTACAAGGACTTCTCACCAGGCACAGCTTCCAAGTCCCTGTTTTCCTTCCTGTGGCATCCCAGCCATGTCAAGACTGTCAACTTCCGTTGAATCTGTCAGTTCAGCGAAACAAGTATCTCCCCTCCCTGAAGTTTAAGGCCAAATCTTCATCCCATTCCAGCTCTTGGAGTCCATCTTAGAGCAGGATGGGTCACAAGCCATGTCTGATACATCCTTCACCTTCATTTGGGGTCAGATGGTGATTCCAGCCTTTGCTGGCTGGACTTCAGACATCCTGCTTTAGCACCCTTCAGGGGGATCTGTACTTTCCATGGAAAGCTGAGATGGAAGGCATTTTTTTCCCCATCTGTCCAGGAAGTGAGAGCAACAAAAATGCCTTTCATCACCTTCGTCATCCTCGCTCTGGAGGAGAGAGCACTGTACATGGCGTGGGAAGGATGACTGACAGCTCGACAAGAAGCTGTTAAGCCCTGCACTTGGGGGATGTTCAGGAAGTCACCCCTGGAGCAACGGAGAACCTACAGAACAAGTGCCTATATAAATACATAGATAGAGATCCGTAGGCTTCTGTGGCCAGCGCTGGAGTGTGAGAAACCAGAACAGCACTTGGAGCAGCTCACGTGTGCCAGGACTCTGCAGTTCCATGGGGCACAGGCTGCACAGGGAGCATCTTCTTCTCCAGCACCCTTGGACCACAGGGGACTCAAAGTGGGCCCAGTGAGGGCACGCAGCAGTGGAAGGGGCTGGTGGGGCCCCTTGTCTTGGAAGAAGATGGGACATTTGGAGAGGGGAGATGTGTCCTTCCTGAGGGACAGCATCATGGCAAGCCAATGTAGGGTGTAGGTAGGTAGGTAGGTAGGAAGGAAGGAAGGAAGGAAGGAAGGAAGGAGAAGCTGTCATCCTTCAGATTTTGGACTGGGCTCAGGGTACTACTGGGTGGAAACCAGTTCCCAGTGCTGCACCAGCCTCTGGTGCCCTTGGACACATGAAGTTTTACTTTTGCCTCCTCCCTGCGCTGCTTTGGCTGCCTTTGGCCCCACACCTTTTCTCCTTCTCCCCAGCACCTGGACATTCTCAGTGCATTCAGCTCCCTCCCGCCTGCCTGGGGCTGGGGAGAAGAACCAGCCAGAGTCCACCCGGGGCTGCCAGCTGGCAGGAGATGGCAGGGAAGGATGATGGAATGTTCCCTGTGGCTGGGAGGGGAGTTAGTGGCACAGAAACTGCCCCAGGTGGCAGAATCCCTCCAGACACCATGGCCAATGGATAAAGGTGCTTGCACTGGGTGAATAACTTCATCCCATGGCTCAGGCTGGAGCAATTTCCTCTGGACTGCCAGAGGCTTTGGTGCTCTTCATCTCTGTCATAAAAATTGGATGTGGAGAGCAATTCTTACCCTAAGCATCCCAAGTAGTATCCTGAGGGATTCATTTCCAGTGGACTCAGGTGGACCAGCCCAGGAATGGTGGGTGCTGGGCGGGCAGGGACAGAGGGGCTGCTGGAAGAGGGGATGAATATGGACAGGAATGGATTCCAGGTGAGGGATTTCAGGTGGGGGAGTCCATCCTGCAGCACACCCTGCCCCGGGGTGATGCCCACGCCTGCGACGGCAGCAAGGGATGGAGACACCCAGGGGCAAAATCCCGGTGGGCAAATCCCAGTACTGGTCCTGGCTACGTGGGAGTGTATCTGGCGGCTAGTCCAAGCAGCGACAGGCTGGCCAAGAGCTGAGTCATCCCTCCAGCACGGAGGAGATCCCCCAGGGCCCCTCGTTTGCTGTTAAAAGGCAGTAGCAAGAGCAAGAGGCTGCGAAATGGCTCCGCCGAGAGCTCGGCTTCTTAGGCAGCCCCGGCCTCCGAGGAAGCGGGGATGCTCCGCTCGGAGCACGAAACCCGCAGACATCTGGAGCCTGTGGCTTGTTTCTCAACGGCTCCTTGGCCGTGTTTCTCCTCCGTTTCGGAGATAAAGGCGGCGAGGGTGACCTCGCGGAGCGGGAGCCGCGGTGCTGGCCGCCCTCCAGCCAGCCCGGCCGGAGGAAACAGCGGTCCCGCTCTGTGCCGCCGCCAAAGCAAATAGAAATGGGGCGTTAAACAATGCTGGGCGCGAACCGGGGGGGTACTGGCCGCCGGCGTCGCCGCTGCCGACGGGCTCCTCGTCTCCAGGAGTGTTTCCACTGGCATCAAGGAAGCCTGTGCCCCCTGCCCACACAAAACCCTCCTGTCGGGCAGCCTGAAGACTTCATCCAGGGCATCCTGCACACCTCAGCGGTGTGCAGGGACTTGCTGGGTGCTGAGGGAGGCAGGAAGGATGAAGGGTGAAGAAGAGGAGTTGCCCAGCTTCCAGCAGCCCTCCTGCTTACCGTGGGCTTGCTGGAAGGATTCGGCTTAGTCATCCATCCCTTGCCTCGCTGGTAGGCTGAGCCACTGCTGAAAATATCCTGGAAGACTCCCAAGCAGCACAGAAGGCAAGAAAATGAGGAACACATGAAGGAAGGGAAGACGGGAAAGGATGGGAAGGAAAGAGAAGCAGGGCTGGGAGAGGGCGGTCTTGGCCACCCACCTCCCTGCTGGGGCCAGAGCACAGACACCCATCAGAGCCATCCCGGCAGTGCCTTTGGAGAGGGGGCTGCACCCTTGCTGGGTGCGGGGGTGATGCTGGCGGTCGGCGCTGGTGTCTGTGCCCAGCAGTGGCCTCGGCAGGGTGGGGGACGCTGCCCTTCCCACGGGTGCTTTCGGGGGGGTAAGCTCATAGGAAATTGCTCACCCTGAGAAAATGCATTCCGGGCAGCTCCACATCCTTTCGGTCTTAGGGAAGGGCTGGTGCCCTGACCTTTGTCCGGCTCAGGAGAAGCCCAGCGGCACTCGGCTGCTCGCCGCGGGGTTCGCGCCAGACTTTTAGCACATTGCTTTTAGCACTTGTGCTGAGTCCCGAGGCGTGAGGGTGGCTCCTCGCTGTGTCCGTGTCTGTGTCCAGCTGGGCAGGATCCGCACAGCTTCTGTCGGCTGCTGCCATCTCGTGTTGCTCCATACACGAGTCCCCCACCAGGGCTGCCCACCGGCCTTGCTGTGAGGTCGGGGTGGGTTGGCATCTCCCCGCTTTCCCCGGGTTTATGTCCTGCCCGCTCCGGGCTGAGCATGCTGGGATTCGGGGCGAGGGGTTGGGGACACACGCTGGCCTCTTCCCTGCCACTGTCTCTTTGAGCCGGGGGCCGAAGCCGTGTGAGCTGCAACCGGAGACCTACTCGGAGAAATTCCTTTCCCATGTGGTCAGCGCGGTGGGTGCGCAGAACACAGTCTAAACACGGGGTGGGATGGTGGAGAGGTCCTGAGTGTCACTAGGTGTCCCCTGGGCTTTTCCATCTGTCCCAGCATCTTCGTGGGGGGCTGCGCTGGGTTCCCATTGCCCTCGGACCGTGTACCCCAGCCCCGGTGCATCCCTCCTGCCTTCCCCCAGGGGCCAGGAAAGGAGTTGGGATGCCGGGGGATAGCTGGAGGAAGGGCTGACAGTCCTGGGCAGGGAGGACCGACACCCCACATTCCCACTGAGCGCCCTAATCCCCCTCTCCCCTCTGCCCAGGTCTCTCCCGCAGCGCCAGCCTGTCGGAGAAGGAGCTGAAGGAGGCGAAGGCACGGAGCCAGAGGATCGCGGCTCAGCTCACCACGGCGCCCGGCCCCAGCTCCAAGGGCGTCCTGCTGTTCCACCGGCGCAGGCAGCGCGTTGAGGGGCTCACGGGGGCCGGGCATGGCGGGGGGCTGCCGCTGAGCCCTGCACCCCAGCCTCGGCAAGCGACCATGGAGCAGACCCAGGCGCAGGGCACGAAGCCGGAGCCTGACCAGCCTGGCAACCCAGGAGAAGGGATGTTGGCAAACGCCTCCCCGTGCCAGGAGCTTCCTGCTGAAGCCCAGCAGGTCCCACTCAGCATTTACCTGAAGGAGAACATGGCATCGGCTGCCACCAACGGCGTGCAGGAGCAGGCAGCCAGCGGGATGGAGAGAGGGGTGGAGGGGCTTGGAAGTGCAGGAGCCCCCACAGGGCCGAACGCGGCAGCTCTTGTCCTGCCCCAGAGCCCTGAGGAGGGGAAGAACCTCGAAGTGCCCAGTGAGGTGCCCGGTGAGGTGCCTAGTGAGGTGCCCAGCGCACCAGCAGGGACGGCCACAGGGATGGCATCCCCAGCTGGGCAGCAGCAGAACGGGGCACAGGGCCGGCAGTACTACGAGGTCCATCTCACCCTGGCCAAGCCCAAGCCTGTGAAGAACCGGACGGCCAGACCCTTCGGCACCCAGGCATCCCCTGCCAGTGCCCAGCTGGCCGAGGAATCCCCTGCCCCCGAGCTGCCCCCACCGCCAACCTACGCAGAGACCCTCAGCAGCCCCCCACCCCTCACCCGTGTCCGCTCCCCCCCTGCCTACTCGGCCCTGTACCCTGCCCAGGAGCAGAAGATGCTGCCAGATCCCCTCCTGGGCTGCGGTGTGAGCGGACCAAACCCCTTGCCCAAGACAGGGATCCTGGAGGAGTCGGCTGCCCGGAGAGCCAGCAGAAAGTCCATGTTCACCTTTGTGGAGAAGCCAAAGCTGGGTCCCAACCCCGCCCTGCTGGACCTGGTTCAGAGCGCAGACAGCAGGAAGAAGCAGAAGGAGCAGGGGGAGCCCAGTGCTGAGGATGAGCCCTTTGCCCTCGGGGCTGAAGCTGCAAACTTTGTCCCCAACAACACGGCCAGGGGTGTGCAGCACCTCCCACCAGCTGAGGATGCTCCGGCATGGTCCTCCTGCCTCAAGTCTCCCACCATCCAGCCCAAGAAGAAGCCACAGCCCAGCCACATCCTCAGTGAAGCGAGAGGGAAGGGGGCTGAGCTCTTTGCCCGCCGACAGTCCAGGATGGAGAAGTTCATCATTGAGGCCCCCTCCCAGCCCGATCTGCTGCGGTCCCCATCGCCCACCATGTCCCTGCCTCCCTCCTGGAAGTATGAAAACAATGCTTACCTGTCACCCATGGTCTCCAGACGCCCCTCCAAGAGTCCCTGCAGGCCCTCTAAAACCCCTCCTGCATCGCTGTATGGCAGCAACCTAATGGAGAACGAGGTGTCCCAGAAGGAGCTGGAGATCTCCAAGCACCAACCTTACCAGCTCCAGTCTTCTCTCTTCATCCTCTCCCCATCCAAGGGGCCAGCAAGGTCCATGCCCCAGGAGATGCCTCCACCCAGACCCTCTCTTCCCGACTCCTACCCCTACCCCCAGCAAGCCTCCTGCCCGACCTCTCCGTTGCCTCCTTCCCCGGTTTGGCATCCCCCCGTGGTGCCCAGCGCTGGCCAGACCACCGCCAGCCCCTTCCCCAGCGCTGCCGGGGCACTGCCCCTGACTCACAACAGCCGTGCCAGTCCTGGAGCCCCGGCTGAGGTGCTGCTGGCCTCCCCGTGCCGCCTGCTGCCGCCCCGGGCCAAGGCGGGCTTCCAGGCACCCCGGCCCTCCTACTCCACCAGGAATGCTGGCATCGAGCCACAGGTGTGGAAACCTTCTTTTTACTACAAGTAATGGTGGTGGAGAGAAGGACACAGGGGTGATAGGTTGAGTCCTCTGTAACCGCTCGTGGGAGTGCCAAAAGCCAAACCAACCACAAAAGAAGGGGGGAAGAGAAAATAGAAAAAAGAAGTGGTTGTGAGGCTGCAGCTCTGGGACAGTGGGTGACAGGTGCTGCCGAGCCCCTGGTGCAACAGGAGCTGAGGAGTCCTGGGGAGGCAGCAGGGAATGGGCACAGAGCCTGCAGGATCCCAAAGAGTCACCAGGAGCCTGCCTGTCCCACAGGGCTGCTCTTGCTCTTCTCTCATCTGGAAACTGTATGGAGCATCGCACCTCTGGCTCTCTCCTTTCCTCACCTCCAGCTTTTCCAGCTCTCAGAGCTCTGCCTGCTCCTCTGCATCCCCTCTGTCCTGTGGCTCTTCTCAGCCTCCTACCAAAGCAAACCTGGAAGGGACACGCTGCCTTTCTGCCTCACTGTGCCTGCTCCTGGCTCTTCTGTTGCTCCTTCAGGATCTGTCCTCATTTGCTTCCTCACTGTGGAGGAAGAACTGCATCCCTCGGGGAATGGCAGAGTCCAGTGGTGCTGGGCCCAGGGACACTGTGGGGTCCCTGTCCCTGCCTGGGCTCAGTCCAGCTGGCGCTGGGGTGGGCAGTGCTGTGTGGTACGGCTGGAAACAAGGGATATGCTGAGATGAGGAGGGTGCTGAGGGCAGGGCTGCTGGGTGATGCTCACCCCAAGACTCGTGGTCCAGCTGTGCCTCTGCCCATGCCCTCTTGCCACTTTCCCCATGGTACCAAGATGCCTTTTGACTGTGCTTCATTTCTCTTGCATTTTCCTTTTTCCCCCTCTTTCTGAATACACTCTCTGCGCTGTCACACCTGGCTCTTCTCTTTCCTGCCGTCTGGGGAGTGATGCCGGGTGATGGATCCTCAGCCGTGCAAGGGGGTCTCTGAGCATCCCCCAGAGGGAGACTTCAGGAGGCTACAGGCAGTGAGAGGTCCTGGGACATATTCTGGGCAAGGATGATTAGCAGAAGGCTCAGCCTGCCCTGATCTCCTTGGTGGGCGAGGGGGTGCAGGGTCAAATATGTTTTGGGAACCCCTTGCAGGGGTGCAATGCATGAGGAGACATCCCCAGCTCCTGTGGGGCTGTGCCAGCATGAATCTTACCCTGGCACCCTCCTGCCACTGTACCCCTGCTCTGTCCCTTCGTCCCCCCGAGTGGGGGGTCACTAACCTGCTCTCTGTCCCTCTCCAGGACAGGCGGTTGTCCCTCCCTGCATCGCCCATCTGTTCGCCCCGGCTGGCGCGGCGCCCGGGCAGCCTGGACGGCTGGGCCAGCCCGGCCTCGGTGCCCGAGCTGGATGAGGGACCCCCCACGTCCCCTCCGTGGAGTGAGAGGTCCCTGTCCCCGCTGCGGCAGGACGCGGACCCCCGGGCCAGCCGGCAGATGCAAGCGCGGCTCGCCAGGAACATCATCAACGCTGCCCGCAGGAAGAGCTCCTCTCCCAAAGCCGTGGGGCTGGAGAGCTCCCGGCCCTTCACCCCCATCTCTGCCGGCGCCCCCAGCCTGCCCCAGTCGCCCCGGCTGGGGCCCAGAGCGCCGGCACTGCAGGCTGCCAGCAGCGTGCTGGGGAGCCTGGGCAGCCCCTCGCCCACCCACAAAAGCCCCCTGCGATCGCCCCGGGCAGGCAGCCCCCAGTTCTGTGCCTCCCCCGGGATGTCCCGAGCCGCCTGGGCAGAGGGTCGCCGGCTCCTGCTGCCATCCAGCGCATCTTCCTGCCCCGTGCCCAGGCTGTCCCCCATCCCCAAGAGCCCCCTGCCATCCCCCGTGGTGGGTGGGCGGTCCGTAGCCAAGCGTTGCACCTCCCGGTCCCCGACGGACTCGGACGTCTCCCTCGACTCCGAAGACTCGGGGACCAAGAGCCCGGGAATCCACAGCTTCAACCTCTGTCCCCGGGGCTGGACCAGCAGCCTGCGGCTGAAGAC
Source organism: Machaerirhynchus nigripectus (assembly GCA_013397975.1). Classification (NCBI taxonomy): domain Eukaryota; kingdom Metazoa; phylum Chordata; class Aves; order Passeriformes; family Dicruridae; genus Machaerirhynchus; species Machaerirhynchus nigripectus. The sequence goes on along the minus strand of VZRQ01003129.1, from coordinate 1,136,375 downwards.
GGGGGGCATGCCCTCAGGGGCACCCTGCACCTCCTAGACAAGCCAGCCCCTGCCAAACCACCCTCTCCCTCGACCCGTCAGCCCGGGTGATGCCACCCGCTCAACCCCCACCGGGAACACACCAACCCCCGAGGCTGAAGTCCCCAAAAAACAGCGTCCCTTCGGAGCTGCCACGGCCCCTCTGTGTGCCAGAGGGGTCAGGTGCCTCGTGCCCGCCCGCCATCCCATGGCCCCGCTCTATTTTTACCACCCTAACCTTTCGGGGCAGGACCGCGTGGTCAGCAGGCAGGAGCAGGCAGAGTGGGGGAGCCGGGCCCCCACGGCCCCTCCCTCGGCAGTCCCTGCCTGCCAGCCAGCCCCATCCCGCATAGCCAGGATGGGATGGGCTTGGTGGTCCCTTGTGAGCCCCTGTCCCCAGCTTCCAGATGTTATTCCGGGGTGTCACTGCAGCTCTGCTTCCCTGGGGTGGCACAGCTGCTGCGGGTGGGCAGCATCGACTGGATGCCATGACCAGGCTCCCTCTCCCAGCCTCTCCCGGCCTCCAGATTTGGCTGGTGTCAATTGAGACCAGATTTTGGAGAGGAAAAGGTAATTTTTAATTCCAGCCCCCCAGTTATTCACTGGGGGGTTTTTTTGAAACTTTTGATCACTTCTCAAAGAAATTCTCCCAAATCCTTCTTTCCCTGGAGAACAAAAAGAGCCAAAGTTATTTATTGCCACGTTAAGGGGACTGTTTACAGGTGCTCTCCTGCCCTGCCCAGACCAAGAGGGACAGCCCCATCTTGTACCTGTCACTGTCCCCATACCCAAGTTCACCACATCCCCATCCCCATTCCCACCCCCACTCGGGTGGGATGGAGGCACACACAGGAACTGATGGGTGCTGTGACAGCCAGGGCAGGTGGGAAGAGGTGGAGGACCATGGGGGCTGAAGGAAATGGTAAAAGTTGCAGAGGGTTTGAAGGAGGTGTCGGCACAGAAGGCGATTCTGAGAATGTCGGTGTCCCCACACCTTGGGGCTGGTGAGACCAGCACTGGACAAGAGGTTGCATTCCTGGCATATTCCCATTCAGGGAGCCTGTCACCCCTTCCCTTTCCCCAGGACACGCTGTTGAAGCCAGCCCATCCCTGCTCCCTGGAGTACCTCCAAGCTGCAGGCTGCCCTTCCTGGAACACAGCCCCCATTCCCAGGACACACCTCCCACCCTCGCTCCAGCAGCCGCCACAACCTGCCTTCACCACTCCGCTGTATACCCAGCTCAGAAATAAACCGCCGTTATCCCACCCAGGCTGGCTCTGATCTGTCCCCAAGGTGGCCTGGGCACACGTGGCACATGGCCACCTCCTGCTGCTGCTACGTGTCCCTGAGGGTCAGCCCTGCTCCATGCCAAGAGACAGCGTCCGCATCCGTGTGGGTCAGCCCTGCTTCGTGCTGGGCTGAGGTGTCCTGGTCCCCAAGGGTCAGAGCCCTGCTTCGTGCCAGGATAATGGCATCCTCATCCCTGTGAGTCAGACCTGCTCTGTGCTGGGGTGACGGCATCCCAGTCCCCAAGGGTCACAGCCCTGCTCCACCCCCTTTCTCAGCCAGAAATAACTCCTGTCCCGTGGCTGGACCTTGGCATCTGGGCTGGAGCCTAGGACGGGTTGGGGCAAGCAGCAGGAGCCCAAGGGTGCTGTGAAGGGCCAGCAGGGGCCACCGAGTGCTGGTGGCTGCAGCTTGGCTTCGGCCTCATCCCCAGCGCAGCAGGAGAAGCATTTTCAGTCCCCAGCATCTGGGGTATCCCCTGGCCAGGTAGGGAAGGTGAGGTTCCACGTGGGGGTCAGCAGGTGGGTGGATGCACAGGGCTTGGGGATGTCCTTGGAAAGGGGGACACCACCACTGTGGGGGTCAGGGTGCAGCCTCCCTGGAGCGGGGTGGAGGGAAGGATGGGGTGCAGGTCCCTGGCTCGTTGTGTGGGTGGTTAATGCTGAACTCAGAGCCGGCAGGGAGCTGTGTGCCAGGCACCCTGGCCCCATGGAGACCCCGGCACTGCAGGCCCCCTAGGGGAAGCTGCCCAGCATCAGCCTGAGCTGAGGGATGCCAGATGCACCAAACAGGGTCAAACAGCATTTGCGGAGCCGAGAGCCCCAGCAGCACAGGAGGGTTCTGCTGTGGGTGGGCAGATCAGGGGGCTCAGACTGGGGCTGGTTTCCAGCTGCCTCTCCACAATGGAGCAACCCAGCCGGGTGGTCCCATGACCCTTCTTGCCACTGGCTGGGCTCACCAGCTCCCTGCTGGTTCAGGGCTGCAGCTCCTGCACTCTCGGGGCCAGTGGCTGAAAATAGCTCTGCTAAGGTGGAGGTGCTGGGGGCGGGGGGGGTGGCAGCCAGGCCCCCGCTCGGCCAGCAGCTGCTGCTCCGAGGGCGCTCGGGGCACAAGGACAGCAGCTCGCTGTGGGCAAGGACAGTTTCTGCCCTAAAGAAAGGCAGAGAGGAAGAAGGACAGGCAGGGGCTGAGGGGCAGCATGGTTTGAACATTCCCTATGTCTGTTGAAGGGGACAGAGAGAGGTGCAGGGAGATGCTTAGGGATGATGTTGACCAGGGGAGATGTTTGGGGATGATGCTGACCAGGTGAGATGCTCAGCTGGATCTCAGGGTCTCTCTGGGGCATGCCTGGGGCTGACACGTCCCCATGCTTGGTGTCACTCCCAACTGCCTCTCTCTTCCAGCCAGACAGGACCTGTCCCCCTCCCACAGAGCTGCCCCAGGAGCACGGCAGCAAGTGATGGCCATCATGAGACCAGGCTCTGAAGAGGGTAAGGGGGTGCATGGGTGTCACCAGTCCCAGGGCAGTGCTGCCCTCCTTGACTATGGGCCAGACCCAGCTCTGGTTGAGGTCACTGGCCCTGCTTTTGCTGGAATGGTCCATGCACAGAGTGGACGCTGCTTGAACAGCATTGGAGAGGCTTCTTGAACCTCTGGAGCTCCCTGACAATTCCTCACACTGAGGAAATGCCAGTCCCTGGCGTGGGCAAATGGCCCAGCCACAAAACAGGGACCACAAGGAGGGGATGTTCTGTCTGTGCTGGCTTGGGAGTCCCCAACATTGCAGCATTCTCAGCTGTTGCTGTGCTCTCCCAGCCTCCCCAGAGCCCCAACTGGATCTGGGGAAGAAGGTGAGCACAACACAGGACCTGATGATCGAGGAGCTCTCCCTGCGGAACAACCGCGGCTCCCGGCTCTTCCAGCAGCGCCAGAAGAGGATGCAGCGCTTTGTCTTTGAGCATCCCAGCGGCTCCAGGCAGGTAGGTCTGAGGACAGCCCTTCCCTGGCTCTTGCAGCCTTTCCAGGGAAGGAATTCCTGGCAGGGTCAGCAGTCTCTCCGCAGGGCAGCCGTGGTTGGCTGACTGCTATGCAGAGATGAAGGAAGAGGAGAGATGTCCTGGTGGGCTGGGCATGGAGATGGGCAAACATGGGGTTCAATATCCACCAGAGAGGAAGGGGAAGGTGCTGATCCCCCTCTGCACCCACTCATTGTCTCCTGCAGCTCCCAGGGCAAGGGGCAGGTGGCTCACACCACACCAAGAAAGGTGATTCAGAAGGAACAGTGAATGAACAAATGGTGAGTAAACGGAGGAAGCTCTGAGGTGTTTTCAACAACCCCAAGTCCCAAATGGGGCAGGGGGAGCTCCCCCTGTGCCTGTTAACTCTCCCCTCCACAGGCAGGGGAGAATGCTGGGGGCCAGGAGAATTATCACTCTGAACTCCACGTGGCAGCATCGCCCCAAGGTGGCCCCCCAGAAGTACCCAAGAAGTCAGAAAAGGTCTTGCACATGAGCAAAGTCCTGAACCCAGGTGCCCTGGCGCCAGGTAAGTCAGTGCTGCCTGCACCCGAACCTGACACTGCTGTGACCTCAGCAATGTGGGGCTGGAGGCAGCGAGCTGCTGCCTGCTGAGGGGTGTGCCCAAAACCCTCCCCCAGAGATTTGATATGTACAGATATCTATACTTTCATATTTATGTTATAGATTCACACTCCTGGACCCAGTAACAGGTCTTCCATGGCCATGCAGGGGCCAGGCTCTCCCCAGCCCCTTGCCTCAGCCTGGCTGTGGCCCCAGCAGCCCACACTGTCTCTCCCCCTGCACAGGGTACTCGAGCCCCCTCAAAGAAATCCCCCACGAGAAGTTCAATGTCACCGCCATCCCCAAGGGCTACCGGTCCCCATGGCAGGAGCTCTTTGGTGACAGGGACGATGCCGTGTATGGCAAGAACCAGCCGCCCATGAGACCCCCTGCGTGGGACTTCAGGAGCTTCAACAGGTAACAGGGGCAGGCACCACGAGCTGAGCCAGCCCCTGGCCAAGCCCTTCAGCCTTGAGGAGCACCCACCATCCTGCCAGGGAAACGCAACACTGTCCCTCTTTATACCCCACGGGGTCACAGCAAGGGCTCAGGATGCTCTTTTCCTGCTCAGGAGCTCCTCTGTGGCTCCCTGCAAAGGTCCCTGCCTCCAGCAGCTCTCTCCCAGATCTCCTCTCAGCTCCATCACTGGGCTTGCACAGCCTTAAGCAGCTTGATCTCACTGGGTAACCTCAGGGATGAAATTTGGGAGGACCAATTCTTGTGCACATGGTCCTGGAGAAGGAATCACTCCTGTTCCCAGCTGGGCTCAGCTCTGGGCTGGGTGGAGGAATGACACAGACAGTGCCAAGTCTCTTTCCTAATTTCCTTAAGGTATTCAAGCAGCTGCTAGAAGCAGTGGGGGTATAAGGTTAATCTTCCCACAGAGTGCTAAGAGGTCACCAGATTCCTTCCAAACACCTGCTTGAGCCCAAAGCCTCTGGGCCAGGGGGTTTCTGGTGGCTCAGCCTGGCAAGCTCCGTGCCCTGTGGCTGCCTCTGATGGAGCACGGCTGGTGCCTCCTCACACCTCCAGATTACACTGGGGTCAAGGTTGGGACCTTGGAGCAAAGACTGCAAAGATAGATCTCCTTTCTGGAAAGGTGCTTGGTGGCAATCCAGATGGAGATCTGGTGGTAGCAAAGCACCAGCAGCCCATGGTAGAATAATGAGAACTGAACTTTTAAGCTGAACATCATCCCAGGGAATCAGCAAAAGGAGTCCTGTCTTTCCTGAAGGCCTCTGTCACGAGGATGGAATTATATTGGCTTTGGTGGCCTGGCCAAAGTCACCTTCCAGTAGGCAAGTTCCCACTGGAGCTTCCCCCCGGGACACAGCACTGCTCCCCAGCAGACCACATGCCAACAGCAGCTCCCCTGTGCCCAGCCCAGGGCTGGATTTGAGGTGTGGGGGACACAACTGCTGTGGTTTGAGCACTTGGCACAAGGGGCTGTGGGGGACCACAACCCCTTCCTGTGGGAAAAGCCATCCTAAAGGGCAGAGATGAGCCTGGCCACCACCGTCCCTTTGCTGCTCTCCTCCCACTCAGCCCTGGCTCCCCTTTGCCATGTGGCTCTCCTTGAGGAGTTACAGCCAAGGAGGTGCTGCAGGGGGAGAATGAGGAGCTGCTGCAGACACTTGGCTCTTTTCTTTCAACATTTAGCCATGTTCCTGCCCCAGGATTTATTTATGGACAGGGACTGAAGCAAGGGCATGTTTCTGAATAATACTCTACCCTGTACCATTTCTCCCCTCTCACACGCTGCCTTTCTATTTAAAGACTTCAACTGTAATTTAATACAGATGGATGCTAATTTAACTCCAAGCCTCTTGCCACCTCCTCTAATTCTTCAGTGAGGCAGGAAGATTCAGAAAGCCAAGCTGCTTTTAACTGGGCTTTTCTTGATCTTCCAAGCTGTTGGCTTTTAAATCACTTCTCAGTTCAAATACCAAACCACAGAAAAACAAGCTTTTTGGAACAAACTGGCTATCGAAAAGCCAGTGGTCTTGCCTAAGGCTAGTTGAATCCCAGCACAGCTCTCATGGGTCACACAGGCAAGGGAAAGTCCACCACCTCCACAGCAACTGAGTTAAAGCAGGCTGATTTATTCCCAATTTTAAACATTCAGACTGTGATGCAAAAACCTTGGGCCACCTTGATAAGGTATGCTGCCTTAAGAGAGAGTGGAAACCAAGCTTTGACAAAGAATCTCTTTTCCCAAAAGAAAGTTCCTAGAACAAGCCTCTCTCGTTTGCCTTTCCCCCTCTTATTTCTCCTCTGTTGCAAAACAGTGCCACGTTATTCATGTTCTAGCAGTACTTCCCAAAGCAAACATTCCCAGTTTTGCCTCACTGATAGCTCAGCCCCCCTGTGCTGCTCCAAAACCAACATTCTTGGCTTTTTGGGGGCTGGCACACTCTTCCCCAGTCCCTTTCCACATTTCTCCAGAAAGAGATGACAGCCCTTGCCCCCCCACTGCTCTTTCTGTTAGTCATTGTTCACGAGGAGCCATCCCCAAAAGGCGGGATGGAGCCAGGGCCAACAGAGCTGCATGTGCTGGAGTGATCTGGAGCAGTGCCATCAGCCTCAGCCCTCTGCAGGACACAGGAGCTGCAGACAAGGCTCTTTCAAGACCAGGGGTTTGTCACTGTCACTGGTGTCTGAATCTAAGCTCTTCCACGTGCAGAACACTTCCACCAACACCCAGGCACCAAACCCCACTCTCCAGGCTTGCCAAAGCATGAGTTGAGGTGAGCTCTGTACCAGAGAACCACCTCACTGGGCTGGCAGGGCTCTCAATGTCCTGAGGAGGAAGAGGAGGGTTGTCATTTCTAACAGGCATTCTACATTGCTGGACTCTGAATCCACACTTATTTCTTCTAACACCTTCACAACTTGCCCAGCCTCTCCTTGTGACTAAGTGTGCTTCTCCTTGTGCCGCAGGACTCCGGCCCCGTTTGACAGGGCGTTGGTTGGTGAGCTGTTCTCTTTGCCCACCGTAGAGCTGGACAACCTGAGTGTGCTGGAGGTGATTTCCCACAGGCCCAACTTCAACAGGGTGGCCCAGGGCTGGGTGCGGATCCTGCCGGAGAGTGAAGAGCTGTAGGATGTGCATTCCCTTCCCCACAGCCACGGATGGTTCCCTCACTGGACTCACACACACTCGCAGGGGAGGGGAGGGGAGGGGGGCAGGTATCCTTCAGGAAAGCTCAGCTGGTGGGCTCAGTTGTCATCTTCGAACAGGGTTTGAATGAGCTCGAGTGTGGGACCATTTTGAATTCCCCTTGCAGTCAGTGCCAAGCCAACCAGCCAAGTCCTTGCTGTTAATCCAGCAGATCCCCGTAAGCTCCCATACAAAACATCTCGTACAGCCTGTCCTCTTCCCTGCCTCATGGAAAGCGGCAGCACCGCCAGCTGCGACACACCAAGCTGCCTCACTGCATCTTCACTGACACGCGAGACCTGCTCCGACAGCTGGTGCTTTTGCAGAGAAATTCCATCTTCAGAACAACCTTGCATCTGTCATTCCAGTCAGGACACAAAGAGGAGGTGATAATGGAAGAGCAGGAGCAAAACAAGTTACTCGAGACATTGGCATGTTAAAAACAGCTACCTTGAGCTTGGCTGGACAACAAAAACAAATGAAGGAGTGGGAATCTGCCTGTTTACCAAAACAGCACAGCCAGGATAGGGGGGAGAGGAACACTGGGAGCTGGAAATTTGTGCCTTGTTTTTCACAAGCTACTGGCTAGCACTTGGGAGCTATTTTCCCCTTCCTACTGCTATTTGCATGCCTTGCTTGAACATTTCATCTAGGTCCTTGAGTGACTTACGCCAGATTTGCTTCATGTAGTTGGACCCACTGCCCTGCAGAACCACACCAGTGTGAGGATGCTGCCAGGGTGTTCTGGTAATTTAACACCAGTGGGAAGGAAAAGCAGCATGGTTGTGCCTCCAGAGCAAGCACGAACTTCCCTGGGGAACGTGAAAATCAGCAGTGAGGATCCAACTACACCAACGTTTTCAGCAGTGACACACGGTGAGACATGCAGCTAACAACAGCCCACAGTTGCCACAACATCTGGGGAACCCCACTCACAAAAGTCTCTGACTCAACACAGGCTTCCTCCAATTGCTTTTGTCAGGTTACTTATACTCCCAAAAGCACCAGGATAAAAGTTCCTTTTTCCACCACTGTGGTTAAACGGGGCAAGTAAATGCTGTGATAAAAATGCTGTTAGCAGCTGCCTCATTTGTGAAGTTTGTAATGCTGTGCAGAGCAAACCCCACGCAGGGATTCTGCTGCCACAACATATCACTCAGGTGGGAAGCTTTTACTCTGTTTCCCATAGTAGCAGGAGCGGACAAGCAAACAGAAAGAAAAATGGTTTATTCTTTAGAAACAATAAATCTATGATGCTTAACTGCTGCCCTGTTCCAGTTCCATTTCCCTCCTCTTTGTCCATCAGCTGCAGAACCTGGCCACCCTGGGTAACTGGCTGGAAATAGTAAATGAATTGGGATGATGTGAAGCCTCTTGCATTCCAAATCTGTCACAGCACTCACAGGTCCTGGCTATGGACTGTGGGCCAGAGCAGTGGCAAATGCCACAGCTCTCTCCCATCCACAAGCAGCCTCTGCTGTCCAGCACTGCCCTGGGACAGCTCTTCCTGACAAAAGCTGAACTAACTACCCACACCCAAAGCCCAGCTCTTTCTCCAAAGAAAGCCAGCCCGTGGTGCCACACCTCTTTTAACAGCCCAGCAGGGCTGGCACCATGATAGGACCCAGTGGCACTGTACTGCACAGCACATTAAATTAAAGCTGGATGTGTTTGTCCTTGCTCATGTAGGATCTTGGCTGTGGCTGCAGCCACATAAAAACCATACCAAGTCCTCAGACACTGCGCTCCAGGAAGCTGGGTCAAAGCACGGTGTTGAAAAATTCAAGTATTTTTATGTAGTTTTTAAAAAACAAGCAAATGAAATTTCAGAACAGACCCCATCATGTTATGAAGATGTCCACAGATCCATTGCATGAAAGCAGCTAATATGGAGATAAACCTAAAATCCTCCAGCCACGTGCACACAGACCTCACTCAGCAGCAGGCTGCAGGCAGGATGCAGTTGCTCCCAGGCAACCACTACACTTGGAGCACAGAAAGAAAATTTTCTCATCTTATCAAAGCAGGATGAATTGGGACCCATGTCACAGCTTAAGGGGATGCTTCACAGGCCTTGAGAATCCCAAATCTCCACAACAGCAGCTTGCAACTGCATCCTGCCCTGTCCTGGAGATGCAGGCAGCACAAGCCCAGGCTCTGGGACCACCGAGGGGGCTGTCACCTGGCTAAATCAGGCAACTGCTGACCTGTCACTCCACATCATGCCTGCACTGCCTGGGGGCTGCTTGCTTGACCCAGCCCTTGTGTTGCTCAGGATGTGCAGGATTAGAAGTGATGCACTAAAAAAGGCTTTGTTTTCTTGTCTTTTTTTAATGAAGAAGTCAGGAAAAAGGAGGGAGGAAAATTCTGTGTCGTGGTAAGGCCAAGCCATGGGTTTGGCAGGTCTGATGAACTCGTTTTTCAACTTTTATTCAGTCCTGGTTTAATACTTCATTAGAATAGTATGTCATGAGTTAGCTGACAGAGAAGAGTCTCTGGTTACATTTCAACAGTCCATAACGTTCTGACTGAGGATATCAAACGGGCTTGAAAAGGGTTTGGGTTTGTTTTTCCAGAAGTTTATTTCAAAAGTGTGCCAGTGGGATACACAGATAGCACTGTAATTCTGGTACCCCAGACCCACAGACCCCCGACAGCCCGTCTGTCTGTCCCCACCCACCCCCCACACTAATAGAAAGACCTGGGACGTATCAGGAACCCGATTATAAGCGGAGACACGGAGCTCAGCTTGCCCTGTGGCTGCAAGCAGGGAAATAAGGCGTCTCTAGCTCACCCACAGCTCAACATACCGTGCTACCATGGTAACTAGAAAATAACATTTACTTCAAGGATGAGGGTGGCTGGACGTGCTAGGGGCTGCTGTGCTTTCCTGCGTGGGCACCCATCCTCTGGGGATCCTGGGACGGGTAGTGGATGGGGCCTGGGGCTCTCATGAAGGGAGGTGGGGGCCCCATGGCGTGGAACATGTGTGGTCCAAAACCTGCAGAAACAAAGTTGGCAGCTTCAGGCAAAGCAACGGAAAACCCGACGTGTACTGCTGCTTCAAAGTAGTGACACCACAGCTGGCTGACAGCTGTGCCTCACAAATGTGCACATCTCCCATCTCCCTGAAATCCTGCCCCTCTTTTCCACACAACTAGGGACAATCCCTACCCAACACACATCCTTACTCACAGATAAAAGCTGGTGGGGGGACTGGGCAGGTGTCTGTAACACCCATCTGAATGTTTTCTACTCAACCACATAGCAGAGCAAATACATCCACGAGAGTCCAAAATTCCATTAAAAAATAAAAGCATCTCTGGATAGATACACAGAGAGCCAAGGACATGCTGGCATTCAACCAGCTGCAAAATTACCCTTTGAAGTTCGGGTTAATGTGGCATTTACACAGCCAGCAAAAGCACTAAGTAGGTCTCAGTACCAGTAACAGGGATCTCCAACATGCCTGGGAATTTGCAAGCAAATACCAACCACAACAAGCAGCTCAGTTTAATTAAACTGTGCTGACAGCTCAGTTTAGATCATCCGTTTACACTGTGTGATCAGGGATGAGGAAAATCAGCTCAGGGCACGCATAAGTGCTGCAGCATGGCCTGGCAAGGAGGGAGAGACCGTCTAACACTGAATTTCACACCCCCGCTTGAAGGGGAAACACAAGTACCTGGAGGCGGCGGTGGAGCGATGCCAGGAGGAGGTGGCAGGGCAATGTTCACCACGGCTGAAGGGCCACTTGGAGGTAGATTGAAGTAATTTGCAGAAGCCTCCTCTTCTGCAGCCGGAGGAGGGGGGAGGGCTGCAGAAAAAGTACATATGGTTATGGAAAATCTCTCAGGCAAGACAAGAGGAGGTGTCTTGCCTTCAGAGAGGGAGCACAACCCATGCTTTCACAAGGGCACAATGAAAGTTGCTACTACTGCATGTAAGAACTGGAGTGAGAAGCAGAACTGCCCTGAAACCCCAGTCACCAATTTCCTTCATCTGAAACCAGCTTTGCTTTTTCCATCATACAACGCTCAGTGGACTAAGAAAACATTAAAGCGTGGGTTGCCAGTATCTCTGACCTAAGTAAGTTGAATTCAGCTTTAACTCTTCACTCATCACATAAAGAACTCTGTTTTCATCAAGGATTTGCTCCTAGACAAAGCTCATCTCCCATCCAGCTGGATCTGCTGCAAGCCTACTGTAACTGCTCTGGGCTCACCACTGCCTCTACCATCCCGAAGTGTCACTGCTCCCAGAAGTTTAACAGCAGCCTCGCTCATGGAAGTGGGTCAGCATTATGTGTTTTCAGAGATTAATACAACTCCCTTACCTCCAGGAAGTCCTGGAACTGGCTCCAGCTTTATCCCGGATTCCGTAGTGCCTTCCTTGTCCTTTTCTTTTCCTCTTGCTGCTTGGGACCTGAAAAACAGACAAAAGTTTGAGAATAAAGATGAGAAAAGCAGGATAAGGAGATATTTACACCACAGTAGTTTCACATTATCTATTCCAGATCCATTTCTCCAGGCCAAAGATGAAAAACTCACAGAACATCAGACAGATGGTACCAAGTTTGCAAACAGTGCCTACAGGAGATGGACTAGGAGCAAAGCTACCAAAACTCATCCATAATCCTCAACCAAGAAATCCCTTATGATACTTGTGTCATCTCCAACCCAGATCCCACTGTAAAAAGAAAATCAAATTGCAAGAGGAAAACAACTATTTACCAAACAAGTATCTACTTCTGCATAGTAGCCAATCCTGCTCATCAAGACTGTAAACTGAGAGAAGAACCCTGCAGATCCCCAGGCTTCCTCCCCCCACACTCACCTTCCCCATTTGACGTTGAGCCTGCGGCCATTGACGATGAGTTTGTTGAAGGATTTCTCAGCAGCCACCTCTGCAGCCTGTCTGGTGGCAAACTGGATGAAAGCACATTGCTGCCTCTGCACCACTGTTATCGTCCGGATCTCCCCAAACTGGTAGAAGTGATTTCTGTGTGGGGAAAAAAAATTGCTATGATACCCCACTCCTCCCAGTCACCGGGCACTGGGCAGGCAAAATAGGTATGCTCACAAACTTTCACTTCTCCCCTCCCGGGTCAAACTAATCATTAGAAATCAATAATCAATCAATTAATCATAATTAGCCCTCTGTGCAATTATGGAGCAATAAAAGCTCTGCAGCAGCTTCTCTCAGTAGCCAGCTAGAGGACACAGAATTTCCTTGTAAAAAGGGTTACACAGTATCCCCAACAGCTCAGAAGGATGAGTCATCTTTAAAGAAATAGATTTTAATCAAAGAGTTTGAAATGTGCCTGTTTGTTCTTCAACAAGCTGGCACTCCTCTGCACTTGTCCACCAACCAGTTCCCCATTAAGAAAAACTGAAAGCCAGATTTATTTTTGTTCTGTACTTGAAGAGCTGTTATCGAAGTGTCAAACAAAAAGGCAAGGGCAATACAAATTCTCCAACACACCTGAGATCTGATTCAGTGATGGTATCTCCAAGCCCTCCAACATACAGTGTAGTAATAGTCTTGTCTTCAGGAGGATCTAGACGAGGCATGGTTGATGCTCTTTTCAGAAGTTTGTCAGCCACGGGATCATTAATTCCATAGTAACGATCTTTGATGTTCTGGTCAGCCAGAGGATCGTCTGGATCTGTAGGTTTCTCATGTCTAAGGTTCAACAAACAAAGCATTTTATAACATCAGGGATGACTGAATGGATTAAAATGACTGTATCTGCCAGTTTCCCTTCTCAAGGCCTCAGGTCAATTATATCCTTAACCCTGTCCACATAAACGTGCCAAAATGGAACAAAGCCCTGAAAATTTCAACTGCAGCCAGGACTGCGTCCAGTTCTCAGTGAATGGCACTTCTGACAGCTTAACACTCAGCACTACAAAACACAAGAGCTGGGTTTGAAACACTCTCTTGTTCAAATACAAAGATGTCTGCTTGAGGGGACTGACGCCATGAAGGGGAAGAATGAACTACACAAGAAGAGAGCTGCAGTCATTGCTTTGGCAAACCATGCAGCCAACTTCTCACAATGCAACCTGCCACCACAGAGACTCTTTTGCTGGCACTGGATACAAGTTTTGCCCTGACCCCAATCACTGTAGTGTCTCCTGCCCACTGCAGCATCTCCAAGGGGAGTTGCATCTGACCCTGGTAAACAGATTGACTGTTCAAGCTGTGTCTGTACCTGTAGGGACACTCCTCTCCTCTCTTGCACTCTCCTTTTACCCAGAAGGAACAGATGTGAGGACGGTTGCGTTTGTAGTACGGAGTGGTTCGGGCCAGCTTCAGCAGCATGTCACTGGTAGAAGTAGCTTTTCCTAGCGCACCAACTGGTCTAGTGCCATCAGAATTGGCTATCTAAAAGCAGGTAAAACACAAACAATCATGTGTATATCAGCACTGAACACTAATGCACAGAATCAGAGCAAGCAAGTGGCTTTAAGAGAAGCTAGGTCATTGCTCCCGTTTCCTCCCCACACAGGGTCACACAAAGAGCAGGATCATGGCTACACTTACCTCTCGCTCCATGTTCTGGGTGTAGTATTCTTTGTTCACGTCAGATTTAGGCATTTCATCCTTAAGGGAGAGTCCTGCATCCCGGACTTGGATAGGCAAACCTAAAATGAAACAAAAAAACCCCACCAAATCCATATGAAGAACAAGCTGGAAGAACAGAAATAGTGATTTCTGCAACCTGCAGCGACCAGAGGTAACTCATCTGCTGCTCAGGGAAACCACTCTGCCACTGAACCTCTGAAGAGATATGACCACCAAGACCTGTTCTTCTCAAAGACTGTCCAGCGTCAATTACTTGCACACATTTAAAGTCGTTTCACCAACTCCCCTTTCAGAGGGCAGCTCCTTGTCTTGGATCAGGTTTTTGGGTACGCACCATATTCCAGGTCCAGCAAGCAGGTCTGACAGACGTTCTTCAGCTTGCTGCAGGTCTGGCACACTTCCGTCTTCTTGAAGCGCATCCGCACCCCGGGGCACCAGCGGAACACCGTGAAAGGCCTGGCACAAATCTGGGACAGAAAGGTGACACTTGGTTCACTCTGCACACAGTTACCATTCTGCTTCTTGCATGGAAAGAAACTCCCAACTCATCTAGCCTCTTCAAACCATAAATACAACTTCTTTGTCCTAAAGCTAAGACACAGAGCTCAGGAAATACTTGTTTCTGTTTGGGGCTTTACTTTGACAAGAGAAAATTTTAGCCAAGTTTTTTTTCTTGCTTGCTGTTTATCGTTTTATTTATTACAATAACCTGAGTGCAGATCTACTCAAAGACATAGAAATTCTCTTGGATTCCAGGTGATGTCAGTGTGGAGCTTCTAGAGATGAACTACAATGATGGACACATCAGGCACCAGCACAGCAACGACCCAGGAGAGGTTATGACAGTTTTGGTCCAGAAGAGTGATGCTCCCTCTTATCTCATGGAATGATGCATTTGCTTCCTCTGCATGTACAGCTTGAGCACATAATACAATCCGTATCTGTACAGATTTCAACATGTACCTTCTCTCTACCTCAGATGAAAACTGATAAAAGGGCAAAAACCTCTTTTAAGTTCTCTCAGTCCAGACAACACTGAATATTTCTTGCTCTTGGAAATAATCATGGCTTTTTTCTTAGACAGTCAACACAAATCACCACACAGCCACGAACAACATGCACAGCAAAACACACACTCCAGGTATTTTGCACTTCTGAGTGAAAACAACAAACTTGCACAAGAAAACATGGATCATTTAAAATGCTGGAATAATTTCAAATACAGTACAACAGTATTGGCAAAACCTCATTCTGATAAACACAGATTGTTTAGACAGAATTAGGATTTGCTGCTCCACAATTTTACTATTTTAGGACCAACTGACTTTGTCTAATGAGCACAGTAGACTGACCTAAAAATTTATGTAGTTACATAAACATTTTAAGTTAACCCAGATAAGCACTCTTCTGAAGCTGACAGGTTTTTAATCATTAAAATGCATTATTCCTAGATCTGCAACTATTCTGACATTTTTTCTTCAAAAGACACAAACATACCTTGCATTCTTTTCCGTATTTTTCTTTGGTCTAAAATATAATAAAAAACAATAAAAGAAAACATGAAATATCATCAATTCGACTTAAAATATGAAACATATCATTGATGTTATAACACAGTGTGTTACTGACCCTGTGTATTTGGCTTACAGCTTGGAAGGTCAACAGGACAAAAAAAAGTCCTAAATACTCTCAATACCCTTTTGGTTTAGAAACATTCATTAAAAACAGAGTATTTTATGTCCCACCTCCTGTACTGATGAAAGGTGAGGATGAAAAGGAGCATTAACAGTGCTTTTTAAGGAAAGATGATGTTACATGAAATAAACCCATGAAAACAAACAGGTTTTGAAATATCACCGATACTAGCACTAGGGTTATGTTTCATAAGAACAACCCAATCTCTCTCAGCCAACTTTGTGGAACACAAATGTGAAGGAAATCATGCCAGTGTAGGTCACAGGCAACCAGGCCAGGCACAGAAAAGCAACATAACATGGACTGACTCACCCTGCACAGAGGAAATCAAGGAAAACAAACAGGAACTTAAACTACCCTCATAAATCACCTTTAGCTTAATTTTAGAGGTGCATGTTTGTCACATTTTAGAGATTGTGCTAATTAGTATTTCAGCAGCTCAGAGCTCTCCATGTTGGAGTTTGCCAATACTAAAACTTCATTTTCTACTATTTCCTGCACTGCAGACACTGGACTGTGTCATCCTCCTCCTTTTTGATTGATTTGTTCTTAAATCACACCCCTAACCATGGTATTACACACCAACAACAGCTGGAACCAGATCCTGTCGTGCAGAACCAGCTGTTCAGGAGAGTGTGTGCACCTCAGGATCTCCTCCTGTACCCAGTCCTATTTTAGTCCCCAAACCCACAGTTTTAGGGCTACCACAGAGAAAGGGAAGGACTGCAGGGTCCAACAGGCACATACCATCCGAATGTAGGGATTTTCTCCAAGACATGTCTGGCACAGGATAGGGAAGTCCTGAATCGAGCAAGAAGAAAATTGGGAATGTTTAACAACCTCTGCCATCACAACAGCATTCAAGTCACACTCTGAAAAATGCTCTAGTTTAACTCAGCAGAGAGATTAAAAGATGCAAATGGATTCAGAGACACTGGGAGAGCTGCAAGCCACGATCCTGGCCCAAATTATTATAGAATGATAATCTGCTGGCTACTGTAACTTGGAGTAAAACTTAGAATAAACTCAGAAAAAGCGTATCCTTGAGATCTGAACCTGCCAGTGCACGGACAGCAGCAGGTGACACCGCCCCCGTTATCCCTCAGCAGAGATTGTCTGCACTGGGCCCACTCGGGAGAGCCTTCAGCTCTAAGGGGTGCGGCCACGGGCACACGAGGGGCTCAGCTCAGCCCCCGCAGCGCCGGGACGGCTCCCAGCTGCCACAGACCCCGAACCGCGGCGCGGGGGAAGGGCCGGCAGAGCAGCTTGTTCCCTTGGCGCCGTAAGGAGGGTCCGGGGAACCGCGGCAAAGCCCTTTCGAGCGGCAGAACCGCAGGTGGCGGGTCCCCAGGGCAGGTGGCGGGTCCCGAGGAGAGGTGGCAGGTCCCCAGGGCAAGTGCCGGGTCCCCCGGGAAGGTGCCAGGCGCGGGGCCGCCCTCCCCTCGCCTCCAAGGCCTTGCCGCCCCACACGCTCCCGCAACGGAGCAGGGCCCCGCCGGCCCAGGCCCGCTCGTCCCGGCTCTCCCGGCCCTTCGCCGCCGCCCCCGCTCACCGCATCCTCCCAGTTCTGCCGGTTGTAGGTGTTGGAGCCCAGCGATGTGGACATGGCGGCTCCGCTCCGCTGCCGGCAGGCGGCGGCCGGAAGTGACGCCACTTCCACCAGCGCCGTGACGGAAAAGGCGGGCTCCGGGAGCGGTGACGTCACAGCGCCGCGGCCGCAGGAGGCGCTCTGAGCCGAGCTCAACGGGCGAGACCACGGGTAACGAGAAGGGGGGGAACACGGGGACGATACCATTGGGAAAAGAGGGGGTAGCTCCGCTTTTTGATTTGTTTAAATAATGATTGTTTTCGAAAAAGAGCCAGAGCAAAGAATCCGAGAGCCACGTGTGTTTTATTGAAGGTCACTACACGACGTCAAGCATAAGGCAACAGGCGCCTGTCGGGGAGCAGGGACAGAGGCAGGGACACGCCAATACCTTTCCTATCACCTACAGCACCTACAGGGAGGGGAAAAGAACAGCTCGCCGAGCTCATCAGAGCGCTCAGAACGCCATAACCCAGTGCACCTTTTGTTCCTAGTGAGAAGGGCGCAGGTCACATTGGCCTGCAGCAAACCCCAGCCCCAGGCACAGCTCAAGGCTCGGGTCCTGGGAGGTCTTTCTGCGGTCGTGTTGCGAGTGCAGCAGCTCTTTTGGCTACTGAACAGACGCTGTGGCCAGAGGTGAAGTGCTTTATCATCTGGACAGGGAAAGCTGCAGCAGGCATTAGCACTACACATCAGCTACTAACTACAAGTCTCAAACTCATGCTGTACATCTGTGTGTCACCTACACAGAGTTGTAAACGTGATGCCTTGCCGCTTTGAGACCCGCTGCAGGATCGGGGCTGTGAGGTGTGAGCCCCTCCAGCACACCATGGCAGGTTTCTTGCGCTAAGGGAGATGTTTTGGGGTGCTGCACCACCCCCCTAGGGAGCAGGCAGCCTCATCCTGCCCCTCCACGCAGAGGATTCACAGATCAAGGCTGGCAGAGCCATGGCACAAGCACCTGGACTGACACAGCTGTGGCTGGCTGGTATTCAAGCCTTTCCCAGCACAGCAGCATGTCAGAGCCCCTCAGAAATGTTTAACAAAGGTCAATGTCTGAAGTGGGAATGCTCTGCAGGAAGAGCCATCTCACCTGCCTGCACTAGCCATGCACTTTCTGGTAATTCAGTCTCATGGATACACAGCTCTTAATCACCCATTTTAGCTTGGACTGCAGCCAAATTACACCCCGGGTAAATGACCTTCTGGTACAGTGTGTGTAGTTAACATATAATGAGTTTCCACCTTTACACCTCCCTCCCACCCACCCTAACTGGAAAAACAAAGATTATGAACCCAAATCACCACTGTAGCTTTATGATTACCAGAACTAATATTAACTCTCCAGGTTTCATACCCTCATTGCTACAATCCCTAACAACACAACATTTATTGAAGCTGAAGTCTGCCAGGGAGCCTCTCTGGAGCATCCCTGCTTCTCCAGAGCATTCCTGCCTCAGTCAGGAGCTGCAGCAGAACCTGAATTTCCAGCTCGCAGCACATCCTGCTGCCACATCCAGCTGAGACGCAGCGGGCTGATGGCAGGCTCGGTTGCCAGTCAGATCCATGAACACTACAGTACACTATGTTTAAAAGTTTAAAGGCAAACTGATCAACTCCTTTGTGAAAACACATCTGCCACCTCAGCTAAGCAAGCTACATATGTCAGAGGGGTAGGGCTCTATGGCCCAGCCCCCACAGTTGAGGTATCCTATGAGGAAACAGAAAACCGAAAGAAAAGATCGTGTTGCTGACAGTAACTTGCCAGAATGAAGAAGGCAGGGGCACTCCTTAAAATGTTTGTTTGGGAAGGGCACAGCTCTGTGTGAAAGAGAAGTTGTTCATTATTGGGTATGGAACATCAGGTTTGTGGGCTGACAGAGAGAAAAAAATAGCATGGGTTCTTTTCTGCTGATAAATCCAAATTCAGCCCTAATTATCCGTTGATAAAGCCAAATTCAGTGCAAACCTGGAGAAACCTCTGTGCTCTAACATGTGCTGCAAGTTACTCTAGCCTGTGGCAGTGAGGGGAAGTGGAGTGGTGGTTAGTGGGCACTACGACAAGGGGAGAGAGAACAAACCAGCCCAAACCACGGAAGCCTCAGCCCCCTCCTGGCGGCCGGCTGGGCCCGTGGCACACGCACACATCACAAAGGAGCTCTGGCAGAGCCTTTCACCAGGTGCTTTCTCAAGGTGCCAGTCCATCCGGCCGTCGGGAGCAAGCGCTGGGAGCCGCTACGGGAGCACGGGGCCGAGGCTGAGCTCCACGTGATGGGTGAGCCAGATCACCTCTGAGGTGTGGTCGCCTTCCTCGTTGGGCCGGATGGGAGCAGTGAGGTTTTTGAACTCATGCTTCATCTTGAAACTCACGGTCACTTCGCCCTCTTCTTTCTGTGGGGTGACCTTGATGAAAACTCCCACCTTATTGGCTTTTCTGAAGGCAATAACGCTGCAAGGCAGAACACAGAGGAACACTGGGTCAGCCAAGCTCTCAAAGCATTGTTCCAAGTGGAACAATGCTCTCAGAGGAACCCAAACCACAATGAGGACAGACAGGAGGAGAGTGAGTTACTCAAAGAGCCAAGCTTTTAAGGGAGAGCATCCCCACAGGACACTCACTCAGGGTCATCCTGGAAGTCTTGAGGCTCTGCCAGCTCATCATATTCTGCTGCAGCATCTTTCCCAGCCAGAATAAGTTCCTTGGGAGGAACTGCCACCTGAAACGGAGCACGAAGAGAAAGAAGCCTTTTAGCACTGATCACCAGCTACACTGCAAGCTACGCCTCTCCTTCTGAGGTCTGCTTCACTATGCTTGAACAGAAAAGGGATTCATCCTCAGCTTTTCTCTGCTCCAGGACCACCTGATTACCACCCTGCCAGTGAAATAAGAAATTTCTCCCTTGGGTTTTTGATATCAATGAACAGACACAATTTCTTATATATATATATACACAATATACTTCATACAATTCTTATATACAATATACTTCATGAGCTGCTGTTTACACTGGTGACAGTCATTTAAGCTCCAAGGGGGGAAACGCAGCACAGCTGGCAGGGGTTGAAGGACACGTGAAAAGTGTGGCCTGCAGAAGGACAAATGGGAGTGGTAAACCCTGGCAGAAGCTTGGGCTTACACAGCAGAAGGGTACAATCAATACCTTGGCAGTGCTGTTGACATTATCAGGGTCTCCCTCCTCACACTCCAGCAATGTGACATGTGTGACGTTCTCCACAGGATTAGTCAGAGTCAGAAGGACTTGGCTCTCCTGGGGAGATTCAGGAATCACAGTTCAAGAAGCAATTGTGCTGAAATTCATTGTTACTGTCAGCACCTCCATCTTCTCTGACTGACCAACACCTTCAAAAATTGCATCACATCCTCCCAGTGGATGGATAGCAACCACCCCCCATCTGTAAGAAAGACATCGATGGCATGCAACACTCTTAATATAAGAAATATATATTTTGGGAGTCTGGCTGAGATTTCCACACCTTTTATTCTTCAGACACTGGCAACTGCTTGTGATGCCAGATGTCACACTGCACAGCAATCTATTGCTGCAGTGACAAGTACATGCAGTGTTACTCTGGCCACTCCCTTAAACCCTGCACCCTCCAAATGGAGTGAGTGGAGCCCTCAGGGAACAATCATCACACCGTGTCATCTTCCAAAAAGATCCCACACTCACAGCTCCTGGCTATGTCTCAGCCTAAGACATTTCTGGAAAAGCTACTGACCTTCATGTAGCGCAGGTTGGGAATAGACATGATTCTCACTTCAGGGATGTAGTTACTGCAAAATAACAGAGCAAATCAATGTGAGGGACTGTGCTGCTGTCCGTAACACACCTCCTGAAGCAAAGGGAGGTATGAGAGCTATTAGAACTTTCCTAAAAGGAAAAATGAAGTGTCATTTTGCCTTATAACCCTAATCCTACAAACCCCTGCTACAGTCTGGGGCTGGCACAGCATGCAGTGTTTTTGTCAAACTGCTGAAATCTTTAGTAGATCAGCACGCAACCTATTAGAGATAAGCTAAATGTATTTAAAAAGGTGATTACACCACCGCAAGGGATGACACAATCCTACAAGAGGTCACAGCATGAGCCAAAGGAAATTAAAATAGAAGGCATTAACTAAGCAGGCAGTTGTTGTCCCCAGTCCCCATTTCTTACTTACACAGCAACCAGCTGGATCTTGAATTTGATAGACGTTGGATTGAATTCTGGTTTGCTCAGGTTATGTTCACATTTCTAGAGACAAAAGTATTTAAGTCAGCACCAAAAGACAGTGTGCAGTCACATACCAAAGAATCAGAGCCACAAGAAGCGTGTCACCAGCTATGACATTACAGCCTCTAGCACAGTACGTATAAAAACTACCTGGGGTGCACTGTGTTCAGTTATTGATACTCCAAAAATGTCATATCCAGCACTAGCAGTGCAACCTCAGAAACACAAGACTTGAAATCAGTCCTCACAAAACACCTGGACACTGACTGCAGCACAAATACCTGTGAGCCCTGTGATCTATGCTCCAGAATCCATTAAAAAAATGAAGCAGCTAGAAGTCCTGATCTCCTCATAGGCTACTCTTCCAATACAGGATCAGTATGACACTTATTTCTGAGAAAATACTCTGCATTTGCAAAGCATTCTGCATCTTAAATACTAGCAAGAATATTGCTCTATTACTTTAGGAACTAGATAAATAAACACCCTTGTATGACTGAGGAAACAAATCATGTAGTAAAGTCCACCTAGAAAGCCAGCAGTAGAACTTGGATTAACTCTTGCCTGTCTTCACCTCCCAGATCTCTGCTTTGCTTCTCTGAAATACCCCCTTTCTGCCTCCACTCTAGGGACATCTTCAGTATTCTGCACTGCCTCTCCCTAAGATTTTGTTTGTTGACTTTTGACTTCAGTAACAGAAAAATTATTTTGATTTCGGCTGTACTGGCAGCCTTCACTGATTCCTTGGCTAGGCAGGGCACTAGCACAAACCAGCTTTGTACCCTTATGCATCTTTGACAGTGTTGTCCCCCTTTCACAGCTGTCATCACACCAGAGATGGGACAGCCTCCCTCAACACCTCAGTGCTGTTAGCACTAACTTGGCTGAGAACTTTCAACAACCAGAAGCATTTGAGCCATTTCTTTTAAAAGAGAAACACACAGCCCATTTCCCAGCACTCAAGGTCTGTGAGCCTGGAAAAGGCACTTTTCTGGATTGAATTCCCTACCCGGCAGCGCAGCGAGCGTTTGATCAGGAGGTGCTTGTGACGTGGGTAGAGCTGGGAAGCACAGATGGGCTGGAAGTCAGGCTGCAGCAGGCGCTGGCGCAGAGTCGTCACTGGGAGCACAGCAGAAAGCAAGACAAAGAAGTGTCTCAGGAACTGAAACTCGAGCTGGATTCTACATATGCACCTTGAACTGTGTGGAGATCTGCCACCATCTCTAAGACACTTAATTTCCCCTGCACCCCATAATTCAGAAGCACTGGCAACTATCACATTTCCAGCAATGAATAGAAAGGCAAAAGCTGAATAAAGGGCTGCCCTGACTGGGCATGGTAACATGAGAGCAACATCAGTGCCAGCCCAGGAGAAACAAGGGACCCACATCTCTCTTCAAAGCTGAGCTGGGATGGAAATAAGAGTTTTGTAATCATCTAGAACACAGTTCTTTCCCTCACCACAGCAAATGAGTTTCACAGCTTTGTTACCCTCACAGCTGGGTGCTGCACAAGTACAATACACAGCTTCTTAGCAAGGAGTTTGCATAACTCTCACTCACAGTAGAACTAGGGAAAACAGTTCCCAAAGCAAGAAACTCCCATCAGCCAAAACCTCCCATGGGTTTCACTCAAAATGCAGGCTCCTCACGGTTCCAGTGCCTAAGAGGCAGTGAGCCACCTGGCAGCCTTTCCCTCACTGTGGGGAACCAGGAAAGTTGTCTTCTTCACCAGCATCAAACTCACAAAGCCAACAGTCTCATGAGAAAAGGAGACCAAGAGGATCTACCCCTTTCCACAAATGTTTCATGAATTAATTGATACTGGCAGGCTTTGTAGGCCTGTGGAATTACCAACAACATCCATTCTACTTGGAGCCACCTCAGCTGGAAGCCCACATTGCTCCTGTACCTGCTGGTTTATCCTGTTCACTCCAAGTCTGACTGATCAATTTACAGTATTTGGGGATTAAACCATGAGTCAGCTGAAGAACTGGCAAGTGTACACAGGCTGTTCCAAGCTGATGTCAAAGCAATGCACAATTGTTATTCAATTGCCCAGTTTTGATTCCAGCTCCCCTGCTATTTCCTTATTTCCTGCTATTATTTGAAAAAGGACATCAGCTTTTTTCTCCATCCAAAAGCTGATGCTTCACACACACAGAAATTAAGGCCAGCAGGAAAATTAAATAACCCTTCAGGCCTTCTGGCTCTGAGCGTTCCATGTACAACATGAAGCTGAGGCTGCATTCAAAGTTACCATTTAAAAAGTCACGTATTTCCCAGTGTTTCAATCCCAGCATTAAAATGACCAGAAACTTGGGTCATTAGGAACTTCACAAGTTTGTAGGCAATGGCCATGCTACAAAAAGTAAGGCAAAAAAATGACAGAATACTAAGGTTTTACCTTCTGTCAAATTGATTGGTCTTGTGTAGTAATCCTCAGGAAGAGGCTCCACTTCTTCCACGGCATCAGCTGGCTCGATCTTGATCTCCTTCTGGTCTTCTCCTTCTTTCAGGCTAAAGCAAAATAAGGGACAACTCAGTCAGGAAATAGGGCACGTGTGCTCTGACAGCAACAGCAGTATAGAACAGAAGGCAGCGAGAGCCGAGATTGCACAACAGTAATTGCAGCAAGGGTGTGAGCAGTCACTTCTTCCCCTCGGGAGAAAGCAGAACATCTGGAGCTGTTGCAGAGAGGTGCACGAGGATCTGACATCTCTCCAGTGCTTGAAAGGAGAAATCTCCTCTCACTGCTATCTGCTAGTTGTCTATTATCTTTCTAAAGTTGCTTTACTGCTCTCTTGCCTACACCTCCAATCCTCCCTCCAAAGGTAATCCCAACCCTGAGACTCACGAGAGTCCAGCGAGGGCACTGATGGGAGCTCCGGGCCTCTGGCGCTGAAGCCTCGTTCCAAGGCCATATTTGTCCTACAAGGAAAAAAGGAACCATCACCCTCATGTCTGCTTCCTGACAGGACAAAAAGACCTGCTGCAAACTCATCCTTTGAGCTGCATGACAAGCATGGGGGTAACAAGCAAAGGAAAGCAAAAAGGAAAAGGTATTCAATGCTTCCTAAGATACGTTTTTCTGCTTGAACTGTTAGCAAGGAGCAAACAATTCCCTCTGCATTGCAGATGGGCAAAGACAGATGTGTGTGGCCACTGCTTCTAAAGCTTTTTGCTCCTTCCTCAAATCACCAGCCTGCACTACTGACACATTTTCCCTGGATATTCTCTTCAGAGCAACTCCATGTCAAGTAGTGTAGAATGAGAGCTCAGCTGCCAAAAAAAGTGGGTTGATATGGTTGTGCATCCATCTGAAAGGCTCTGTAGCACTACCTGAAGCAGCTGGAAGGTTCAATCTCTTACAAGCCTCGTTACCTACAAGTCTCTCTCACCAGGAATAGCTGAGCTACTCCTCAGCTTTCTACAGCTGAGCTGTACCCAGGGTGCTTGGAGGCAGACATCTTCCTTCTGGGCAGGGCTGAAAACCTCAATTCTCACCAAATGAGAAATGTGAGCATCAGCCTACTCTGGTGATTTTTCAGGGCTGAGATGATTGTTAGTGGCACTTGCCTTGGCCAAGCAGACAGCTGTGTCTCAGCCAAGCTTGGTGAAGGACTGCTTTTCAAGTGTACGTTACTTACTCAAAGACACTGCTCTGTTTCTAAACTAACATAAAATATTTTTTGTAACAAGTATTACCCTCTGAAGAGGAGGCTTCACCTGTGTTTGTTCTAGGCACACCTAAGCCAGAGGCCCTGAGGCAGGGTGTAGGATCTGTTACTCCCCTTCAGTTGGTACCGTGAGAGCTTTAACACCAGCAGAAACTGTGAAAAGACTTACCACTACGTGTATAGTGTGTTGCTGTGGAGAGCCCCCAAAATAGCAGCAGGTAGCAACGGAGACAAAAAATGCAGCCATAAGACACAAGCAAGGGCACAGAGCAAGCACAGTTCATTGAAGTAGCAAGCATATGCAGTCACCCAGCTAAACAAAGTGAGCATTTACCTGCCAGGTACAATAAACAAGTCATTCAAGCCACAACCAAGTCTTAAGGTTAATTTCAGTAGATTTCATGCAGAGAAGTGCCAGACAATGCTGATCTGTCACTGAGCTGTGGGATGAACTGCCCTGAGAAAGAGCTGCCACTGGCACTGTGTCTGCAGTTGCACTGCATTTCACTGCTAGAGAACATACTCCTTGGCACAGCAAGTGTAAACCCTTCTGGCATTGTTGGGGAGGACTATCAGAGAGAGTGGCAAAGACACACTAATGAGTGTAAAACTAATCATCCCTAAAGAAAGCCTCATTTTCTTCATGTTGTCCTCAATTAGCCAAGGCTGGGCAGCCCTATTGTGCTACCAACTATCTAATTTTCCAGGCTGAGGCTGTTGTGGATCACTTCTCCTGCTCTGAGAGGATGGCACAACCAGCTCACCGAGAAGGCCAGGGGAACGTAGTTGCGGCGTCGCACCAGCTTCTTCCTGTCCCGCTCGATCTTCTCCTTCTGAGCCAGCTGCTGGTAGTACTCAACCAGTTTGTTAATCTGGAGGGAGGAAAAGGAACAGGGAGCAATGTCCCCTCAGCTGCAGCATTTGCTTGTGAACTAGCTGGGGTTCCTGCTACTTGTGTCACTCTGTTCCTAGCACCAGCTGTATTCTGCAGGATGTACTTAAAGAAGCCTGTGTGTCTTAACATGTCTTAACCCACACTGTGGGTGAATAACTGACTCTCCCTTGGGAATGATGTGTGTTGGAGGGTGGTGTCCAGTTCTCACTTTGCAATTCAGCAGCTGAGACTTTGTTCACGAATTTGCCATGACTGCAGAGAGTAATGTCATGTGGCCAAAACTGAGCAATTTGGATTGGCAGAGCAAACAGCATCTTTAGCATCTTCTCCCCCCTCCCCGAGGCTGGTCACATTTAGAGTGGAGCCCTAACGGGTAACAGGGAAGGGTGTTAAAGGTGCAGTTGTGTTTTCCAGATCCTAGACACACTCTTGATTGGAAAACAGCTTTTTTTCACATACATACGCAGCACAGTCACCGGTGGTGTTTTAACAGCACCATTAGATAGGATGGTTTCAACTGAGCTTCTTCTCAAAAGGAGATTTTATACTGCGATATCCTCAGGGGAGCCTCTAAGAGGCCTTCCCTCCATTGAATTCAGTCAAGGTGCAGATTAGGAACTGGAACTGGTATCTGAAGGATTATATAGATGCAGAAAAAGTGATTGAGAGGGCCTGACACTCTAACAGTTCTTCTGGCTGATGCATTTCAGCCCAAGCACAGCTTTCCTGCTCACTCACCCTCTGTGTGTGAGGATTCTCCGGCTCCTGCCAGCCACCACTCGCTGCACAAGAGAAGAGAAAAAGCAAAGTCCACAGGAGGTTTTCAGATTCCACACAGAAATCACACCCAACACTCAACTATCTTGGTGTTATTTATAAAATATGGCATTCCCTATTTTTGCTACACCTACCATTGCAATTGTTCAGGTTCATGTCTGTGCAAATATACACCTCTGCAAGGGTTGCACAGGCAGGTTTGGGCTGAAGGGGCTCTGACAGCTTTTATGTTGTGTTTTTAAACAAATGCTGTTTGAGAGATAGTCAGGACAACACCCAGGAGTCACTTCAGCAGCAGTTACACGTCTTTATATGTGTGTCTCATTACTGGCTGCTGCTGTCTCTGCATCCTCAGTTCCATTTTCAGTCACATCAACACTGGAAGTCAGAGGATCTGCCTGGCCTACTCAACCCCATTTTGGGAGCCTGACAGATATTTTCTGTACATCTCATGTACCAAAAAAATAGATGACAGCTTTGTTCTAGTGCTCTTGTGATGAGAAAAGCCAAGTTCAAACACTGACTAGCAACTCTGGAATAAGTCTAAGTAAACAAAAGTGATGGGAAATAAATTAGATGTTTATGCTGTCAGTCTGAGCGGCGTCAAAGTCTGTGAAAGCACACAAACAAGATCTCAGCTGTGGGGAGAGTGCACTGACTAAAACAGTTTGACAGTTTTCTCACTAGTCAGGTAACACAGGCATGGAAGTGGGTCACATATTTCACTAACTCAGCTCAGCTCTTCAGAGGAGTCTTCAGCAACAAAGAGTTTTCCTGTGAATTTCCAACTACAACTCCAATCCTAGACAGATATCAAGTCTATAGTACAGCCAGGAACTAACTGGGTTACCTGTTAGCTTCAAAACACAAACTGGGCTCGTGCTGTAACTCAGTTTTCTGTCTTGGACTGTCCCTTACCGACAGACTTGTCTGCCATGCCAACGTCCCGGGAAGTCCAGCGGCAGAAGCCACAGGCCAGGTAATAGGCTTTCTTCATGGTGGTCTTGGCCGGGTCGTCGGGCAGCGGCGCAGGGATGCTCGTGGCCCGTGTGGAAAGGGTGTGCATGCAGCAGGGGCAGTCAAAGCAGTTGGCACACCTGCAAACAACAAGGCAGGGCTCTGACAAGGGTCCCCGGCTGAGAGAAATGCTCCCGACAACCACGACAGCCTTAAACCAACAGATCTTTAACTCGTGCACAACAGCACCAGGGAAAAAGGGCAGCAGAGCCACCACAGGAACATGAGGGATTCAGAGCCAGCATAAGAGCAGCAGCTGTGAGAAACGTAATGTGATACTAAAACACCTTTGCATTATGAGACCAGATCATCAAAAAACCCAAAAGTGAACAGCACAGGACACCTCATGGAAAGACACTTATACCCCAAAACAGACTCAAACATAACAAGGAGCATGTAATTTTTGAAGTTTCAGACAGACATGGGAAGGGGCTGTTTTAAATAAGGAGCCTTGATGAAAAAAAAAGACAAAGCAACTTTACCTGTTCTTTTTCAGCTTAGCTTCAGCTGAAGGCATGTTTTCCAGGCAGCTGGGGCAGTAGTGAGAGTCCACCTGAAGAAGACACAGTCACATCACACACATTACCTGGCACACCTTTGTCCACACAGCCCCAAACTGCCACACGATCCAACAAGGACTGGTAACAGAGGCGTGAAGCCAGGGAAGGCTTGAGGCATTTTCTGGTATGCAAAATCTTAGCCCATCTCAGCCAGATTTTGATCCTCAGTAACAAGAATCACAAGGTTTTGTAAGTCGGAATGGATTAAACTACTCCACCTTGTAAATGGGAAAAGACCAGCTGGGTGTTGACCTTCAGCAGTTACCACAATCTCATTTTTCAGCTTGAGCAAGAGGTTTTAACACTTTATTCTCCATTTATACCCAAGTTTATTTTGTCTTGCAATTACACTGGTCGGATATACACACAGTTCAGAAAACGCTTGGTATCTCTCTGCTGTCACAACAAATTTTGTCAATTAAAACAACAGCAGCAAGACTGGGGGCCCCTTCTTGAAGAGGAATTCAAACTGATTATTAGGCATGGACACGCACAATGACTGCAGTGCTCACACCACAGTGAATTCAGAACGGATGCACACAGGTCACAAATCCACTCTTCAGAGGCCTTAACATTTCCTTAAAGACGCCTCTTCTGAGACTTGGGCTGCACAGTCATTCTTTCAAGGCTTTCCAAATCTATCACAATTTCTTATTTAAACCAGGCTTCCACAAAATCAGTGTCACCGATTTTATTACGACAGTTTATCAAACCAAACCCCCTCCACAGCAGAAATCGCAGCGCATCATGAGGAGGGTGTGTGTCTGGGGGGAGGGGGTGCTTGCTCCTCAACGGCCGGGCCCGATGGGGATGGGTGTGGGAGGCGGTGTCTTGACCCAACCGGTCGGGCCCAGCCGAGGGGTGAGGGGGCCCCACCGAGGGGTGAGGAGTCCCCGCGGCCACGGTCGGGCCTCACCGAGGTTTGGGGGGGTCCCCGCTCCCCCGGCCGGGGCCGTTTAGGGGGGCACCACCCCCATGAGGGGAAGCCGCCCCTGTGCGCTCGCCCCAACCAATCACAGCCCGAGCTCCACCGACGGACAGGCGAGCACAGCCAATCCAAAGCGAAGCACCGCCCCAACCACCACCCACGGCCAATCGCCGCGCTCCCCGCAGCATTAAACCCACCCCCAAGCGGCGCCAACAACCAATAGCAAAGCAGAAAGAGAGTGAGCGGCGAGAGAGCGACCCAATCGGTGCGCGCAAAGAGAGCATCGTCCCGCCCGGTCCCGCCCAGTCCCGCCCGGTGCGCGGGTGCGGCGCGGCCGGGCCGCCGTTACCTCGTGCGAGACGCACTCGAGCGAGCGGAGCTCGCTGCAGTAGCGGCAGAAGTACAGCTGCGGCAGCGGCGCCCGCAGCTCTTTCTCGCCGCGCACCAGGTACAGCACCCGCTCCGATTGCAGCAGCGACGCCATCTTGGGAGCGGGCGGGCTCCGCCGCACCGCCGCCGCCCTACGTCACCACGCCGACGTGATCACGTGACCCCGCTGGGCAAGCAGGGCGGCCCGGCCGGAGCTTTAGGCCCACCCAGCCCCGCCCCGGCGCGGGCAGGGCGCCTTCCGTGCGTCGCCGTGCTTCCGAGCCCTGCCGCGGCTGGGGCAGCCACAGCTGCTCTGTGCCAGTGCCTCACCACCCTCACAGAGGATTTCTTCCCAATATCCCATCTATTCCTGCTCTCTGGCATTGGGGAGCTACTCCCCTTTGTCCTGTCACTCCGGGCGTTTGTCCAAAGTCCCTCTCCAGCTCTCTTGGAGCCCCTTTAGGCTCTGGAAGGGGCTCTCAGGTCTCCCCAGAGCCTTGCCTTCTCCAGGTGAACACCCCCAGCTCTCCCAGCCTGGCTCCAGAGCAGAGGGTCTCAGCGCTTGAAGCATCTCCATGGCCTCCTCTGGAGTCAGTCCAGCAGCTCTGTGTCCTTCTTACACTGGGGGCCCAGAGCTGGACACAGTGCTCCAGCTGCATCTCCCCAGAGCAGAGCAGAGGGGGTGATCTCACACCCCAAAGGTTGTTTCCCTGCAGTCTCATGTCCGCTAAGACGATCCTGATAAGAACGAACATTCCCATGCCGTGGGATCAGCAGGAAAGCATGAGGTCTGTGGATGCAGTGCTGTGTGTGCAGAGGGCAGAGCTGGCATCAGCAGACCACCCCCAGTTTGCTGCTGGATACCCCAACCAAGCACCAGTGCCAGCCTGGCCTGTGGCATGGATCCCCCATCCTCACCCTGGTATCCATCCCCACACAGTGCCTGGAGTCAGTCCCTGCCCTCTGCCCACTGCCCACAGCTCCACAGGAAACCCCTGTCCATGAGGATCTGCCGCTGCTTTCGATAAAAACCCCACGTGCTTTTTATCCAACTGCAGCAGCTGGAGGGGAGCACTGCTGGGAAGGCAGGGAAGAGTGCACTGCTCCCGGGAGAGCTGCATGTCCAGGGGGTGCCTGGAGGCCAGGGGTGTCTTGAGAGCATGTGGTAGGGCTTTCCATCACCAGAAATCCAACAGGTTTCCCTGGGAAAAGGCAGGAGCGAAAGGTGCAGCGTGTGGCTCCCACGGTGATTGACACTGAGTTTGTGTCCCAGAAGGAAAATGAGAGCATGCCACCTTGCTTTTGCCATTTAGCATCACCAACGGAGTGGAATATTCCCCTGGGCAGCAGAAGCCCCGTTCCCAGCCGGCGGGCTGAGCTCTGTCCCCTCCCTGGCGGTGTTCTCTGCCCGTGTCTCTGTAAATCACCGTGCCCGAACCCCTGGGGAGCGCGGGCACCTCGCTGCGGGTGGTTATGGAGGCTCGGGGTGGTCTTGCCCTGGGCTTCGGGGGCACGTGAGTGCCTGTGAGCCCTGCTGGGGCAGGAGGGGGACGGGGCAGGGAGGACCCTTTGTTAAGGGCTATGAACTGAAATGTCCCCACGGTCCCTGAGACCTTCGGGTTCAGCTCCGGATGGTCTCCCCCAGAGGAACCCCATTTTGCATGGGATGAGACGGAGCGTGTTCTTATTTCATCCTGGTGTGGAAAAAACATCCTGACGTGCCTCGCCTTTGCTTCCTTCCCCTTCCATCCCCTTCCCCTTCTTCTCCTCCCCTGCCGTCCCCCGCGGGCCGGGCCGGGCCGGCCCGGGCGGGGCCAGGCGGAGTCTTTTTCTGCCGGCGGGAGTCTCTCTCCCGGTGGGATCCGGTGGTGCCGTCGCTTCTCGCCGGAGCCGGAGCCGGAGCCGGAGCCGGAGCCGGAGCCTGGAAGCGCCGCAGGTAAGGGGATGGGGGCAGGTAGGACGGGAAGGGCACGGGCAAGGCAGGTAGGACAGGCAGGGCACAGACACGGCACGGGCAGGGCACAGGCAGCTGCCGCCTCTCCTCACGCCATCGTGTCCCCCACCCCCGCGGTGCCGGGGCAGGACGGGGGCACAGCCGCGGTCCCCGTGGAGGGGGGTCCCCGCTGCCCGGCCCCTCCGCCCCCTTCGGCTGATGGGTAACTCCGTGACTCAGCGCGAGGTACGGGTCGGGGACACACACACGAGGCTCCCCAAAAGCGAGGGGGGCTCCTGGTTGACCTGACCCCACCGTGTCCCCATGCAATAACACACCGGTGAGTGACCAGCGGGACGCCCGGTTGTGGCTTTCCTTTTTCAGCTCCTCTAACAAACGGTAGCAATTAATAGGGAAGTTTTTCCCTGGGTTTTTTATCCAGTGCCTTCAAAGCGTGCTATAAATCCTGGGGCTAATTGAAGGAGCCTTTACCAAAGGCTCTTGAAGGAGTTCAAGGTGAAAGCTGGACCTGGCCCAGGGTTGTCCGTGGACAGAGCAGCAGTGGGGGAAGTCTGGCTATGGGAGGGATGGAGGGGGCTGCCCCGCCAACTCTTTGCCTCTCCCTTACAGGATGGAACTCCCTAACCTCACAGGTCCTACCGACCTCCCCAAGCACATCCTGGATATCTGGGTCATCGTCTTGATCATCCTGGCCACCATCCTCATCATGACAGCGCTGGTGCTGTGCCCAGCCACTGCCGTCATCATCTACCGAATACGGACGCACCCCACGCGCAACGGCATCGTGTGAGGCACGGGCGGGGGGACGGCCGGCTCGCTGGGCTGGGCTGGGGGCTACAGCCATGGGACCCTGTGCCAGGGACCTCAACGGGGCACCCTGAGAGCTGGAGCCTGGGCAGGAGCTGGGGTGGGCCAGCACCCGGACCTGCCTCTGTACCTGGCTCTTGCTGAGTGAAGCCACTGCTCGTTTTGCCCACTGAGCTCACGGGGACTGTGGGGGAAATGACAGCACAGGCAGCAGTGGGGAGATGTGTGACTTTGCAGACATGTCCAGCTGGAAACAACTCGCTCCCATGAGGGAGGCAGGCTGGTCTCGCCTTCACTGGTGACATCGTCTCCTCTCAGGCAAGCAGCAAGGAGTAGAAATGCCTAACAAAGTTATTTCTTCTTTGGAGTCCCAGCTGTCAAGGTGGTTGGGGAGAAAAGAGTCAAAGCAAGATGGATGTGGGTTCTGGTTGTGCATTTAGCACTTGGCTAAATGCATTGATGACAGAGCCTGTGCTGGCTGCCCAGCAGATGTGCAGGTGGCACTGGCTTCTCCTCTATTCGTTATCAGCTAAAATTGTAGAAAAATCCTGTGCAGCTCTTCGTTCCTCTGGGTCTTGCAGGGCAGAGGAGTGTGTGCAGTTCCTGCCAGCCCTCCTCTCTGCATGCTGGCTGCACACCCCACTCCTGATGGTGAGAGCCCCCACCATTTGCCCAGCACACCAGCCCTTCTGGGGAGTCTGTGCATGCCTCACCTGGGCAGGTAAAGCAGGAGTGGGTTTGTGCCCAGCCAGTGGCAAGGGACCATGTGAGCTCTTGCATTGCCCTTTGTTATGAAATAAATGGACTTTATCCTTCGTGTGAGTGTGTCGTGCAGCTCTGTCCACACTATGGGTGGTGTCTGGCTGTGCAGGACCTGGGATACTTTGTGGTCTCTCCAGAAACCCTCCCTGCTCTGACCTCCTGCTCTGCCTGGCCTCAACGTCCCTGGGCTCTGTCTGGCCTTGGAGCCTGGCGGCCGCAGCCCTGCAGGAAGCTCACTGCCAGCCCAGCCCCACGCTCCAGGAGGGCAAACCTCAGTCTGGACATGGTGGGTGGGAAGGATCCCTCAGGACTTTCTGACAGTGGTTGTGGCTGTTTTTCTCCCACTCGGGTGACCGGCACTGCTTCTCTCACACCAGCCTCGTGCCAGGTCAGTGTGGCAGGAGCCCTGGGGCTGAAACGGTGTCTTAGTGACTCACAGCAAAAAAGGTCACAAAGTTAACAGGATGAATCAGGCAAGGATGTGGGGAAACACTACAGTGATGCTGGTGGGAATTGTTCAAATCCTATTTTCTGTGCTGAAAAGAGCAACCAGCCCTGCAGTGTTGGAAACCCTGTGTCCCATCCCTGTGTGGCTTGATCCACAACAGCCAGATGTGGGTTTGCATTGGGTGGTGGGGCCAGAGGGGCAGGGAGCCTAGCACAGGGATGCAGACCCTGGGGAGCAGAAATGCCTGCACTGCAGCCACGAACTGTGGTTGTGCTGGGAGGGAGCAGACACTCCTTGCCCAGCCAAAAAACATATTTCTGTTTTGAGCTGTCAACTCTCTTCCCCTCTCAAGTTGCAGAGTTTGAGGCAAATAACCAGAGTTATTTTCCTGTTGTTCTTCCTCTCTCCCTCCCTTGCTGGCACAGTGCAGCAGCAGCTGGAGGCCATTACAGATGTGCAGGGTGGGAGCAGCCCTGGCTCTGCTCTCCCCCTTGTTCCACCCCAGGATTGCTTCCCTGGGGACACTGGTGATAACCAGCGGCACCAGGAATAGGAGCTGAGCAGCTTTGCTATGGGAGGAATAGGGAAGAAGCCACAAACATTGGAGTGGTTTGGGAAGCCTGGTTTGGAGCAAAACACGAGGAAAAGCATGGAACACCTCCCCCCCATCCATGCAACCATACATGATGGCTGTTCCCACCTCTGCATTCCTCTTGTCAAGAGCAGCAGAGGGAAGTGAGCGATTTCCTTTCTTGGTATGAATTTTCTGGGAAGTTTCAAACTCGTGGCAAACATTTCCAGGAAAGGCCTTGGAAAGACAGGTTTGCTCGTAACGACAACAAACACGGAGCGAAATGGCAGCAGAGGTAAAGCAGGGAGAAGCCAGGACCTTTTTTAAAGCATTAAGATGGCAGAGAATGGATTTAAACTGAATTTTCAACACTGTCAATTTGGAAATTCCTCCTCCAGGAAGGAGCAAGATAACCAAATCCCCCTGTGGCCCTGGCTTCAGTGCCTGAACAGTGCTGGAACTTGGAGGCAGTGTTTGCATGGAGTTTTGCCAAGGAAAAATGCCTTTCTGTTGAGAAGCGGGTCCTGGCTGGGTGACGCTGTAGCAGGCAGGGTGATGCGGGCACTGAAGTGATTCAGCATCCACTGGAATGCTTCCCTGGAGGTGCTGGCACGTGGCAGGAGCTGGCTGCTGGCCCGTGGGGGCTGCTGCTGGGGGAGGCAGATGGGGCAGCCCCAGAAGGGAGAAGGGGATGCAGAATGCTGGCTCTCACCTTGCCTCTGGGCAGCCTCCCTTTGCAGGGGGAAGCGGGGACAATGGGCCAGGGCCATTTCTACAGGAGCAACTCTCCCCCTGGAAAAAGAAGGGATGGCAATGCTGGAGGGGGCAGAGCACATAGCCTGGGGGCTGCAGGGGCACTCGGGAAAGGGGACCCCCACTCCGAAGGGTGCTGAGCACCATGCCCAGCAAGGAGGCTGCTGCTGAACCAGGGCAGTGTGTGGGAGCACACGGGCTGAGGCAGAGCAGCGAGGGCTGGGTGAGCTGCGGGCTGGCAGCCTGGGGAAGCCTGGTGCTCAAAGAGCTGGGGCCTCTCGCCTGGCAGAGCTTGTTTTGCTTTTGCTTCCCATTGCACACTTAGAACAAAGGTTCAGAGGTTGCCCTGGGATTGATGCCAGGCCAGGCTGCCAGAGGGAAGCTGCACTGCTGCTAGCCAGGGCAGTGCTGCCTGCTGCTGCCCGAGCTCACTGTCCTGCCACGCTGCTGGCACCATCCCTGTCCCTCTGCATGAAAATACTCCTTGGTCAGCTCTGGGATAAGCCCAGCCGGCAGCACTACATGGTCTCCACCGCTGCTTTCACATTCCCCACGCTCAGCCATGGCCCGGCAGCCTGGCACAAGGTCTCTGCAGCCCCAGCACGTGGCTCAGGGGACAGCCAGGGAGGCTGGTGGCGGTGGCAGCATGGTGGCCGGGGGGCTGGAAGCGCCTGGCCTCCCGCCCCGGACTCCTGCCAAACATCTGCAGCAGGCGGGAGCTGGCTCCCGCCCGGCTCTGGTGGAAAAACAACCCAGCAGGAAGGTTCGTGCGAGGGTCAGCCCGCCCAGCACGGCTGCCTTTTGGGGTGGGGGACCCCGATCCTGCAGGGTGGAGCAGCACAGTCTCAGTGGAGCCCCTGGCCCTCTTGGGTCTCCCATGCTGCCTCCAGCATGGCATGGCATGGCATGGCATGGCATGGCATGGCATGGCATGGCACAGCACCATGGGGACGCTGGGTGACGTGCCCAGGGGGCCATGGAAGCTCAGTGGCAGAGAGGGAGTCCCTCGGCCATGTCTCATTAACTCCTCCCCCATTCCCAACCTCCTCCGAGACTGATTTGGCACTGGGACCCGAGGAGAGGGGACTTGGATGAACGGGTCCCTTATTTTTATTTTGCTTTTAGGAAAACTGAGTTCAGGAGTGACTCAGACTTTCACTGCTCATGGCAGGGATCAGGGACACGTGGAGAGGAGACAACCACACTGTGCTGCAGGGTGGGAAATAGTGGGGCAGGGAGCACAGCCCTGAGCAGCTTC
Organism: Machaerirhynchus nigripectus; assembly: GCA_013397975.1. NCBI lineage: Eukaryota > Metazoa > Chordata > Aves > Passeriformes > Dicruridae > Machaerirhynchus > Machaerirhynchus nigripectus. The sequence goes on along the minus strand of VZRQ01003129.1, from coordinate 1,100,446 downwards.
CCAGGTCTGTCCCAGCTCTGTCGCAGGAGGTGGCTCGAGCCCTGGTCAGGGTCAGAAGTGTGAGCTGTGCCGAGGAGCACAGCACTGGGCACACACAGGTCCCTGTTGGCTGCAGGATGCAGAGATGTGCAAGCAGTGTACAGGCCAGGAGCTGCAGCCCCATGGCCCCAAATCTCCCTAGAGCCTGGGAAGTAGGTGGGGAGGGTCAAACCCCGGATATTGGCTCCTACAGGTTTTGGCAAGGAGCCACCTCGCTCCACCCACAGCCATATCCATGAGAGTGGACTGGAACACCCCTGTGGCTGGCCTGGCTCTCAGCATGTTGTGATGGGCCCTGTGCAGTCCCCAGGCAGTGGCTGAGCATCCTGGGGATTTGCCTGGAACAGGAGGAACACCCCACACTGCTTGGGGACCAGGCAGGGCAGGGCTAAGCCATTTCTGCAGTAGCGGTGCAGGTTTAAAGCTCTGGGAAACGCTGCCAGTGACAGAGGGACCCACAGCTCCCCTGATCCATGGGTTCTCTCTGTGCCTGGGAGAGGTACCCAACCCCCAGCCCTCCCACACCAGCTGAGGCTGCAGTTGGAGCCTCACAACATCAGCCTTTCCCAGGACATGGTGTTCCTTCTGGTGAAGAATGCGGATTGGGAGATTGCTCCCAGCTTCCTCTTAACCCGTGGCCATGCTCCCCTTCCTTGGTGGCATCTCCAGCAGCTGGCTCAGTGACAGCATTGTGGCAGGGCTGACCCTGCTTTCTAGTAAAGCCAAACCTCGTGCTGGCACTCATGGTCCCCCCAGGGCTCACCCAGTGCCACCCCATCCTGTCCTCCACCCCAGGCCAGCCTCACCCCAAAACCACAATTCCCCCAGCTCCCCTCCAGCCAGTTAATTCTCCCATCGAATAATTTTGTTGGGGGATTTCAGGGAATTTACACCTCACCATGGATATTTTCCTTGGAGCCAGCCGAGGGTAAATGTTCACATTCCTTGGCTAAGCAAACAGGACCCTGGAAACTCTTGGCCCTGGGGACACCAAGGGCTAAGGGACAGCAGTGCCCCGGCCTTGACCCCAGCAGGGTCACCATGGAGCCACAGCCCTCGAGCCCCAGAACAGCCCCTGGCAGGAAGGATCCTCCTCCAGAGCTGCCTTCATTTACCGAGCACAAAGGAGAGAACTGGGATCAACCTTCCCCAGCCCTGCCAGAGCAGCCATTGGGGGGGCACCCACCGAACCCCAGCCGAGCTGCTGCTGGGGGAGTTTGGTCCCTGATCCTCGGGTGCCAACACCCCACTTGGGGGGGAAATGTCACCCTGGCTGGGTGGCCTGTGCAGGATGGGGCACCCTTCCCCCGCGACACCTCTCCTGCCCTGGCCCCTCTCCAAACCCCGTCACCTCTTTCCCCCCTTCCCCCCGATACCTCGCCCCCCACCTTGCGGGTTTAATCCCGGCTCGGGTAACACGTTGCATAAACCCTCGGCACATGCCGCTGCCCCGTGTCCCCGTGGGTGCCCCGGGTCCCCGCCAGGCCGTGGTGCCACCCCCGGGCGGGGTCCGTCCGTGTGTCCGTCCCAGAGCCCANCCCCAGGAGCCTCCCACGGCGTCTCAGGCGACGGTGGCGGTGCGTGGGCGTCCCCCGCGGCCCCGGCCCGGCCCCCCCCCGGCCATTGGCTCCCCCCTCGCAGCCCCGCAGCTATTTCTCGGCCGCCGGGCTCGGAGGTGACAGCAGGCGACAGCGGCGCTTGGCCCCGCCGCTCACCCCGGGCTGTCAGCGGGGTGCCGGCACCCCGCACCCCGCGCTCAGCCATGGGGGGCTGCTCCCGCAGCAACTGGATTTTGCCCCTTTTCTTGGCTGGGCTCGTCCAGCTGGGGCGAAGTGAGGAGAGGGAGAAGGTAAGAGGAGGGGGACACCCCCGCGAGGCGTTCAGGGGGGTTTGGGGGTGTGTGACATTCTGGGGACGAGCCTGTTCCAAAGGCTCTCTGCAGGACTCCCCGGGACACGAGTGGGGCACGGTGGCCCCGTGCCTCCCCCTCCTTCCCCTACAGTCCCGGTGCCTGGATCACGGGGGGATTTTCTGAGTTAGTTCTTGCCAAGGGCCAAGAATCGCTGTCCTGAGGTTGGGGACAGAGGGGGACAGAGCCATGTGTCCCCCAAGTGACCTCCCCAGGAGCAGAGGACAGGGATTTTTTTTCCGTGCAATGTCCGGGGGGGTTCCCCCATGTTTGGAAGGTGCGGAAGCTGTGTCCCCGCAGCCCAGCGGGCAGGGGCGACTGTCACCCCCCAGCCAGGCTCCCCACCTTGCCACCGGGACCCCGAAGTCCCACGGAGCCTTCACTCCTCGAGCGCAGCCCCTGTGACTTCACCTCTTGCCAGCTCCCAAAATAGCCCCTCGGTGGCACTTGGCTGAGCCTGGGTACCCTGGTGGGGACAGGAGATGGTTCCTCTGGGTTAACCCCTGCGGCCCCGGACACAGGGGCTGCTCCAGCCCGACCATTCCCGGCCCGTTCCCCATCCCACCCGGAACCCCCTGCGCTGCCCCTGTCCCCAAGGGTGCCGGGGGTCGGTGGGTCCTGCTCACTTGCCCACAGCCTCGGGAGTCTGGTGCTGGCCTCCCCCTGTGCTCCGGCTGTTTCGCAGCCACTCGCCTTCCTGCTGCTCCCTGTTCGGTAAACATTGCCCCGGGTGCAGCCAGAGCCATGTGCATCCGCATGCCCCAGTCAGCCTGTCCCACCACGGCGACCTTGGCATGCCGGAGCCTGGCTGCTGCCAGCGGCATTCAGGGCAGGGGACACAATGCTGGCAGCCGTCCCTGTGGCCAGCAGCAGGGCTGGCCCCCTTGCTCTGCTGGCCGTGGGGATGGGGAGCAGGGTGGCCAGCAGCCCCCAGCCTGCTCCCACGGGATGCTCCTCGCCCCACAGGTGGATTGCTACCACTCGGTGAAGGACACCATCTACAGCTACGGGGCCCTGACCCTCGATGGGGACGAGTACATCCCCTTTGAGAGGTACAAGGGGAAGACAGTGCTCTTCGTCAACGTAGCCACATACTGAGGCCTGACCCTGCAGTATGTTGGTAAGGGTCCTGCAGGGCACGGGCACCTCGGAGTCAGGGCAGGGCCCAGGAGTGCGGCCTTTGGCATGTCCCCATTGTCCATTCTGCCTCGGGGAGCTCGGGAAAGGGTTAATGCCTGCTCCCCAGGGCCCGGCCTGACTAGGATCGTCCCAGGGGTAAGTGCAGGTGTGGAGGTGTACCCGGTCCCCTGCTAACCCACCCCTGGCTCTCCTTGCATGCAGAACTGAATGCACTACAAGATGAGCTGAGAAACCAGGGGGTCGTGGTTCTCGGCTTCCCCTCCAACCAATTTGGGAAGCAGGAACCCGGCCAGGACTCAGAGATCCTCCCTGCGCTTAAGTGAGTACTGTGGTGGGGGCTGTGGGACACCTGATCCCCTCGGCTCTGCTGGGGTCCTAGCCAGGCAGTGGAAGCACAGGCTGCAGCTGCTGATAGCTGTGGCCCCCAAACAAGGGGTTTGGGGTTCTGTCACCACCCCTGTGCAAGCACCCAGAGCTGTCCATTGCAAAACATCCTGTGCCCCCCCCTTGTAGGTATGTCCGGCCAGGAGGTGGCTTTGTTCCCAACTTCCAGCTGTTCAAGAAAGGAGACGTGAACGGGGCCAAGGAGCAGAAGATCTTCACCTTCCTGAAGGTGGGTGCTATGGGAAGGGGAGGGGGACACACCCAGCTTGCTTGTTGGAGGGGCAAGGCAGTGATGCACTGGCTCCCCATTGCAGAATGCCTGTCCCCCTGTGGCGGAGGAGTTTGGGAACCCCAACAAGCTCTTCTGGGAGCCTTTGCGGAACCATGACATCAAGTGGAACTTCGAGAAGTTCCTGGTGAGCCCCGAGGGCGTGCCCGTCATGCGCTGGTACCATCGCACCAACATCGCTGTCGTGAAGAATGACATCATGGCCTACCTGATGCGGCGGCAGGAGCAGAACCACGAAGAGCAGAAGCCGGACCAGTAGAGCCTGGGGCTGCTGGCATGAAGGCCAGCATCCCCCCAACTGCTTCCCATTCCGTTCCCTCCCCGGATGCTCCCCAGCAGCAGGAATCACGCACTGTCCCCTCCATTGCTCCCGTCTCTGGCACCCCCCAGTCGGGATGCTGGGCTGGGCAACCTTGTGGCAGAGACCTCAGCGATGGCAGTGGGACATTTCCAATATCCCTGTGTCCCACCTCCACACCTGGTGGTGACATCTCCTGGCCTCCAGCTTGCCCCCTGCGCTCCACTATCCCGGGCAGTGGGAGGATGCAGGGGCCGGCTGTCCCTGGAGCAGGAGACCACATCTCCATGAAGGCTCGGCCCGAAAGCCCCTGGCTGGGGCGGGCCTGGCCCGAATGTGCCGAGCACGGAGCAGCTCTTCAGTGCATTCAGGCTGCCCGTGCTCCTGGCACACAGACGTGCTGCTCTCCTGGTCAGGGGTGGCCGGCCCCTCGCCACCCACCATAGAAAGACCAAATAAAGGCTCTGCAAATGTGCAGCCCCACTTGTTGGCCAGGGGTAGGGGGGAAGAGTGGGGGGCACAGTGGCCAGCCTGGGGGTAGCAGCGCCTGACTGGAGAAACTCAATTTTTTCCACAGTAACTGCAAACATGGACTTGTCATCTCAGCCCAGCATTTGGGGACAGGATGGGGAGTGAGGGCAGAGCACAGGTGGGCAAAAGGGGCTGGAGGTGGGACCGGGGACAACCCCCAGTGAGGAGGATATTGGAATCCTGTGCCTCCTGCTGTCACACCTGTGACACCCGTGCTTACAGAAACTGGGTTGTGTTTGTTTTTCTCCCCTCCAGACCTATTTTGTGGAGCAAGATTTGCTGTGTGCAATGTCAAAGACTGTCCCCAAGGCCACTGCTGCATGGAAAGGCAGACAGGGCAGCAGGGGCTTCCCTGCCCTGGCAGAGGTGGGGGGCAGGAGAGGGGAGGGTGAGGGGCTGAGCTCAGCACATGGAAGTGGGGGGCACGCACTTGGGGCAACAGAGCCTGGGGGCCCTTGCACTCAGTCTAAGCACGTGGAGCCCTGGTATTCCTCCCACTCGCCCTTCTCTCGCAGAGGCTGCCCCACAAAAAGCAGCCTTCAGGACAAAACCAGAGAGACTCAGCCACACTTCAGTCCTTAAATAAATACAAAGACACCAACCACCCTCAGGCTGGGCCATGGCTGCGGCCAGCACCTGCCTGCGAGTGTGGGGTCTCCCACCGCCGGGAGAGTCCCTGCTGTTAGCCGCTCCTCCAGGGGCTCTGGATTGGGGCAGCTCCTGGGAAGCACTGGCTCCTCTTCCCTGAAGACTTGGCTCGGGTCTACAGCGATGCCAGGCCTGGCTCCTCGTGGGGAAGGGGATGGCCGCAGGGGACTGACCCCGTGCTGGCTGCCACCGCGATGGCACCTTTAGTCCCTCCTTCATGATTTCCTTGGGGGAAGGCGCTGCCGAGCCCCCAGGTGCAGCACGTGTCCTTGCACAGGCATCGGCAGCCGGAGGAAGCTCCTGGACACACACACACGGGCACACACACACACCCTACTCCTCTTCCACTGGTGTCGGAGCGCAGCCGGTCCTTGGCGTTAGGGCAGTCCGGGACCTGCCTGTTCTGAGACACAAGAGAGGCGTGGCACAGGGTAAGCACAGTTCTTCATTCTCACACAAGCCCCACAGGAGGGATGCCACCCATAGCATGGCTACTATCCCTGAGCACCAACTGCCGTAACTCCACGAGCTTTTGGGGCTCAGCCTGACTTTGGGTGCTGTGGGGATGCTGGTGGGGATGCAGGAGGGACCAACCCCAGGGCATAATCATCCCCTCAGCTGATGAGAGGTGGGTGCTAAGGGAAATTGGCCACTGCCTGAAAAGCTGTGCCCCCATCTCGCACCCATGTATTCAGCCAAGTGCCTGAAGTCTCAGGGTGAAGGACTGCCAGGGAGGGTCTGAGCCTTACCCAAGTCCTTGGGGACCGGTTTCACCCCGGCCACTGGTTGGGCGTTCTGGCTGCGAGCCATGGCACAGGGCGGGCGCCAGGGGTACTCGGGCTGTGGGAGGAGATGGAAGAGAGACACGGAATTACCTGGATGTGAATCATGAGGCTGCACTCTGTGTTTGCTTGACAGGGTGTGAGGAGAAGAAGGAGGGGGAGGAAAGGGGCTGAGCAGTCACATGCCAACAGGACATGTGCTCAGCTCCCTGCTCTGGGATGTGGTAGCCCTGGAGGGCAGTGAGCCTCAGACCCACCCGCATGTCACCCTCTGCTCCCCCTCCTGCTGGCACAGATGGAGTCTCACCGGGGGAAAGTGGTGGAAGTTCTGTCCTTGCGTGTGCTCGCCCGGCATGGCTGGCGGGTATCGGATCTGCTGCCACTCGTCGTAGCCGTGGTACACGGGGTGAGCCATGGGGGGACTGTACTGGTACTGGTACATGGGGCAGGCTGGGCCCAGCGGCCCCGGCCCTGGCTCGGGGTGCAGCCTCTCTCCAGAAGCCTGCAAGGAGCCACAACAGATGCTGGGGAGATCCCAAGGGCAGCCCACCACCACCACCCATTGCCTGCAGCCCCCAGCTCCTCTGCCCAGAGAGGGTTTCCTCCCAGCCCTACCTGTTTATGCTGTTTCAGCAGCTTCTTCAACTTCTCCTTCTCCTCCTTCTCCCTCTGGCAGTCGTCCTTGGAGGCTCGCAGCTGGGAGGAAGGGGGGTTAGTACAGAGCCCATCCTGCCACTTCCCATCTTCATGGGTTAGGGTTGCTGAGGGAATGCCTGCACCAGTTTCCCCAGTCAGACCCCCAGGAGAGGTGCAGAAAGAGGACATGAGTGAAAGGAGATGCTCGGGCAGTGACAAGCAGCAGAAAAAATATCCCTCTGGCCTTCCTGTCCTCCTTCAGCCCCTACTCTTAGGTGTGTACAGGGACTGTGACACTGGGGACAAGCACCTCTAACACACCCAGGGCAGACACAGGGCTCCCAGAGCGCTGCTAGTAGCACCCAGCACCACTCACCTGGTTGTTGGAGAGGACCAACTGCTTCTGCAGCTTTTCCAGCTGCTGCTTCAGCTCTTCCTTCTCCTCATTCATCCTCTCCCTGTCACTCCGTTCCCGCTGGAAGTCTTCCTCAAAAATTTTCACCTGGCAGGAAGGAAGAATGTGGGTGCACCTGGCTGAGGGCAGACACCTCCCCTAAGCAACCCCATCACTGTGCTGCCATCCTTGACTCCACCAGCCATGCCAAGCCCCAGGCATGTGGGCTGGCATGATGGCCCACGGCTGTGGTCCTTCCAGAATGTCTGGAGGATGCTGAGTTGGGTCCCCAACCCCCAGCATCCCAGCACTGACACCTGCCCAGCTGCTGGGCTGCTCCTGGCACACAGGGCTCTTTGTTGTGGAGATTCAGCAATTGTATTTCCTTCCCTGTCCCCAGCAGCTCCGTGTCCTGCCCTACCTGCTGCTTGAGCAGCTCGTTCTGGGTCAGCAGCTCCTGCTGTGGCAGCTTCCCCACCGGCTCCATAGCAAAGATGGGTGGTGGAGAGGCTTGGACGTTCAGGGCCTCTTCTAGTGCCTAGAGAGGAAGAGGAGGGAGCAGGGTCAGAGCAAGTTTGGTGCCCAAGATGTCTCTGGAGGACCAGGGGCATGTGCCCAGCGTGGGAAGTGGGTATAACTGGGCAGGGGCAAGAGGGACAACAGACCCTCCTTGAACCCCCTTTCCTGGGAGCCCAGAGGGATGTGGTGGACCTCATGCAAGTGGTGGGCCTGATAAAAGTCTCTGCCTGGGCAAGAATGGGTTATCAGGGTCAGTTTTGGATTTGAGAGAGGTGAAGAGACTGGAGAACATTAAAGGCATTTTGCAGTGAGGGCTTGTGCCCTGGCCCCCACCTTGTTCAGCCTCTGGATCTCCTTTTCCTGGTATTCCCGCTGCCTGGTGACCGGAGCCAGCTGCTCCTGCAGGAACCGCATCCTCTGCTGCAGGTCCCTCACCTCCATGGCCAGCCTCTCCTTCTCTGCCTGCAGCACCCAGAGTGGGGGAGAGATCAGCCAGGGCAGGGCAACAGGGCTGGCAGCTCCCTGTCACCCTTCCCAAGGGACTCGCCTCCTCTGTTTCAATCCGGGACTTGGCCAGGAGCAGCTTGCGATCAAAATCCCGTTGCTTTTGCTCCCGCTCTGACTCCAGCTCGGTCACTGCCCTGCGGGCCTCGGCCAGCTCCTGGTGTAGGTCCGTGACCTGCCAGGAGGGAGTGGGGACGTTGGCCTGGAAGGACCCACACTGGAGTAAAGGAGGCACAGGCAGCCCCCAAATCTCCCCACAGCATTTCCTCTGAGTCCCCACAGCAAGCACCCAGCAGAAATGTGCCCCCCGAGCACCCAGCCCTGAGCACCCAGCCCTACCTTCTGCTCATACTTCTGCTTCATGGAGCGGAAATGCTGATCCCATTGTTTATTCACCTCCAGCAGCTGCAGGGAGAGAGGGATGGCTGAACAGGAGCCCAAAGCCTGCTACGAACCAGCTGTGGTGGTCCCCAGCAGACTCCTGTCATGAAAGCACTTTGGGGACCAGCTGGATGGAGATCCCAGCTCCAGCAGTGCTTCCCTGCAGCTCTGAAGCCCTGCCCCAGTCTCTCGGTGCCATCCCAGCCCTGTGCCCCCTCTGCCCACTCCCCGCCTCCTTAGTGGTGCCTCCCTCCCAGCCTGGTCCTCACCTCCCTGCGCTGGTGCTCCAGGATCTTCACCTTCTTTTCCTTGGCCTCCAGCTCTTCTCTGCCCGGCGCCTTCTCCACCATGGCCCCGCTCTGCTGGACGCGCACGGGGTGGACCCTCAGGGCTTTTGTGGAGGCTGTGCCCAAGGCCGGCTAAACTCGAGCCAGTTGCCCTCCCACCGCCTCCCCCATCCCCTTGAGACCCTGAGAAGTCCTGCTGGTCATACTGGGACAAACTGGGGGCTCGATTAAAATGAGGCCGTCTTTGCCACTCCCTGCCTCCTTCCCAGCCCTCTCCAAGGAGATGCTGCCTCCTCACCTGCTGCTGCTCGGCGGCTTCCCTCTTCCCACTGTCCTGGCTGCTCAGCGTCACCATCCTCCGGAGCTCCTGGTTCTCACACCTGTGGGCAGGAAGGGATGGGTCAGCAGGAGGAAGCTCCCAGGGCAGCCCTGTCCCCATCCACACAGCCCAGCCTCACCTGAGCTTCTCCAGAGCCTGGTTTCTCTGCTCCAGGTCATGCTCCAGCTTGGTGCGCAGCTCCTTGTTCTCACTGTGCAGCGTTTCACACAGCGTCTGGAGGGTGAACACTGGCAGCGTGAGGACCACAGCCAGCCCTGGGCCACCCACCTCCCACCAAGCCACGCTAAGGAGGTGGGTGTCCACCTCAGGGTGGGCAGGAAGGGTTTGGTGGAAAAAAACAAAAGGGGAAAAATCTCCATGAAGTGCCAGGCCAGCCCTCACTCACCTGCAGGAATGATGTTCTCTGCTCGTTCTTGTGCACCTTGGAGGCCAAGCGCTTGAGCTCGGAGGCCATGTAGCCCATGCGCACAAAGACCTGGTCCTTGCTGGCCTCCTTGGCACAGCCACTCAGCGTGTTCTCCAGCTGCTGCAGCTGGGGCAGCAGGTTGGCATCCTCGTTCGGTGGCTGCTCCAAGTCCTGGCAATGGGGAGGGGATCAAGAGTGGTCAGACCAGTTAAAGGAGCATTGCAAAGTTCCTCTTGGGGCAGATCAACCTCACGTGCCATCCAGGGCTGTGGTGGGGAGCTGGGCCAGCACCAAGACACTCTGCAGCACCTCTCAGTACGCTGAAGAACTGTGCCGGCTTTGTAAAGGTCTGATTGCCAGCTGCTGGATATGGGACACTGAGTCCCCGGGTGGAGGAGGACATGGCAGCAGCTATGGGATTCCCTGTGCCCCTTGGTAGTCTGAGCAGAACACACTCTTAAACCACTGACAGCAGTGGAGGCATCTCTACCCTTGGTCTCTTCTCCACCTGAGCTTTCCCCATCAGCACTGAGATTAAAAATCCCAGCTCCTGAGACTGTCCTCTCTGTACACCGTGGTCTGTGCTGGAAGGGGTGGTGGTCTTACCCCAATGCCCATGTTCTCCTTCCACCTGCCCTCCTTCTGTGCTCCCCTGCTGCTGTGGCACGCCAGGCACCAGGAACCCGAGTCCTTTGGCAGGTGACAGCCAAGGGAGTGACGCACGGGATTTAAACAGCAGCTGGGAAAGCCCAGGTCAGGGCACACCCACCAGTGTCAGGGCATACCCTGCCCATGGGGGTGTCCCCAGGAGGTTTATGCTTCCCTGGTGTGGTTGGTTAACTCCTCCATAGCCTAGGAGGTGCTGCTGGCACAACAGCTGGCACACGTCGCACTGCTGGGAGGAGCTGGGGATGTGTTGGCACACCTATGCCTGCTCCGCTCCCAGCCCTGCTGACTCACCTGTTGCCTGTGGGAATGCCCCAGGTTGCACCACAGGGCAGCCCAGTGTGTCCCCAGCACCCTGACCCCAGAGCTTACAGCCCCAAACCTGCCGTGGGAAGGTGTGTGTGGGGCACAGCACAGCCAGTTCCTCCCACCCATGTCCACTGGCAAGGGAGGCAGTGAGGACCCAAGCTGGGAGAATCCGGGTGTGAGCACAGGACTTGGACTCGGCTCGGGCACCAGCAGCTGGTGTCCAAGCAGATCCCATTCTGTTCTCCATCACCTCATAGCTGCACCCCAGGAGGGTCCAGTAAGACTCAACCCCTCCAAGAGCCTCTCTGGCCAATGCAAACAGGGATGTGCAATGAGAGCATGTCCTCTTACTGGTACCATGTGGTGCCAGCTGATGTTCATTCCCCTTGGGCTCCCCATCCTTTCTCCCCTTCCTTCCAGCACACAAAAAAACAGAGCAGGACAGGATGGGGCAATGACAACCAAGAGGACATTGATTGTGTGGCAGCAAATGGAGCACACAGAGGTGCTTTGGCTAGGGCAAACCCTGTGACGATGACAATGACAGGGCTTGGAAACCTGGTCCTCCTACCCAGGGTGGGCATCAGGTGAACAACAGAGCCCACTGACAGCTACTTGGGTTGCCAGAGCTCTTTCTGTCGCTGTTGTGTGGCATCTGCAGACATCAACGTCCCCGTCTGGCTGGGGCTGCTTCACTGGCCCCTTCCCCAGGCCCAGCCAGGCCCTCGTCCAGTTTATCCCTCTGTGGTTTGTCCAAGGGCTGCCTTGATATGGGTCTGCCAGCCCTGCTGGTGCCTGCCCGGGCACAGCACTACAGCCCTGCACACCCCCAAACCCCTGACACTGACCGGCTCCACTCCCCACCTGCCAACACCAAATCCTGCGGGGCCACTCACCGCTCTCCTGCTCTCCTGGGGAAACCCCTGCGCTTCGATGGCAACGACCTCGAACTCCGAGGAGGATCCCTGCAAGGGGAGGCAGCCAGGTCAGAGCTCCCCAGGGAATGGCAGCCCAGGATGCCCACCACACAAAGAGAGGGACCACCGGAGTACAGCAGGGGAGCTGACCCCTCCTTTCAGGTTTATCTCTCTTTCTAGAGGCGAAAGGCTTCCTCCTTTTGCTTTAATTAGATGGACAGTCCCTCCCTCTCCAGCCATGCCAGCACCAGCTTCCACATTCAGCAGACTCACACTTGGAGGTGATTTCCGTGCTTCCACGTCTGGCTGGGTGCTGCCTGGGGCTGCCCGTGCGAAGCTGGGATCAGGGCCGACAGCTGCGGAGAGGGGAGAGGATGCAGCCATGAGCCTTTTGGAGAGCAGGGCCTCTCCACCTGGCACAGGGATGCAGACAGAAGACTCCTGCAAAGTCAGGCACTGATGGATGATTTCTACCCCAGCTATGGGGATGGGACAGAAACCTCCTTTCAGAAGGGAGGATAGCAGTGGTTTGATACACTCCAGAGATGACATGGCTGCAAAAGACCCTAATTAAAGTCTCTTGCACAGCCTTTCCCTTCCCCCAAGCTCAGGATTCCAAGCCATCAGGTTATTCCTTCATCTCCTACCTCCAGTTTCCACCAATTCCTCCAAGGAAGGTGATCCAATCAGCATTTTGTTGTCCTTCACGAGGTCCTCTGCCTTCTGCCGCAGCTTGGATGCCTCGACGTGGGACTCCTCCAGAAGCTCTCCTGTTGCGGGCAACAGAAGGATGCTCAGACTCCTTCCCTGAGTGCCTGTCCTGCAGTAGTCCCATCCACCAGCCCAATAACCCTGTCTGGCTGGAGAAGTGCCTAGAATAGTCCTTCTTCAGCTGGAAACAACTATTCTGGGATAAATCCAATGGCAAAGCTGGATCAGCGGCTCACTGGCTTCAGAGATCCTCATGCTGAGACACAGAGGTCTGGTTACAGGAGGCAGAAGGGCACCACTGTGCCTCTCAGAGGTCTCCTCTGCTTCCCAGAAGAGACAAATTTAAGCCTGGGTGGTGGACTGAGAGGTCCAACCTTCCCACTTTGGGGTCTGGAATGGCCAGTGCAATCCTCCCCCGGTGAGGGAGGGGCTGCTGTCACACCAGTGAGTCCCGGTCCCAGGTAAGGGCATGGTGACACAACGGGAATCACGAGGCAGGTGGAAATTCGGCTGCAGAAGCGGGACTCAAAGGAGGAAGCTGGCTCACGAGACAGAAAGCAAAACTGGGGGTGGGAGTGGGGGAAGGCTGACAAGGAGAAGAAAGAGAGTGGCACAACTCAGCTGGAACATTTCAACACTGGCATGTTCCTGCTGCCGCAGGGAGCACTCAACATCAGGTTCCTTGAGAAACACCTGGGAAAAGCCCCTGGCCCAGCAGGGCTTGCAGGAGGTGGGGATTTTCACTAAAAGCAGAACAGATCCCAGCACCTATGAACCCCAAGGAGCTGTCTGTGCTCCAGGACTTGTCTTTTCTTTCCAGCTGTTTATTCCACCATAAAACACCCCAGAAGTTCAGCAAAATTCTTGTTCCTTCTGCATCGCCATGTGAAAAAGCTCAGACATCCTGCTCAGCCCTTCAGGACAGGGAGAGCTTTGCTGCTGCCCCAGTGCCAAGACCCCCAGCTTCTACCAGCACCCTTCCTCAACCAAGCAAGAGACCCCTGGCTTAGCGGGCACATGCTGGGCTGCCCCAAAGGCAAATCTCATCCCCCTGGCACACAGCAGTTACCAATGGACTTGATCCCTTGCATCTTCTCCTTCAGCCGGGTGTTCTCCTCCACCAGCCGCTCCAAGGCCGTGGATCCATTCTCCTCGGAGCCCCCGCCAGGGTCATAGATATGGTAGGGTCCTCTCCCTTCCATGCCTGCTGTTCAGTCGCCTACCTCCCAGCCAGGCATCCCTGCAAGGCAATGGAGCACGGTGTCACCTTGCTCTGGCTCCAGATGATGCCACAGTCCCCTGGTCCCAAACGTATGGGGGTCTGGGGTGCTGTGCTGGTGCCTCACTGCTCGCCAGCCAGCCAACAAGTGACCCAGGTGAAGGCACTTCCCCCTCCAGCCCTGCTTGGGGCAAATGTGTCGGGGTGACTCATGGCCATGAGAACTGTCATGCGAGGAGGCATCACCAGCAGCCCCACTTGGGGCTGGCTCTCACCCATGCAGGGCTCTGGAGTCACAGAGAAGGCTGCAACCCCTGGTTGCTGCATCCCAGGAGAGATGGAGACCCAGCCTCGGAGCATCCACCCAGCCAGTGCAAACCTGGGCACTGTCACCAGGGCATCCTGCTCAACATACGGTATTTCTGGGGTGCATAAAGGCTTGTGAGGGGCTGTTTGGGGAGGGGCAGTGTCCACAACTCCAAAAACCTTAACCAGCAGCTGGGGGGAAGTTTGGGCAGTATTGGGGGATGAGCCCCAGGAGCCAAGCAGGGACCCCCTCTGTCCTCCAGCTCAGCCAGAAGAACTGGCTGCCAGCAGCATGGCTTCCATTGAAGCTTCTAGCTGAATTGGGCACAGGGAACAGCCCGGCATGTGCCGGGCTGGGAGCAGAGTCCAAGGAGACAAAAGACCCGCAAGCAGCGCGCTATTTGCTTTTCCAATTCCTTGCGGGTGGCCTAAGGCATCCCTCTTGCTGAAGTCTGGCCTGGGACAGCTGGGCAGGATCCTGGCTCCAGGTCTCACCCATCTCCTTGGGGGATAAAGCAGCTGCTGTGAATCACAGCACAGCATATCAGAACTATCCCCCCTGATGCCAGCGTGTTATAACATGGAGCAGAGCAGCAGCTGAGAAGGTTCCCGTGCCAATTGGAGCCGGGGTGCTGCCTGGGGGCACAACAGGAGCACCTCAAAGTGCTCTTCTCCTAGCCAAGACAGCCGGTGAGCAGGAGGGGGCTGAGAGGAGGCATTTTGAAAGGGGAAGGGGGTAGCCTATACCCGAAACTGTCTCAACCTGAGACTAATGCTCATGCCATGCGTGGTCCAGGCTGATCTCCAGTTTGGATGACCTGCCTGCCAGGGAGCGGCAGGGACTTTCCAGATGACAACTGCCACCTGGCAGCATCCACAACTGGAACAGCAATTAGCACCTGCCTCAGCAACAGGGAATTAGGCCTGGCCTCAGCAGTACTCTGCTTCTGGGAGATGCATCGGTGGGTCTCACCATCCTCCTGCTCCATGGGTGCTGCCAAGCCCCTCATTGCCTCTGGCTCCCTGTGGGGAGCCAGTGACCCTGTCCCAAGCAGCTGGAAGTGGTGACCACTGGGAGCTGCCCAGCTGTGGTGGTGTGGGATGAGCTGAGGAGAGGCTATTCCTGGAGCCCAGAGCAGCTGACAGGAAGCTGTGGAAGAACCAGGGCCATTTCTGAGCTGTGGGTCCCAGCAATGGCAGCACTGTCACAGCCGGTCTTAAATAGAGGACAGGCTTGGATTAGGTATCAGGGAGAGATTCTTTACTGTGAGGGGGGTGGGGCACCAGAACAGGCTGCCCAGAGCAGATGTGGCTGCCCCATCCCTGGAAGTGTTCAAGTTTGGATGAGCCCAGCACGTAGCCCAATGGGACCCTCGTGGCTGGGAAATGCCACCACCTGTGGCCACGCTACCTGCCTGGCCAGCCCGGCAGAGAACAGGGATGGTGTCACAGGCTGGCTGGGGACCTGAGCCTGCTCTTCAGTCACCACATGCTGCTCCAGACTTAGGGCTCTGGGAGGACCTGGGTGCCAAACCCACCCTGCAGTGACCATCTTGCAGGGCATCTGCATCCTGCACTGGGATGAGCCCAGGTGTGTGTCAGGGAACATAGGCAGAGGAGGAAGAAGAGAGAAGAGCTGCCCTCTTCTGTGTTATCACCTCCCCATGTGGCTTGGAAGCAGCCTGAAATACCCTCATTCTCTTAACGCCAGACCCCAAACCTGGACGTTTTCTGCCTTGTCCCACAGCACATGGGAGGTCCCTGTCCCTTGTGCACCCCTGCAGGAATCCCTCAAACACAGTTCAGCTGCACTGACCACCCTGCCAAACAGCAGAGCTCACTCACAGTGATCCCATATTCTCCCAGCTGGGTGGAGCCACTGAAAACCTCTGATATTCCCTATTCTCAAGATTCTATCAAGAACTTTTCTACTCAAGGTCTGTACCCTACCAGGGAGATTGCAGCAAAGGGACCACAGGAGCTGTTTTCAAACAACAGCTGGGGAGAGGAACTGGACTATCTCCAGCTGACGGAAGCACAGACCAGCCACAAATTCACAGCAAACAATAGCCAGCAAGAGGGAGGGGTTTCCACAGCATTCCAGGCCATCACTGGGGACAGGGAGGGTTTTCCTGGAGTGGAGGCACAGTCCAATTACTGCAAGGAGCTGCTGGAGCAGAGAGGTCACCCTGGGGACCACAGACCAAGTCACTGATCCCAGTCTTGGTTTGTTGTAGTTTTTTTTCCTTAAGAGTTCTGACAGGTGAGATTTACAGTGAAACATCTAATTTCAATAAAAACACGAGGGGAGGAGAGAGAGGACCACAGACCAGCACCTAACAGTGGTTAGGTACGCAAAGAAAACACAGCTACCACAAACTCCAGCAGAAACCGCCGAACAACCAAAAAACACTTCCCTCTTTGCTAGTCAACAGTTCTTAAGGTGATCTGACAGCATTTTACAGCCCTGGGGGCTAAGGGCCAGGCATGGACTGTGTCTGCCCAGCTGCAACTCGCTGGCTCCGTGCTCAGCCGCTGTCAAAGACTGCCAGATGGGCACCCGTGGGCGTTGCTGGTTCCATGCGGGACACCAAGACCTTTAGGTAGCAAATTTTTATGGCAACTCAGCAACAGTAGAGAATAAGAGTGTGAGTGGGCAGGGGAGACTCACGGGCAAAGATGAAAGCGGAGCGGTGTTTAAATAGCTGTGCTGTGGCTTGGGAGTGAGCTGGAGCTGTCACCGCTGTCACCCAGAGCGACACGCATCACTGCCACAGCAACCAGCCATGCACAGGTGGCAGAAGGATGTGATTCCTACTGTAAAATTACTGAACACTGAAGATACCGAGGCTTAGGATGTGAATCCTGTGCAGGAGGGGGTTGGCACTGCTGGGGGTTTGCTTTGGGCAGTGACCCCAGGGTGGGGAGCAGCCTCTCAGAGCTGCAGGCTTGGCAGCCCTTCAATTCCCATCCTGTGATGGCCCAGCCCTGAGAAGGGGGTTTTCCTTACTCCAGTGCACAACACTCACAGGAAGCCTCCTCCGCACCAGGATCACAGGAGGTGAAAGCAAATCCCTGCAGGCTGCCAGCATAATTTTCCCATGACTGGGGCTGCTGTGTCCCCGGCAGAGGGAAAGCAAACCCCACTCAGACAGACACCACGGAATGATTTTTTGTTTGTTTGTTTGATCATTTTACTGGAAATGATCAGCTTGATCATTTTACTGGAAAACACTGTAGCCCCCAAACTGGTTTTCTTCTACAGAGCTCCAGTAGCTCCCCAGACAATAGACAACCATTCCTGGGCTGCTGGACTGGTCTCATTTGCAGGAAAGCAGAAGTGGAGTTGGCTTTAGGAGGCAGCAATAATGAGACTTTTTGGGCACTGCAGTCCACTGGGCTGGGAGTCATAAAAGAAGAGAAAAGCAGGTATTGCAAGGCTCAGGTCTCAAAGTGAAAGGTCTGAACCTCCACTTGCAGTGTTTTCCTTTCCAGCCAGTTTAGCCACAAAGAGAGGGTGGGAAAGGCAAGAGTCCCACCCAAAATACAGCAGGTATTAAAGACGTCCCCCAGCCAGAAATCCCACTCTTGCCTCAAAAACCCACCTCCTGAAGAGGCTCCACAAAACGGAACAACCTGCTTCTGAGGGGGCTGCTCACAAAGAAAATAAAGCATTTCCCTGGGTCTGCCAGGTTTACAAACATGGGTAACCACACACAGCTGCAGAGCTCCTCAGAAAGGGCCCAAGCTTCAAAGCAGGGAGGACATGCAGCCAGGCATGGGGCTGGTGCTCTCCTGACAGCACAGGCTGGGGGATTTATGCAAGACCCCGTCTTCTGCTGCAAAGACATCTGGCTCATCCTGCCTGCTCCACTTCTCCCTGCAGAGCTCAGCAGCATCATGGCTGCTTGTCACAGCACTCCAAAGCAGAACAAGGCACAGCCACCCCTTTCCTTGTAGCCTTTTCCTTGCTTCCAAGCTACTCCTGTCCAGCTTGGTGTGCTTCAGCCGGCAATAACCAAGCGGTAGCAGACCGTGGCAGCACAAAGCTACACCAGCGAAGTGCCACCCAAAGGGTAAGGACTGCTGCTTTAAAACAAAATCTGCAATGCCACAAGAGTGGATGGTTCGGTTTCCTCCACCCACGAGAGTTCTGTACCAGCTGCTGGCAAGCAACAACCCACGGCCCTGTGCTAAATAGGTCTGCTCGGCGTAGGTCGGGCCCAAAGGGCGTTGTGGGATTTCTTGCAGAGCCAGGAACGATGCCAAAGGCAGCAAAAAGCCTCTCCTGTTTTCTTCTTGCTTGCTTCACCTCACCACAGAGACAGCTCTCAAGGACGTGCCTGGCTGGAGCTTTCCTGTCTCCAGAACTCATCCCAGTGCCCAAAGTCCAGTCTCCGGTACGCTTCACTGACAGCGCTCTTCATGAAATGTGCACTCCAAAAGAGCTTGTGGCAGCAGAACAGCTCCCATTCCTCCAAGTGGTGGGAATAACCCATCCAAGTGATGGGAATACCCCATCCAAGTGGTGGGAATAACCAGCTCAAGGGAAAAGGCTGCATTTGACTTTTTGATACAGGGGGCAACCTGTGTGCCAGGGACACAGGAACAGGATAGCCAGATCTCTGAGAGGATGCAGATCCCCATGAGTCCCACCTGGAGCTATTCTTACCCAAAAGCAGCAGTGACAGGCAGCATATTTTTAATTTATTTTTCTCTCTGCCCTCCGTGGGGGTCTTAGCATGGAATTGAGGGAGGGGAAAGGGGGAGACAAGCTGTGCCTCCCTCCCAAAAGAGGAGGATGCTGCCATCCCTGCTCCAGCTATTCCAGCCTCTGGATCCGCATCCGATGCGGACACACACGGCTGGACCAGAAGGAAAAAGTCAAAGAGAAAGGAAAACAGCACCGACAGCAGGGTCCTTGAGGCCACGGCCGCCGCAGCCCCCTGGAGGGGACACACGCTCCGGCCCTGCCCGGGGGGGATCGCAAACCAGGGACAGTCGGGAGGCAGACGCGTGGGCCCGGGAAACGCCGGGGTTGTGCAAGGCGGGGCGAGGGAGGAGCGGGGCCGCCCCGGGACATCAGCACCGCCCGGGGGGCTGGGGTCCCCCACCCGCACCCCGCCGAGCCTCCTCCTCTCCCCCCGGGCACCGCCGGGAACACAGACACCCAGCCTGTCCCCCGCGNNNAGCCTGTCCCCCGCGGGCGGCGGCGACAGCCCCCGCCATGACCGGGAGACGGGAACCTGAGGCACGGTACGGTTATCGCGACCGCCCGCGACACCGGGCGGCGCCGGGGCAAATCCCCGGGGGACGGCACGGCCCCGGCCCCCTCCGGGGTCTCACCCCGACCACCCGAGCGGCCCGAGAGCCCGGGAACCGGCCAGATTGGGGCAACGCGCAGCCCCGATCCCGGCAGTTCCCTCCGGCCCGGGCCCCTTCGCTGGGGCGGCACGACCCTGGTGCCCGGCAAGACCCCGGTGCCCCGGGCGGGGCTCCTGCCCGCGAGGGCGGCAGGGCCCCGCAACGCTCCGAGCTCACCTGCCGTGCGGCCCGAGGCGGGGCCGCTGCCGGGATCGGGGTCGGGATCGGGGTCGGGGTCTCGGTCCGGGTCCCTCCGCTCCGCCACCAGCGCCGGGGCTGGTTCCGCCCCCGGGAAATTCCCAGCCTGACGGGCAGCCGGCGCAGCCAATCGGCGCGCGGCGCGGGGTATAAAGCGGAGGGCGGGGAGGTGGTGGGGAAGGTGCCCGTCATGGCGGAGCCGTTGTGGGTGTGTGTGTCCCCTGTGGCTTCCCTGGGGGCTGCACGGCGGTCCCGCCCGGCCGAGTGGGGCTCTGAGGGGCGGCATCAGCCGGCCTGCGCCTTCCTCTTGCGGGAGGTTCCGCTCGTCGGGGAGCGGCGAGGCCGAGCCCTGCAGCGGCTCCCCCGGCTTGTGGAGACACAAAATGGCGGGGCCGAGGGGGGCTCCCCGTGTACCCCCGCTGTGGAGGAGCAATGGCTGAGGGGAGGCTGTGCTGAGCCGCTCTGGTGGCCTCGGCCCCGAGAAGGAGGAGGGTGGTGCTGCCGGCCGGCTGAGGCTGACGTTCCTCTGAAGCAGGGAGAATTCCCCACCGAGCCTCCAAGTCAATGTTAAAGGAGGAAATTCCACCCTCTAACCAGAGCGTGTATTCCAGGAATCCTTTTCCTCTGTGCTGCTGCTGGAATTGTGCCGTCATGAAGCACCGAAATCAGCCAGAGGAGCAACAAGCACGGGGGACACCTGCTTTCACTGTGCTCTTAGTGACTTGCTCAGCAGCTACCTGATTTTCCTTCGTCGGCTGGTTTTGCCACAAGGAGAAGGTGGTGGGTTTTTATTAAATATAGGTATAAATAAAAGCAACAAACCAGGAGCGAAGAAATCCCACTGTAAGCAACTGTGCTTCTCTTTGCCTGTACTCCAGATATGTCCTCCTTAGGTGACCTGGTGCTGGGTTCATCGAGGTCCTTCACTGGAGCTGCCCCAGTCCTGGCTTCTTGCTCAGCTGTATTCACACAGCTCCACCACTTCTTGGGGAGTTGATGTTTTGGGTTGTAAAAATTAAAACCCCACAAACTCCTTTTCCTGACTGCTCTTCACTGGCAGCAGGACGTCACCCTGGCAGCCTGGCTGGGTTATGAGAGCTGAGCGCTGGTGGGACCCTGATGTGCTCTTTGTTCTCATGTCTGAAGTCTCAGCTGGGGATGAGACAGCAAGACCCCACACATGCCCAATATCTTCCCTTTTGTTCCCTGAAAGTCTTGTTTTACCCCAACGAGAGGCCCAGTGCTGTTCTGTAAACCCTCAGAAAACCTGTCTTCAACGCTAAATGCAGTCCCACAGAACCAGAAAACACTTCGTTTAAAAGTTAATGCCTCAGCCTGCATGAAATAACGAAACCCTACTTATTTCTGTGAGGAGCAAAAGGGGTGGTTTAGTTTTGCAGCACCCCAAAAGCTGACTGCCTTCCCCTCACTCCATCCTAGGCATTCTCACACCGAAAAAATCATCATGCTACTCACCAGGCTGGGTCCTGGAGGGGCTTGGGGAGAGAGAGAGCCCTTCAGAGCAGGAGCTCTGTGCCTGCGATCCCCAAATGCAGGAAGGCTGGCCCAGCTGAGCTTTCTTTTAGGCATGGAGAAGGGGAATTCCCCATGATGGAGGTCCCAGACAGCCTCCCTGTGGTTTTGATAGGGAGCCAGGCACCACTTAAAGGGCTCTCCTGTGCCATTCCTCCCAGAGGCCCGTCGTGTCAGGTATTAGTCAGCAAAAGGGGTGTGGGGGGGCTGTCGTGGAGGCTGTGATTCACTTTTGGACTCCTGGAGAGCCTCGTTACATCATTTTCCTTGCCTGGTTTCTGGGCAACTTCAGCGGGATTGCAAACACGTGCTTTTTCTCAGTGAAACTGCTGCATCTGGCAAGAGGCATTGTTGTTCCATGTGCACTTCCATCTCATCCTTGTCCCTATCTGCAGTCAGAACAGGATGCATCTTCCCAGGGGAGCAGGGAAGAGCTGGCTCTGTTGATGGAGGTGCACAGGTGCTGGTTTTCCTGGGTTGCAGAGGATCCCTGGAAACCATTCACCAGGAGAACTGGCGGTCAGAACCAAGGCTGGAGGCAGCTGGTGCTGGAATAAACACCAAGGCTTTAAATGATTCTAATTTATAGAGGCTGATTGCAGCTCCCCAGCTCCTTGCCAGCAGGTACAGTTGTACCTGGCAGGGCGTTTGGTCTGCACTTGCCAGGTGTGAACTGCAAGGCCTGAAGAGGGCCCAGCTTTAGTCCATCTGGTTTGGATGGCAGGATTGTGAGTGCTGGGCAGGAGGGTGAGGAGCCGTGGGTCTGGGGTCTGCCTGCACCTGGGATCCCATGGATGGCATGCCCTCACCTAGTCCCTCTCCACCTCTCCAGCCAGCTGCTCCTTGTGTTTTTACCTGAGCTTGCCAGCTCAGGCTGGCCCAAATGCCAGCATGAATTTCAGTATGAAAACAAAAGGTCCTGCTGGTCCTTCCTCGTTCCTTTGGTCCCGCCATGCTCCCAGGGGAGAAAACTCCCCCGATGGCAGCTGTGGTTTCTGAGCACGCCTGTGTGGCTGTGAGGGTGTGTTCACAGCTGACACGTTGTCATACTAGGGGGTTTTTTTTGGCACAGAGTTGGATTCAGCATCTTCAGTGGCAGCTCACTTTTGTGAAGATGCCCTGATTGCTGCTGGCTGTGGGAAACAGGTTGAGAAGGGGCACAGGCTGCAGGTGGGGGGCTGTGGTGGAACTCCCCTGTCCTCAGGTCCTGCTTGTCTCAGATCAGGTCTGGCTTCCTTCAAGTTGATCCCACTCTGGAGTGAGCGGGGTGGGCCCAGTGGTGCGAATCCAAAGTGGAACTGGCCCAACAACTCCCATTGCCAAAAAATCCCCCTGCCCTCTGTGCTGCTGGGCAGACGGAGCTCGCTTGAATGCCGATGGGGCGATGGGGCCAGCCAGGACCTGGCTGTTATGGGTGGCTGTGCCTGGAGCTGGCCCTGGAGCAAGGCGGGAGTAGAGCAGGCAGCGGATGCAGCTGGTTTGGCACAGCATTCCAGGGCCACTCATGGGCTCAGCTTCGCAGGGGCCTGAGCTCTGCAGGGGGCTGCAGATGGATCCCTCTTGGCATCAGCAGCTGGGACCTGCTGTTTGTGGCGTGCTGGTTGGATGTGTCCCAGCGCTCCGGCAGCGAAAGGAAGCGCAAGGCCGACAGTGACGCTGTGAGAGTGGGGAGGAAGCTCTGGCTGCAGGAGGGGATTTCCAGAACATTGTGATCTGCTGCTTATGCAAATCAGAAACTCAAATTAACCTGGCAGGATGGGAGGGCTCTGGGATGGAGGGCAAGGGAGAGGCAGGGGAGGGAGTCTGGGATAGTCGGCTGCTGGGAGGGCAGAAGGGAGCGTGGAAGGGATCAGGATAGGAGAGAAGGGAGGTACTGGGGAGCAGTCCTGCTCCACCAAGCCTCTGCAGTACCCTGCCTTCACAGGGGGTTGGATCACACCCTGGCTTTCCAGGGGTGCTGGGCTGTGCTCACTTTGCTGGGTTTACCCTCTCGCTGAATGAGGGCTCCCTTCTTCCTCTGGCTCTGGCATGTGAGGCTGGACTCAGTGTCACCCACTGTACAGGAGATCATGACCTCCTGCTATCCTCTCTCTCCTCCACAGTCAGGAGGGGATGGGTTATGGTGGGACCTGCTGCAGTCCCATAGTGGATATGTCAAAAACTGTGGGCACCGGATTGCTCAGAGGATTTGCTTGCATGCCTTAAGCTTTGAATCATTTGGACTTTCAATGTACAAAACCTGCAATAGGCACAGAGGGGATTTTCCTCTCTTCCTCACTCCCCAGGCCGTGTCTCATCCAGTTGCAATGCCTGGGAAAAGGGCTTGGCACCAGTCATCATGTCCTGTAGAGCTGCTCCAGAGATGTGGGAATAGTCCTGGAGAGCTCGGCTGTTTCCCCAGCCCCAGCTCACTGGGGGTAATGGGCTGGGCACTGAGGGCACGTGTATATGAGGGGCAAGGCTCTTGCTTCCTCCTTTGGCTTGGGAAGAGGAAGAGCTGAAGAAACCTCTGCCACCTCCCACGTCTGAAGGCTGGGTTTCTCCCCTCAGAGGAAGGGGAGGACGGCAGGTGGGATGGAAGTGGCTCGCATTGTGTTAGGGATTAAGGCCAACATCCCGTCTGCCTCTGTGGCTCCTCCTCTCCAGGGGCTGGCAGCAAAGAGGATCTGCAGTGGCTGAGTCAGAGCAGAGGTCCAGCCCTCTGCACGGCAAACATGGGCTCGTGGGGTTTTCTGGATGTTGCAACCTGTGAAATCTGGCCTTGGCTTTGCCTGGAAGCAAGCCCTTGCCCCCGACATTGCTGGTCAATGTGCAGAGTGTAAATCCCAGACTCTTCCCTGCAGCAGCCCTGAAAGCTAAAGCGTGGATGGCCAGCACAGACCTGCCTCCAGCCCTTACCCTGCTCACAGCCTTGCTAATTCTTCCCCCTTCCTATCCTAGCCTTCGTTTAAATGCTCACCTCCTTGTTGATCACAGAGGTTAGGCATGAGATTTGTCACCAACTGCTCTCGGACTGGGTGGGTTGGAGCCAGTGGATGGAGCAGAGGTGTTCCTGGACAGTGGTGCTATGAAGTGTATTTTCTCTGGAGACCGGGATGCTACAGGGATAGGGGTGAAGCTGCTTTTTGAGTGAGTCCCAGAGGCTATGCTAGTGCTTCCTAAGATCCTGTCACCCTCCTGGCATTGCCTTAGGATGGGTAGTAGCTCTGCTGAGCTCAGGCCAGTTAGTGGTTCTTTGTAGGGCAGACTGAACCCCAGCGTGGGGCAGGTGCTGAAATACCCTGTGCTCAAATAGGGTACCGACTGTGCTCGAGTGTTTGCAGCAACAAACATACCACTGCCTGTTTTCTGCTCCAGCTGTAGCAGCAGCTGCTGCAGGAGATGGATTACTGGGGAAAGACAGAGGCTTTTTGGCTGCAGGACTTTTCAAGGAGAGGGAGTTGCTCCATCTCACTCTCCCTTCCTGTCTCCAAACATTGTGTGACTCTGGTATCTTGCCTGCATTGTAGGACCAGCCTGCAGCAGGCGCCAGGGAAAATTCCTGGCCTTGGGATCAGTGTGCTCTGGTCAGCCAGCCCTCCTGGTGGTGGCATCACCCTGAGCTGGGCTGGGGACTGGCTGCGAGGGGCTGACTTGTGGTCCTGTGCCACTCCAAGACATCCAGGCTGTGGGTGGTGAAATCCCTGGCCATTGGTTTATAGCAATCTTGGTACAGCCGGATAATTCACTGGAGTGTTTACACCTGTCCCCAGGGAACAGCCCCTTGTACAAACCCCTCGAGCCTCTGTTTTGGCAACAAGAAGGAAGCAGATGATGGCTCACGTGTTGTAGCCCTGTGCTAACGCTGAGCAGGGTTTCCCCCTGCTCTGGAGGAACAGGGCTCTGCTGCCCCAAACCTGGCTCTCCCAGGTGTGATGGGCTGCCACACAAGCCTCAAAACTTCTTTGGGCACTGCAGCCGGGTCCCTGAGCCCTGTTCCCAGCTGCAGGGAGGTGGCCAGCTCTGCTCCCCTCAGGCTCTGTGCCACCCCTTGTCTCCAGAAGCCTCTGCTGCAAAGCTCGGAGCTGCAGTGCGGAGCCGCAGGAAGAGACTGGCACATAAAGATTGGGGTTACATCCTCCCTTCAAAACAACTTCTGCAGCTGCTGAGTCTTTGCAGCAGGTTCCTGGCCAAGCAGGTGACCTGTAGGCTGCTGCAGGGGTGGGGTATGTTCAGCCTGCCAGATGGTATTTAGACAGGGGTGCCCAGTCCTACTTACATACAGGGGCAAGATAGAGGAACCCAAATCTCTATGGGGATTATGGGGAGGGTGAAAGAGCTTCAGACAGACTGTTTTCCCCCAAGAAAGGTTATTTTATTACAAGGGGATGTTTTACAGGAAGGCATCAAGGGAATTTTTAGTGGGATAACACCCAGCTGAGTTGTTCCAGCTTCCCTGGTTTGTCTCTACATGTTGCTGCTTCTTGACCTCAGCTGGTTTTGAAGTGTTGTAATAATATTGTGTTATTATTCCTAACGCTGCTTTGATATTTTGAAGGTGAAGCTTTCCTCACCCAGCTGTTCTGAGGAAGACTTGGGTATTCACCACTTTTTGTTCTGACTTGGAAACAATTGAAAGTGCTGGAATTTCCCGCTTTTGGAAATTCCAGTGCTTTTCTCCTGAGCATTGGGGGAAGTGCAAACAAACTGTTTGGGGGCGTAGCCTCTATGGCATGTGCCTTTCGACTGCTTCTTCAGCAGCTTGAAAGCACAGGAAACCGCGTGCGAGGACGGATGGATGCCATCAAGTCTGATTTGTATCTCTGGTTTATGAAAGCATCATCCATACACCACCATGAACCCTGGAGGGGATTTTCAGAGGCAAGTGAAGCTCTTGGTGAAGTCCCTGCACTGCTGCCAGCCCCACATGCATTTTCAGCCCCTTTCTCAGCAGAAGCGTTGCTCAGAGAGGTTTTGTGGTGTCTTCAGGGCCCTCCCTGGAGCTGGGGCAGGGCTCTTGCCCAAGTTTGCCTACGGGAGCAAGGAGACACCAAGGCTCCTCCGTCCCACCCAAATCTGACCCAATAAATCAACTGCTCTTGCCCCCAGGGTCAGCAACAGTGAGGTTTTATTTATCAGATTTAAAATTGTCTTTTCCACCTGGGTAAATTCCTTGGTTGAGTGGCATGTTCGGGTATGAATTATTTTGCTTCAAGACAGACAATCTCCCTACCCAGACCCCTCTGCCCCCCTCCCCGAGACTGCCCCGCTTGCAATGTGGTGGTGCTTTCCAGCGCAAAGTGAGTTGTTCTCTGGAGGGGACTGAGCGTCCCCTGAAGCCCCCGAAGCTGCAGTGACATCAAGGCTGTGGCTGTGTGCTGGCTCAGACATGAAGGGCCCCAGCTGCCACCTAGTCCTCCCCGCCACACAGGGCCAGCAGAGCCTTGCGGTAGTCGCCAGAGGTGTCCTTCTGCAAGAGGGAGAGCCATGTCAGAGAACCAGCCCTGGGGAAGGCCAGTTCAAGGTGCTGGGCACAGGGAAGGCACAGCTCCATGTCCTGGACACCCTGCAGGTATCCCTGCAGCAGTGGAAGATGCCAGCACATCCTCTCTACAGGCAGATCAGCCAACACTGGGGCTGCTGAGGGCAGGTTCCCCCTCCCCAGGTGATGTTCAGCCCTTGAGCTGCTCATGGCTCAGGTCCCCTCAGGGCTCAGGGCCAGGACTTAGCCAGACAAGGTGATGAGCCAGGAAGGGATGTCCTTGTTCCCTCACCTCAATCATGTGGTGCAGCGATTTGTCGAACAGGTCTATGAACTCGCCCCGGATGTTGAACAGGTCAATCTCGCTCCGAGAAATCATGATCCGGGTCAGGGTCCTCTCATCTGTGCCAGCACCCTGCAAGGGGGAGCTTGAACAAAAAGCCCTGCAGGGACTGGGGCTCACAGATGCGCCTGGCATCTCCAGCACAGTCCAAGCTGGGGACCAGGCCCACAGGAGGGCTGGAACACCTCTCCTGTGAGGAAAGGCTGAGGGAACTGGGGTTGTTCAGCCTGAAGAAGAGAAGGCTCTGGAGAGACATTTTTAATACTTAAAATGGGCTTTAGAAAGATGGGGACAAGCATTTTATCAGGGTCTCTAGCGACAGGACAAAGCGTGATGGTTTTAAATTAAAAGAGAGAAGATCCAGACTAGTTATAAGGAGGAAATCTTTTGCAATGAGGGTGGTGAAACTGGCATAAGGTGGCCAGAAAGTTGGTGGATTCCCCCTCTCTGGAAACATCCACGGCCAGATTGGATGGGGCCTTAAGCAGTCTTGAAGATGTCCCTCTCTGCTTATTGCAGGGAATTGGACTAGATGGCCTTTAAAGGTCCCTCCCAACCCAAAATGTTCTATGATCTCTCCTTGGACATACATCAGACTTGATGTCCAGCCGGACACACCTCCTGCTAACCCCACCTACTGGTCTGAGCCCAGCCCTCCCGACTCAGGGACAGCCAGAGGACAAACCCCATCCCTGTCAGGGGGTTAAAGTACAGAGTCCCAAAGAATCCCAGCACAGGCGTCTCCCATAGCCCAGCCCCAGGAGGGTCTGCCCGCACCTTCATGGACTTGTAGAGCTTGTCAGCGAAGAAAGCCGGCTTGTTCTTCACACTCCGGACTGCAACACATGGAGGGGAGGGGAAATGGGCTCACGGCACCACAGCAAGGAGCCGTGGCACCACAGCCACGAGCCCTCCTTGGTACAAGGGTGCAGGCCTGGCCCTCTCTAGGGACTCTGTAAGTGCCCCCACCCCATGCCCCACTGGGAGTCTCCATGGCCCAACGGCAGCAGGAATCTGCTGCCACACTGCCTTGGCAGTGACAGCTAAAGGGGCTGCCTGCCCTGTGGGGAGCCCTGTCCAGAGGGAGCACTGACCAATGGCCACGAAGGCGTCCCTCACATCTCCCGACATCCGCTTCTTGATGGCATGCTCCACGTCATGGTTGGTCATTTTGATGAACTCCTGGAACACTGGGGATGGGGGAGAGGAAAGGGTCACTGCCGAGCTGTTCCATCCCAGCCCTGGGCACCCAGGAGACTCGAGCCTCAGCCGTGGAGACTTCTGGACCAGGTGGGATCAGAGCAGGCTTTGGTGACTTCAACAAGCCACCTCAAATGCCAGGCCATACCATCTCTTCCCACTGCCTCATCCCCACCACAGCTGGGGAGACAGGGCTCAACCTCAGCCTTAAGGGGACCCCCATCTCCCCATCTCCCATCCAGCCCAAATCCAAGCACTTGTGTTTTAGCTGATGGAGAAATGTGGTCCTACCCCTGCGGAGGTGGGGGTAGCTGCGGGTGCAGAGGATGCTGAGGAATCGGGTCTCCAGGGAGTCGCTGGAGTCGTTGCTGGAGACATCAGCAAGTTTCTGGGAGAGAACAAAGAGTGAAGAGGGAGGCAGAGATATGGACATAGCAGAGAGGGACACAGATGTCAAACAGCTCTTCCTGGGACAGCCAGTTTTGACTTAAAACCCTTTTGCAAAGAGGGTGGCCTTTTATGAGCAGGAAAATAGATGGGGATTTTTTCCCCCTAAAAAAGGCATTTCCTCTGCATGGATGTGAAGCTGCACAATCACACAGTGTCTCTAAGAAAACATGTTTTCCAGTCTTTATGGAAAAAGCTCTGCAATGCTCATGGTTAAGACTTTTTTTGTCCCTTGTGGAGGACATTTCGGGGTGACCAGCACCACCTGAAGAGGGAATTCAGAGCTGCCAGACACAGGAGCCACCCTGGGCCACAGCAGTGCTGCCCATTCCTCTGCAGGGGTCAGGGGGAGGCTGTGCTCATCTCACCCATGAGCCTATTGCAGGAGAAAGTCACCCCTTCCCCAGTTCCCACTTATGGGGAGCCAGGGAAGCCAGCCCTGAGTCCCACACTGCCTGGAACACGAGTCCTGCATGCAGGCAGCGAGCAGGCTTGGTCCCCAAGGGCAGGGCAGGTGGCTTTCTCCCTCTCCTGCCCCACACTGCAGGGAAGTGCCCTCATTGCAGGTCCCATCAGTCTCCTTGTCCCCCATCCTGAAGCAAGGATACCGGAGTCCCAAGCAAGTGAGCACAGCCCATGGGGTCAGAAGATGCTGGCTTGTGGTGTTGCAATTCCCAGCCCCAGCCCTGCACCCCAGGACCTCAGCATCCCCTCAAACATGCAGAAGGGTGAGGAGCGAAAGGGCAGGCACTCACCAGGGTCTCAGCAACAACCTGGTGGAGAGAGAGAGAGACAGGAAGACAACAGGGTCAGAAGGTGCTGCTCAACCTTTATCCTTCCCTGACAAAGCAAGGGAAGTCTAGCAAAATCCCTTAAAATTACCTGTCCCCAGGTCCCCTGCTTCCCCCTCTACACCAGTGCCTTGGGAGAGTGGTCTTTGGCCAAACAAAGTGAGTTTCCCCAGCCCTGGAGCTTGGGTGCCAGCCCGTTGCTCCTCGGGGAGCATCCTTCCCTGGCTCTAGGCTGACTCCCACCAGCCTGCCCACCTCTGCCAGGCGCAGTGGGACAAGGGGAAGGGCAGCTTTGCTGACAAAACACAGCATGGTGCCAGGTCAGGTGCCACCTGGCTGGCTTGTCCCTGTGCTTGTCATGCCTGGCTCTCTCTGTGCAGCAGGGCGAGGTGAGCAGCAGGACATGCAGCAGGGGTGCAGGCAGGGCATGGGCAGAGGTACGGGCAGAGTGTGGGAGGGTGCAGGCAGGGCATGGGCAGAGGTACGGGCAGAGTGTGGGAGGGTGCAGGCAGGGCATGGGCAGAGGTACAGGCAGAAGGTGTGGCAGGGTGCAGGCAGTGCACGGACAGGGACACAGGCAGTGCAACATCCACTCCCTCTGCTGGCGGCAGCCCTGCTGGGAATGCTGTGGTGCTCTCCCTTGCGTTGGAACATCCAGTGCTGGCGCAGGACAGGAAGTGAGAGCTCGGGTTTGACCCTGCACAGATCTTCCAAGCGCCTTATAGGAAAAGACACGGCCTGGAGGAGCAGGAGGTCAGGGAACACAGCCCATGGGTCCCAGGTCTCCTGGGACCAGGAGCTGAGCCAGGGAATGGGCCCCCACACCCCCTGCACTGCTTCTGGCTGCTCAGCCTTCCCTTTCCAGTTGTGTCTCGCCACAGCCCAGCCCAAAGCTGTGTTTGAAGCTCAAGTGCCAAATTTCAGCATCAGTGTGTGTAGCTGAACCCCGGAGTGGCAGCTCTGCACAGGAAAGGCTCCAGCCTACTGTTGGGAACTCCCTGGGGCTCTGTCCCCGTGCACAGAGCAGCAGAGCCAAGGGCATCAGGAATCAGGCACGGGAGCTTTACATCCAAAGGTGTCATTTCACCTGGCATCTCCCCCTGCAGTTTACAGAGACCCTGGCCCAGCAGCATTTGCTTCTCTGAGAACGTCAATATCAGACCAGGGCATGCAATATCCTCTTTTTTTTTTAATGCAAAGCCCATAAGAGCACTACCAATGTGGGTCTTACCTTGGCATCTTCCTGTGCCTGTGTGAGGTTCTCTGGTCCTTCGTCACGGTTGCCCTGTGGTTGGACACAAAAATCATGGAGCTGGAGAGGGGACATTTCCTGGGAAAGCCCCAAGCGAGGGAGTGGCAGAGTCCAGCAGCACTGCCCAGCCAGGCAGTGATGCTCTGTCTTCCCCAGCCACTGTCCTTCTGGACTCCCAGCCCCACCTGTGGCAGGGAGAGGAAAAGACCCAGTGGGAGCTGCCCTTACCAGCGCCAGGGAGACGAGAATCCTCTTGAAATGCCCTGATGTGTCAGAGCTCAGGTCATCTTCCAGGCTCTTGTGGTAGGCTGTGGAGAAGAGATGGCCGAGTCCTGCATCCTGCCTGCAGCTCAGCTTCCCACCCACCAGTGCCCGTTGTGCCCCTGATCCCCATGGGAAACAAGGCTGAAGCAGATGCTTCCTTCTGCTGTGTTCAGGCCACGGCAAGAGGGGATCAGCCCAGCAGCTCTAATGCCTTGAGCACGAGCACAGCCTCTTGCTCCAGCTTCTCAGGAGGAAATAGGATCATTGTGAAAGAGCTCTCAGGGAAGGAGACATTGATGGCAGAGCTGGGACATGTCACTCAGAGATGGAGAGAAGCCAGGACCAGCGCTCTGCTGGAGGGACTAACAGACCTTCACAGCACCAAGCCATGGACCCAACCCAGAGACAAAACTTTGCCTGGGCTCTGGAAGGGCCTTGTGATCTGTGCCCAGAACCTGGGTGCTCACCCCGTTGCTCCTGTGCCATACCTTCCTGGTATGCCTCGTTGATAGCCCTGATCTCCTGGTTGTTCCGTGTGGCCATGATTTCGATGAGGACGCTCTCATCTGTGCCGGCCCCCTGGAAGACAGTGGCATAGTGGGTGCTGCAGGTGCCAGCACCAGATGGGGACATGGTGGCACTGCCCCGCAGTGCCAGGCAAGGAGGGGTCCAGGTCAACCATGTGGCAAAAAGCCTATGTCCAGCAAACAGCCCCAAGGGCTGGTAGGAACCAACATGAAAGTGTCCAAGTATGCTGCTAGTGGTGTCCCAAATGGTGTGACGGGTGGATAGCAATGCATGTCACTGGTTTGCCCCTACCCTGGCTCTCCTGTGGCTACCAGCTGGCTGAGCATGCTGGGCTGCAAAGAGGCCAAATAGGGCTCCCAGCAAATCTTGAATGCAAACCAGGTCTTTGTCCTGGTGCTTTCTGATCTTTTCTTCTCAATAGGAAACCAGGCCCTGGGGCATGTGAATCTGTGGGCCACCAGCAGTGCAGGTACAGGCACAGTGAAAACCACCTTGTCCTCCTGTGCTGCCACCAGTACCAGCAGTGTGACAATTACCTCCACGGCCTTCCTCAGCTGCTTGGCATCGTACTGCGCCGGCGTCAGCATCAGCCCGAGGATCAGCTTGGCCAAGCTGCCTGACAGCTCGGATTTCAGGTCTGCCATCAGGTCCTGCAAAAGCGTTTGAGGGTTCAGTCCCCAGCTGCTTCTGCAGGGACGGACCAGCCGAGGCAACAGGACAGAAAAAACAGGAGGAGAGCGTGGGGATTGGAGACAGCTGTGAAAACCCCTGGGGCAGTTTGAAGTCACATATTGGGGGTGGCTCTTGGGAGATCCTGGCTCTGGAGTCCTCTGTGCAGGATTGAGGATGGGGCAAGTGAAGGGGAAGGGACACCCTCGCTCAGGCTGGTGGGGCACCCAGAGTGGGAGGCTGCTGTGACAACTGTTTCCTTTGGGGGAGTCATGCCAGGGCACATGGGGGTGCCCCAGCTGCCCACTGCTCCCTGGGCAGGATTCCTTTCAGTGAGGGGCTGATCTCCATGGGGAGGGGGCAGAAGGAGGAAGCAGGGTGGGATGGAAACTGCAGTACCCTGCCATAATGAGCCTTGTAAGCCTTTAGGATCTGCTGCCTCTGGGCGTTGCTCCTCTTGGTAACCACCTCAATGATGGCCCCTTCGTCCGTGCCTGCAATGACAGCAGAGCCACTCTGTGTCACTGTGTCACCTCTGATCGTGGGCACATCGCCACCCCCACAAACTGGGTAGATGGGGAAGGCAGAGCTCCCACAGCTCCATCCCTTTATTCCCCCTTGGGTTTCCATGCAGCCCTGTGTGGGCCAGGCTGGATTTTCTGCCCCAGGAGCTGTTGAGGAGCAGCAGGAAAAGGCCTAAACTCACGGTCCCCACTTACCCAGGCCCTTCATGGCCTTCCTCAGCACCTGCGCGTCCCCGTCATCATTGAAGTCTCCTGCAGGCTGCACGGTTCCTCGCAGCTGTGGATGCAGAGGGGTTTAGGTTCATCCCCGAGATGGGAGGGAGGGAGGAAGGGATGGAGGCATGGAGAGAAGGAAGGATGGAGAGAAGGAAGGATGGAGAGAAGGAGGGATGGAGAGAAGGAGGGATGGAGAGAAGGAGAGATGGAGAGAAGGAGGGATGGAGAGAAGGAGGGATGGAGAGAAGGAGGGATGGAGAGAAGGAGGGATGGAGAGGAGGGAAGGTGCCACCCAGCAAGCTGAGGCCAAAGCAGGTTCTGTGTTAGTGCAAGCACCTGGGGATCAGTGAGGATCTCCTCGTCACTGTCACCCCTTCCATTAAGGGGCAAACCATAGCCAGACCAGCAGAGAGCAGGAAGAAGACAGCAACAGACAGTCCCTGGAGTCTCGGTGTCCTGCCCAGTGTTACACCTGCCTGCCCTAGCACTGGGGCATCTCAGCCTGGGCTGGCCACGTCACTGAGAGACAGAAGAGGAGCTGCTGAAAAGGTGCCAACTCCTGCCCTGCAGTTCTACCCTGCTGTGTCCTTACAGCTCCAAACACATGTCCATCCTCACAGCGTTCATGTAGGGCTCAGGGTGGCTTTTCTGCACATCCCAAAGCACCCTTTTGTGGGAGCTTCGGCTGCATGCAGGGTGCCACTCCCCATAGTGCAGCCATGCCCTGGCCAGCTCTGGGCTAACCTGGGGAGCAGGAGTTCTTTGGTGGGCACTGGAGCCAGGGCTGCACGTGATGCATTGCAGAGACATGCAGGACCCTACCCTGGGAGGAAGGCCTCGGAGAGAGGAGGGGGTTAGTGGAGCCCACGGAGGGCGGCCAGCCCTGCCAGGAATTTATCCTGCCAACCTCATACCCCACAACCAGAGAATGGCATCGAGAGAAGCCGGGGAGCGAGAGGCAGAGCAGAGGGGTGGGGCTGGCCGTGCCCCATGGCAGAGAGGAGCAGCCAGGGGTCCCAAGCTGGCAGGCAGCACACAGGGGGTACAGGGGGCTGAGGGTGCTGACCTCTACTTTGACCGCACTAAGCTCCCACATCCGATAGGCCACCTGCGCCGCCTCGGGGAAGAACTCACCTGCGGCACTGCAACGGGAGGGCAAGGACAGGGGACAGTGAGCCATGGGGGCCCTGCACCTGCCAGCAGGCCCCCTCACCCTGTCTTGCCCCTCCACGAGGGGTGTTTTGTATCCACTGGGTGCAGGGGCAGGAGCCAGGTGCTTGCTGTGGGGCTGGATGGGTGGGAATGGGAGGAAATGTGTGGTGAATCCCAACCTCCCCCACCGGAGCATCCTCCCTCCAGGGGTTTGGCCCTGCCCTGCAGGGCTCCCATGTGCCAAGAAGGGACCATGACATCGTGGCTGGCCATGCAGAGGGGCTACAGGGCCCCCTGTACTGAACCACTGTCACTGTGGGTGCTGCCAGTGCAGGTACTCCACCAGGCTCTGACCCAGAGGTTGTACCCAGCACCAAGGGGATGAAGAGGGACAAAGGGGGGTGACAGGTGGTCTTACTCATCGTCCCCTCCGCACAGCTTCAGCAGAGTCTTCTTGTACTCCCCAGAGGTGTCCTCCTGGAAAGGCAGATGGAGACAGAGAATGATGCAGTAGGTAGAGTCAAGGTAGTGCCATGGGATGTGCTCATGGAGAGGGGTCTCCCTAAACCTTGTCCTCAGAGATGGACACCCAGCACAGGCCTCCCAGGGGCGCTGGCATCATGAGGGAGGCAGCACCAGCAGCTTTTGGAGGGTGAGCAGGGACCCACAGCACTTACCTTTATCATGTTGTAGAGAGATTTCTCATACTTGGTCCTGAACACCTCCCGGATGTCCAGCATGTCGATCTCGCTGCGGGACACCATGATGCGGATCAGCGTGTTGTCTCTCGTGCCCAGACCCTGCAATGGTGCAACCCCCACATCAAGCCTGGGATTGATGCCTTAGGTTTTAACTTCCCTATTTTTCAAATCCTGTACTGCCTAGAGTGTAACTCTGAAGTTTCCTGTGGCCTGTCAGCTGCTGTTCTCTCATGCTGGTTAGACATAACAAACCGTCTCTAGGTTTGCTCTTCAAGGACACCTTGATTGTCTGAGGTCCCAAAAAGTGTAAACTAAAAGCCTTTGAAGAGGAGGGGGAAAGTAGGGGTAATTACATCATTAACGGAAGTTATAATTGGAGAATTAACCCTGATATGCGAATGGACCAAACTTATAAAAGTGTAAAGAACCTGTGACCCAGCGTCCATTTTGGGTGAAGCCCCTTGGAGGCTTTACACTCCCAAGGTGTACCTTTGAAGGCCCTTCAAATAAATACCTACTTTTATTCTCTTATTCTTGTCTAGCCTCTGCTTCCAGGTAGCCACTTCAAGGCATCAGGATGGCCAAGCAACTCTGCTCAGCCCACCACCTGTGGGACCCTCTATCTGATTTCCACCCAGCCCTGGGTATGAAGGAGTAACTCCTTCGGAGGGAAGGGCAGAGACCCCAGGTCATGTAAGTCCTGCCTTCATGGACCTGTGTCACCCTGCTCTCCAGCAGCAACCCCTCCTCTGGCCAGCTCCCTGCAGTGCTGGGGCGGCCCTGTGGGGAAGGGGAAATTCACTCACCTTCATGGCCTTGTAGAGCCTTTCAGCAAAATACTCAGCTGTGCTTCTGATGCATTTCACTGCAGGGAAATTGAGGTGTGGTGAGGGATGCCAGCACTCAGTGACCCCAGTGCCCCCAGTGCCCCCAACCTCTGAGCACCCACACCCCATGGGAACCACATCCAGCATCCCCACCCACCCTGAAGGAGTCTCCCTGAGCTCCCTGATACCGGGTACAGCCACAGCCCTGACCCTGCTGGCCCTGGTGCTGGGCCCTCCCAACCAGGAAGGCCAGTGATGTGTTTTTGCAGGATCCCCGTGCGGGGCTGGCTTACCCACGGCCAACATCAGCTTCTCAAAGTCACCAGAGAGCTCTCCCCGGATGCTCCTCTCAATGGGCTTCCCAGCAATCTTCAGATACTCATCAAAGACTGTGGGATGAGAGCAAGGAGATGCCTGGAGAAGCTGCCAAGATAGCTTCAAGCCCACCCTGAGCTCGCAGGTGATGCTCACCCAGGCGGAGATGCTGCCTGCTCCTCCGGCCGAGGATGTAGATGAACTGGGCCTCGTCTGTGCCCCATTTCAGCTCGCCAGCTTCCAGCAGGTCCTTGTGGGATGGGGAAGGTGGCACAGCCTGACTCAGGGTGCTGCCCTCGACACCCACCCACCTTTTGCAGGCCTAAATCCAGATCATCCCAGTGCCACCAGCCCCATCCCTGCCCAGATACCACCTGTTGCAGTGACCTGCCAAGCCTCACCTTGGCATCCTGCTCCACCAGGTCCTCGCTCACCACATCGTCCTCTTCCCTGGCACCCTGTGGGAGACAGACGGGCTCAGCCCTGCAGGGCACAGGCACCCACCACCTACAGATGCTGGACAGATGGACACACCTGAAGCAGAACAACGAGCATCTTCTTGAAGTGGCCTGACGTGTCTCCAACGATGTCAGCTTCCAGGTCTCTCTCATAGGCTGGTGGAAGAGCAAGGTAAGAGGTCAGGCCTGGAGAGCTGGATCCCTTCTCATGGAGACCTCTGCCCTGCTCAAGAGGGCACAGGGCAGCCCCTGCCCGTCCCCCACCCTCACCATCTTTGTAGGCAGCCACCAGGTCATGGATCTCCTGGTTGGTGCGGGAGGCGAGGATCTCAATGAGGCACTTCTCATCTGTGCCGACGCCCTGCAGGCAGAGACACAGCCCCATGAGCAGTGGGGCTGGCTGGGGTGTCCTCAGAGGGGCCCTGGGGGGATGCCCACCCCTTACCGAGATGGCGTCTTTGATCTCTTTGGCATCAGCATAAGCTGGGGGCCGCATCAGGCTCACGATCAGCCGCTCAAACTTCCCCGTCAGCTCGTACTTCAGGTCTGCAATGAGGTCCTGGTGGAGGGGGAGAAAGGGGCTGGGGGACCCTTTGCTCCACAGCATCTCTGAGTGGGTCCAGGGAGCGGTGGGTCCCTGCTGGGTGGTGGCAGCCACGGCCACTTGTGTCTGCAGTGGGGGCACGGACCAGGGAGTGTTCCTGGCTTTACCTTCCCATAGAGGGACTTGTAGGCTTGGCAGATCTCCACTCGCTGCTTGTTGCTTCTGGATGTGATGAGGTCAAGGATGGCCTCCTTGTCACTGCCTGTGGGGACAGCCAGGAGTCATGGATAGCCCGTGGCTGGGCTCACCACAGCCACCCTGCCGTGCCCAAAGGTGCTTTGGAGCTGGGGCTGGAAGGACAGGCAGAGCCAAGCTGGCTCCACTCAGTCAGCTGAGAGGGAAAGGGATGCAGGACTCAGCCATGCAAGGGTCAACCAAAGGAACAGGGGACATCAAGGGTCAGTCTGGAGGAGCATCCATACCAAATCCCTTCATGGCATTGTACAAGGCCTCTGCATCCTGGTTGGCATCAAAGCCCTGGAAATCCTTCACCGAACCCCTGTAGACCTACGGGAAAGGAGGGAAGAAGGTACAAGGAGCAGCCCCAGTGGGATGGGAGAAGGAGAAGTTGAAGCTGAGCAGGACTGAGGTGAGATCCGTTTCAGCTCAGGCTGCCCAAGGCAAAGCTCAGCCTCAAACATAAACAGCTGTTCTCCTCTGCAGTTGTTTCCTTTCCTGTTTGCTCTCCCTTCCTACAGAGGGAATTAATTTTCCACTGCCTGTTGCAATCAAGGAACCACTCCGGATGCTGAGGATGCCCAGGCTCAGCATGGCCTCCAAGCAAGGAGACAAATTTACAGGCACAAAGTCATCGCGGGCTACTAAGTGGAAAACACTGAGAAGCACCAGAGCTGCCAACAGTTTGTCCTGCCCCAGCATGCACTCCCGTGGGGCCCAGGCTGATCCAAGGGCTTGGAGCAGAGACCCTGGATATTGGGAAAGATTTTCCTGAGAACCTGAGAAATCCTGGCAGTTGGCATGTTTCACTTCTACCTGCACTTCTGCCACTTCCAGGCTGCACAGCAGGGAGCCAGGAATGACACGTCTGGAGACCTCAGGAGAAAGAAGGCACCAAGATCCCCCTCCCCAGGTCAGCTTTGCCCAGGGGAGCCTGGAGCCAGACTCTGGATGAGATCAGCACCACCCTGGGTGGAAGCAGATGTGAAACCATCCTGGCCCTACATAAGGAACTGGGATACATCCCCACCAGAGGCACAGAGTGGGAAGAACTGAGCAGCAGCATTTCCTTAGCAGTCTTGCTGGGAAACAGGAGAGCTGGGAGCTGAGATGGGGCTGTCAGCTGTGTCAGCACCCTGGGAAACTGAGCATCCTCCCTTGGCTCTGCCTGTACCACGTGCCAGCCGGGTGTGTGCACCTCTCTGGGCTCATCAGGATCTGCAGCACAGCTTCTTTAAGATCCTCAGGAGCTGTACAGAGGCCCAGGCCTGCTGCCAGCATGGACATCTAAAGCCAGCATATCCTCGGAGAAGATGGGCATCAATGTCCCTGACCCAGGAAGTGCCTCCAGGAATGAGCCCAAGGAGATGGACCCAGGGCAGGTCCACACCCACCGCTCCCCTGGGTCCCATCCCAGTGCCACGGCACAACAGCTCTGCTGCACATCCCACCCAGCACCTTCAGAAACAAACCAGCCTCTCTCCTCCTGTTTCCAGAGAGGAACTGGGCACATCCCACAGGCCCTCCTGGGAGGAGCTGCTGGCATTGGTGTCCCATGTGGCAGGGACCACGAGGAGATGCTGCCCTTCCAGGGAACCAGGCGGGCACAGGACAGATCGTATTGCAGGTGATTCATCGGGAGAGCTGGATTTAGCCCCGCTTCCCGGCAGTTCCCAGACCCTCCTGGCTTGGCACAAGCTGCTGCCACGCACATGCCTTGCAGAGATGGAAACAAATTGCAAGGCAAAGGAGGTGTCCGGAGGCGGCAGGAGTGAACAAGGGTGGCTGGAGGGCGTTGGGGAATTAAGATGCTGTCTGTGGTTAAATGGAGAGGAGGAGCAGGGCTGTGTTTCTGCCTGCTGGGCCATCAAAGTGTGAGCTGCCTGCCTTGCTGGGGCAAGGGAAACTGAGGCAGGAGCTCAGTGCTGTGCATCACCCCACACTCCCTGCACTCTCTGTGGGAATGAGCCCCAGGGAAGTGCAGGAACATCAGTTAGGATGGAAACAGCATCCTGCCCACTGCATACTCCTCATACCCCCAGCCCGCTCTCCATCCTGTTTCAGCTGCCAGGGGCCTCCCGCCTCCCCTCCTCCAGCCTCTGAGTCATCCCGGCCTGTCCGGGACCTCCCAGCTAAAAATAAGCCACACTGGGGCCAGGAGGGTGGAAGCAGAATTCCCAGCGTGGCTTCACTCTCTCCCACCCTGTGGCTGCTTGGGGTCCTGGATCACCACAGTGGAATGGTCACCTGCACCATGCCTCAGTTTCCCCACCTACAGCAACCACAGGAAGCTTTGGGTAAGAAAGGGAGGAAATAATCGCTTGATTTCTCCAGGGAATGGAAAGCAGAGCCTGGCCCCAGCAGTGGAGAGGGGAGGCTCTGGGCTGGGACTCCGCCCCTGCCAGCAGGCAGGCTGTGCTCAGCCAGCCACAGCTGCCCACCGAGGCAGGGTTTTCCACCCACACTGAGATGTTTTCCAGGCTGCAGGGGAGCACCTGCTCACCCAGCTGCCACACTGCCCCAGTGTGGCGTGGGAAGTAATCCAGGCTGGGGAGAGGGGAGAGGCCCAAACGGGGCTGCACTCCTTGCAGCATGCTCAAGCGGGATTCTTCTCCATCAGAAGCCCAAATCCCCAGTGCAACATCTCTTCTCCTCCCCTTCCCACGGCTCTGCTTCTCTTCCCCATCCCACTGTGGTCCCAAAAGGATGTTTGCTCTTTGCTGTCCCTGCTCCCCAGCCCAGCACTTCCCCCATCTGTATCACATCCAGACAGCACTGCTGCAGAGGCAGGAATGTAAACAGGCTCTGGGCAGCATGGTGTCCATGCACGTCACCACCATCCTTGCTGCTGCTGGAGATACTGCCCCAGCTCTGGGGTCTGATGTGTGGCACCCCAGGACCCATCCCTGCCGTGTGGAGGTCACCCTTACCTTTCCTTTGGGTGCCATGGCTTCCCAAGCTGGAAATCACTGGAGCGAGGGCAAGGGAGCTGTGGAAGGAAACACAGAGGTCAACATGAGCCAAAGCCCCCCTTTGCAGGTTGTGTTAGTTAAGGGAGGGCTTGTCCCTCCCGGGGTGTTGGTGTGGTGCCCACGGGAGGGAAATCCAGGTGCTGCAGGATGGACTGGGGAGAGGGGCGTTGCTGGCCACCCTACGGTCACCGAGCCTGTGGGGTCTGGCACTGAGGGAGCCCACAGGCCAGGGGCAGCGCAGACAGGCCCTGCACAGCTTCCTGCCAGTACCAAGAGAAACCACAGGGGAAAAATGTGCTGAATATGAGGAAATGGGCCAAGCATCCTCCGCAGGGCTGGGCCTTCTCATTGCACCCTGCGATGTCCCTTCTGCTCCCCTGCAGCCCCCAAACGCTGGGGCCATCCCAGCTTTACCAGCTGCTGGGGACATCCTCTTGTCACACGGTGCTGGGCAGCCCCCACAGGATCCCAGCAGCTTTTATCTGAGTTTCTGTGCAGCGATCAAGGCCACCATCAGTCCCACACATCCTTGGAGACGAGCAAACACAGCTGAGTTTCCAGGGTAACTCGCAGGTTGTTTTCTAACACCAGCACCATTTATAACTGCAACCCACTGCGGTGTGGGCTCTCCCCACCCTCCCAGAGGAAGTCCCCCAGCAGCGCCATTTGCTCCGAGGACGCTAGTGGAGGGAGAAAAACAGCTGGAAAATGGAGCCCAGCCATGAATGAACCGCTGAGCGTCAGCTGAGGCCAGCCATGAGGCCTGGCCCCGCCTGGCTCCTTCACCCTCCCTCTGAGACACGTTGCAGAAAAATTCAAGGCAGAGCAGGGCCACCCCGGGGGATTTCTGACCCCAGAGGAGTTTGGTTTCATGCCATGGAGCGAGCAGGAGAAATCACATGAACTTCCCTGGCTTGGCTGCACATCCCTGCAGGAGCACCCGTGCAAGGGGAGACCCAGCCCTGCAGCCACCAGTGCACCTGGGTCCCCCTGCTTGGATACAGGAAGCTTTCAGCACCCACAGGCACCATGGTTGAGGGGAGAAAGCTCTGCAGGAAACCAGAGCTGCTTTCACCTCCCTTTCCCTCTTCTGCTGGGGAGGCTGTGAGCCTCACCCCCTTCACATGGCTCCTGGCTGGGGGACAGACGGCCCCCACACGCCCCACACGCAGTGGGGCCGCACTGCGGCCAGGCGCTGGGTGGGTGCCAAGGGATCCCACCCCCGGCACATGCTGCCTGTTAGTGCCACTTTGGAGCCTGTGCCCGAAGCTGGGCAGCCTCCTGGGAGCGGGGAGAGCCGAGCATGGCGCAGCCCTTCTCCCTCACTCCATGCATGTGCCAGCAGGGCTGAGACCACCCAACTCATCTCGGCAGTGATGGAGAATCACCGGCCACACCCAGTCCCCGACCTGTCCTTGTAGTGCTCCATCCCTGTCCCCCTGGCCGGGGGAGCAGCCCCGGGAGAATCCCTGGACAAACACACCCCATCCGTGGGCAGCAGTGCCCCGGCGTGGGGGCACATCTGCCCCCCACCCAGCAATGGAGAAATGTGGGTTATGGGGGTCCCATGAGAAGTCCTAAATGATGTGCACAGCCTTTGTGGAAGCCTGTTTCGCCAGCAATGCACCCCTCCAGCCTCTCCGAAGCCCCCCCACAGGTTCGAGCTCACGGGCTGCACCCCAGGAGCCCGACTGCCTTGCGGGGCTCCCCCAGCACAGAGGCCACAGCACCCGGTGCCCCGCCAACCACTGTCCTGAAGCAAAGGGAGCTTCCCCGGGTTAAAAACCCAGCGACATCCATCCTCCTGGTGGGGCTAGGGCCGTCCCCGAAGTCCCCTGCCCCACCCCACCGCCAAAGAGCCTCCGGGGCCTTCATGAGCTCCGAGCCTCTGGGCTGTTGTGGGGTGCGTTTACCTGTGCAAACCTGGCGGGCACCAAACCAGGGGGATCCTCAGCTTGGATCCCAGCTGGAAGGACGGATGGGTGTTTCCGCAGCCGCCGCAGCACCAAAGCACGGACTAAGATGCATCCCGGCCGGGACACACCCAGCGGGGCCCGCAGCCCCGCCAGCGCCCACCTCGAAAAGCACCCACCGGCAGCGCAGCCCCCCGGGGGCTTGTCAAAAGGGAAAGATTTTTCATAAAAATAAAAAAGAACGGGGATTCCCCCTGCAGCCTCCCCTCGGAGGGAGCCTCCGCTTGCACAGCTCACCGCCCAGCCANGCTCGGGGTGTTCTTGTGGCCGAGCGCTCGTCCTTGGCGTGCAGCTGTTTCCTCACGGCGAGACACCGCCCCCGAGTCCCCGCCTGCCATGGCCAGGGCCACATCCCACCCCCGGTGCCACGCCAGACCTCGGCCGGCTGCCCGCGGTGCAGCGGCACCCAGTGTCTCCCGTAAAATCACCCTGCCCCTGCCCCACAGCCGGGCAGGGGCTCGCCTGGAACAACAGCCCCACTGGGGTGTGCAGGGGCACCGTGCCAGCGGCGGTGACACGCACACTGCCAGGCAATACCGGTGATTGCATTTCAGCTACGGAAATGTCACCCCTTCAGTCCCCCCTGCTGAGGTTTCTGTGGTTTCTCGGTCAGCGCCAGGCGCAGGGTGCCCCACTGCCTCCCGGTCCTGCCGCCAGCCACCTCCTCCTGCACCCAATCACCCCGTCCCTGCTCATGGCTGGGAAATGTCCGCCCCTGACTCTCTGCAGGAGTCGGAGGAGGGAAGAATGGCCGGGCGTTGGCCCCCCAGGACCCGCTTAAGGAGGGAGGTGTTGACCCGGGCTCTGCAATGAGCACCAGGACCCGAGCTGGCACGATGAGCTGGTTTTCCCCCCAACCTTCTCTTCCCATGCTGCAGACACGGATGAAGTGCAGGCTGAGTCTCTCCAGGATGCTCCAGGCAGGCTGTGCCGTTGCCTGCAGTGCCCCAAGGCCGTTTCCTTCTGCCTCACCCACATTTAACCCCGCTCCTTCTTTGCCCAGCCAGCACAGAAACTGCGCAGGGCTGGAGGAGCTGGCGGG
Organism: Machaerirhynchus nigripectus; assembly: GCA_013397975.1. Classification (NCBI taxonomy): domain Eukaryota; kingdom Metazoa; phylum Chordata; class Aves; order Passeriformes; family Dicruridae; genus Machaerirhynchus; species Machaerirhynchus nigripectus. The sequence continues at coordinate 1,057,820 of VZRQ01003129.1, read as the reverse complement.
GCTTCCCAGGAACCACGGGCGGTGGTGTCTGACACCAGCAAGAGCAGATAAACCCGAAGGACCCCTGGAGATGCTGAAGGCTGCTGGTGTGTAACCTCTCAGGCATCCCAGCCCTGGTGGTACCCACTGGCTTGAGCATCTCTCTGGGGCTGCAAGGCAGCTGAGCTGCTCAGCCCTGCCTGTCCTGGGCAGCACGGACCCCAGGCTGGGTGTGACATTCCCGATGGCTGGCATGCAGCCACAGGGCTGTGCTCCCCTGGAGGCAGCCTGGGAGGGTGAGACCCTCACGGCCTCCTAGCACTCGCTGCTCCTTCCTGCCCTGTTTTTCCCTCTGGGCAATGTTCCCTTGGGCTGGCGTTGGTATCTGGAGACCTCGCTCATGTGAGATGGCGTGGGTGACAAGCAGGGCTTTGTTCACCCTGTGCTGCAGTGTGGGACAACAGCCCTGCTCTCCTCCTGGTGCCCCTGGTTGTGCTGTGGTGTGCTGAGCCCCCCTGCCCCACAGGAGCTCACAGTGCCCAGCAGCTCACAGGATGCTCTAGATGTGGGGCTGCCCCATAGAGCCAGGACAAGGCAGCCTTGTGGCTAGAGTGTACATCTATGCTTTGGCTGCTCTGGACCCTTCCTTGCTTTGCTTCTGCATGGCTCCTGCTCCCTTCCTCTGCTCTTTGCAAGCTGAAAGCCAGAGGATGGGCTGAGCCACAGCCTGAGAGATTTTTGTCACCAAATACATTAAGCAGACTCAGCCTGAGTGCTATCTACAATAAAATCAAAGTTAGCTCTTCACCCCGAAACACCTCTCCCAACATCTCCTCAGAGCCCAGACTTGGTCCTCTTCTCCCAGGATGCTGGTGACCAACCAGGCCACCCCATCACTTCCTCCATGGCCTCTCCTTGCCAGGAGCAGCCCTGCAGAACAGCCATGCTGGTGCCCAAGGACACTCATGTGCCTTCTGGCCCCAAGCAGCCTCACCTGGGACCCTCATCCACACAGCCCTGTGCCCTCATTTAAGCCCAGTCCTGGACTTACCCCTGCCTCTGCTTGCACTCTGCTGCTCACCCCCCGTGAGCTGCACCCCAGGAATGCCCAAATACCACAGAAGTGCAAGCAGCCTCAGGACTTTGCTTCAGGGAGTTACAGCTGGACATGCTGCTGCAAACATCCCATGGAGCTGGGTCTGTGCTCCTCTGCCTTGCTGCTGCAGTCCATTTTGGGACCTGTTCAGCTCCTGCTGTGTTGCCCAGGGACAGCTGGGGCCAGCCCTAGCACACACCCCTAAACCCCAATCCAGCCTTGTTACTGCTCCTCTCTGCCTGCATTTCCTCCAAAACCAGCTCCACTGATGGAGATGTGGGTCCCGGTGCAAGGAAGCAGGGACAGAGGGAAGGGTTTCCCCCTTCCACCTGCCCAGGCAGCTTGGAAAAGTGAATAAAACTCCCTCAATAATGCCTCTGAGCCTATTAGCATTGCAGGCTGTGTGTATGATTTGGAAGGCGTTGTGGGAAAAATATTTCTGCATAGATTTCCCATTGTGCAGCCCAGAGCGGTGGTCAGCAGGGGGAGGGCCAGGGCGCTCCCAAAAGGGATTTAAGGGGAGAGTGTAAGGGGAGCTTGCCTGGTGCCCGTTGTCCCCACCAGCTCACCGCTGGAGCGGTTTGCCCACAGGATGGCCGGGGTGAGTAGTTTGTTTGCAGGGAAGGGAAAATCACCGGGGCGAGGTGCCCTGGGCGGGACTGGGGTTGTGCAGCGGGGGGGTGCTGCTGGGGGGGCGGGAGGGCAGCGGCTCCTCACCCCCGGGGGACAGCGTTTGTCCCCCAGATTGGAGCTCCCTGTGCCACAAGGAGCACCTCATCTGCGGGTCAGGGTGCTGGGTGGGGTTGTCCCTGTCCCCGTCAGCTCCATGCCACAGCATGGATCACATGTCCCCTGTGCCACAGGGATGTGCCACTGGACAGGGTTTCCAGCCAGCTCCTGGCCCTGTAAGCAGCAGGTTATGGAATTTGGAGTGTGTGGCATGGATTTTGCTTTGCTGTGGGATAACCTGAAGGTCCTGGCAGCACCATGGCATGTGAAGGCAGGTTCTCCAGTCCTGGGGCTCCTGACAAAGGGTGCAGGATGGGGGAAGGCACACAAATCCCAGGCATGCCGTACCAAGCACCCCCTTCCCCCAAGCACAGATGTCACACAGTTTGGGGTTTCTGCCAGGCTGACATCCCCACTGGTGCCCCAGCAAGCCATAGCACCACTGCACAGGCTGATGGCCCAGGGGATCCAGTCTCCACCTGAGCTGTGTCACTGACCCACAGTTACATGTGCTGTGGGAGCATCTCCAGCTGAGCAGTTGGGTCCTTCCTGGTGCACTTCAAGGCAACTTCCAGGAGCAGAGCATCTCCCATCCCTCCTTTTCTGGCATGGTTTCTGCATTTCAAATAGTTTCAGTGTCAAAGCTGGGATAATCCTGGCTGTGCATCCCTGCTGGGGAGGCTGCTGGAGCAACAGGACTTTCTGAGCTGGCAGGACACCTCCTTGTCCCCTCTCAAAAATTGGATGGAGCCAAACAAACCTCAATCATGCATTGCTCCCCTTGTCACTGGGGATGAGAGAGCAGCACAGCTGCTTTAGCCCCATCTTGCTCCAAAATGGTCTGCTTTTCTGGCAGAGACAGAGAACAGGCAGCACCCAGCGAGTCCAGAAGCACCGTGTGAATGGTGGGAGCTGCAAGCAAACCACTGAGGCTGGGTGTGTGTCACATCCCAGGGTGGTCGGTGGGGCAGCAGTGTCCTCACGCCTGCTGCTTTCCTCTCCTGCAGATGCCGTGCTGGGGCCACCTACGCTCTGTGCCGAAGCTGCTTTCCCGCAGAAAACGAGTCCCAGCCAGCTCAGAGGGCTCCAGCCTCCGCCGCTGCCTCTCCATCGTGGATCTGGTTGCCCTGGGAGTGGGCAGCACGCTGGGGGCTGGTGTCTACGTCCTGGCAGGGGAGGTGGCCAAGACCAGCTCTGGCCCGAGCATCGTCCTTTCCTTCCTGATTGCAGCTGTGGTGTCTGCCCTGGCAGGGCTGTGCTACGCCGAGTTGGGGGCCCGCGTGCCCCTGGCTGGCTCTGCCTACCTCTACAGCTACGTGACAGTGGGCGAGCTCTGGGCCTTCCTCGCTGGGTGGAACCTGCTGCTGTCCTACGTCATCGGTATAAGGCCCTCTTGATCCCTCCCACCACTGTGTTGGTGGCTTTGCTGGGTGTCCTTTGAGACCTCCCAGAACCACCAGGACACAGCCATCACCTCTCCCCAGGTACTGCCAGCGTTGCCCGGGCCTGGAGCGCTACCTTTGACCAGCTCCTCGGCAAAAAGATGGGGAGGTTTCTGGGTGCTCACGCGGCCATGGACTCTGTGGGGCTGGCAGAGCACCCAGATGCCTTTGCCGCTGGCCTGGTGGTCCTGCTGGCAGGTAGGTGCCTCCCCCTGTGCCACCTCCATCAGGTACGATGAGCTCCGCACCCCACTGTGGGCTCTTTAGGATGGTGCTGACCCCATCTGAGACTTTGCCATTTCCCTGAGCAAAGAATGGGGAATAGAAAGGGAATTTGGGGAAATCTGCAAGTTGTCCTGAATTTACCACTGCCCCCCTTTTCCACCCTCCCTGGTAATGTCTACCCTGGCATCATCCAGGGAGCTCATCCAGTTTTGATTTTTTATTCTCCAGGGCTTCTTTCCTTTGGTGTGAAGGAGTCCACCACAGTCAACAAAGCCTTCACAGCTCTCAACATGCTTGTCCTGGTCTTTGTCACAGTGAGCGGCTTCATCAAAGGCGACACGAGCAACTGGAAGCTCAGGGAGGATGACCTGCCATGGGCAGCTGCCCACGAGGCTGGGTATGAGGGGCTTCACTCTCCCTGTGCTGCCTTCAGAGTGGGATGGGGAGTCAACCCCCCAGTGCTTTATCCCAGGAAATCTCACTTTCTCCATTTCTCCCTGTTGGCAATGTGTCAAAGAGCCAAAGTCCTAAGCCCTGCTGGGTTGATGCTGGGGGTTGAGCAGGTTGGATGGACTGTTCAGCCTGACTCCATCCTGGGATCCCATTGCACTGACCCCCTGCACTGCCTGACTCTTCCTCCTCCTCCCAGGAACCAGTCCATGGCCAACAACGTGACCAGTGCCTTTGGGGTGGGAGGCTTCATGCCCTATGGTTTCACTGGGACCTTGGCCGGAGCCTCTGCCTGTTTCTACGCCTTTGTTGGATTTGACTGCATCGCTACCACAGGTAGGTGAGGTGGGGGTGCTGCTGGTGGGACCAATCCTTGCAGGCTGGGGGGCTGTGGCAGTGACTGTCCCCACAGCCCTGGGAACTGGTGTAAGGCTGGGACATGGGCACATTCCCAGCTCTGTGCTGCAGCCACCCTCTCCTGCCCATCCTGAGAGTCCACGTGGAATGTCTGGGCTAATCCTGAAGCACACACATTCTCTATCCCAATATCCCTGGGGCCCAGGGGGTCTAGTGGTCCTTGCTAGAAGGTCTCTGTGTCCTCTCTTGGGGGGATATAGGATCTGCTCTCCAGCCTGAGCTGGCTCTTAGCATGCCATGCACATTAAATGAGCATCTGTTCCTACAGCTGAGCTTGTCCTCCCCAGGGGAAGAAGTGAGGGACCCGCAGAGATCCATCCCCATGGGCATCATCCTCTCCCTCCTCATCTGCTTCCTGTCGTACTCTGGGGTGTCTGCTGCCCTCACTCTGATGATGCCCTACTACCTCCTAGACACCATGAGCCCACTGCCAGTGGCTTTTGAGTACATTGGCTGGAGCAGTGCAAAGTACGCTGTGGCTGTGGGGTCACTGTGTGCCCTGACCACCAGGTGAGGGGTGTCCTCTGATGGCGGTTCTGTGGTTCAGAGCAAGGTACTGGAGCTGTAACATATCCAGGAGATATCCCCAGCCCCTTCCTCCTGAATTCCTCCTTGCCTTTCCTGCTTGGCCAAAATACCCTCCACACAAACTCTCTTGTTCCCACCCTGGCCCTTCCCCTTCAGGGAGAGCAGCCAAACCCCTTGGCGTGACACTGGAGGAAGTGGTCAGGTGAGACCATGTCCACAAGAGTGGGCTGGGGTGTTCTGGCATGCACAGGGCTCCTGGTGACTGCAGACATCTCTTCCCTGATACTGTCCTTCATCTGATGGTGAGGAAGGTGATGGTCTTGTCAGAATGGTCTTGAGAAGATTATGGGGCATACAGATGAATGGGAGTTCCCTTGGGAGCAAAAGGCAGGATGACACCCCCTGGATTCCTCCCCTCTTTTCCCCCATCTCCTCCCCTCTCTTGTGCAGCCTCCTGGGCTCCATGTTCCCCATGCCACGGATCCTGTATGCAATGGCTCGAGATGGGCTCCTCTTCAGACCTCTGGCCAAAGTTAGCCGCCGTCAGTGCCCGGTGGTGGCAACGCTGGTGTCTGGGGGAGTGGCAGGTGGGTGAGTGCTTGGGTTACCCTTAACTGTGAGCAGGGCTTGGTGGGTGTCCTCTTTCCCTCTCGCTTGCCTGCAGCTGTTTGAGCAATGTCTCTCCACCCAGAGGCAGATCTCCTCGTGCCGGGCCAGGACCCTCTGGCCTTGATGGTGTCCCAGACACTGGTTCAGCCTCCCTGCACTGCCAGGCAGTGATGCCACGCGACAGGATGCTTTGTACTAGTGACCGAAGCATCATCAGGGGGACATGGGGAGGTCAGGACAGCGTGAGTGAGGTGGGCACAGCAGCACTGCCGGCTCTGCTGGGAGGCTGAAAGGGCTTCTCTCCCCACAGCTCTCCTGGCCCTTCTCTTCGACCTGAAAGCCCTGGTTGACACCATGTCCATTGGCACACTGCTGGCCTACTCGATGGTGGCTGGCTGTGTGCTGCTGCTCAGGTGAGACTGCTGGGGACAGGGGACAGGGCTCACCCAGCTTCTGATGTGGGCCATGCCTGGGACAAGGCTCTGGCCTGGGTGCACTGCAGGTGCAGGTTTATGTGCAGTGACATCCAGTGTCTGCTCCTCAGGTATCGTCCTGAACCCAGCACCTGGGACACTCCTGCGGGGAAGGTCCCAGCTGTGCGGCTCTGGTGGGACCACCTGGTCCAGCCTCCCCCCCATCCCACCCCTCACTCCTCTGCTGTGGTGGTCTGGGCTCTGACAGCTGTAGGTATGTCTGGGAATGATGGATGGGCTCCACAGGGAGCTGGCATGGGGGGACCCATGGGGACATCCCTGCTGTAGCCAGGGCTGGCAGGTTCCTGCCCAGTGAAAACCACCCAGCAGCAGATGCAGGGGCCGCCTGGCTCCTTCCGGCCCTCAACCCACTGCCATGCAGCTGGCTGCCCCAACAGGACCTCAGGAAACCTCCTGCTCCCTCTGCTTCCCAGACTGGACAGAAAAGCTAAACCCGCCATGAGAAGCCACCCAGCTGTGTCCCCTGGTTGTCCTTTGTCCCACCACGGCAGCCTGCGAGAGGGATGGGCCCAGCCCAGGGAAGCTGCCCTGACACTGTGGTCCCTCTGCAGCTGCCCTGGCCTGTGCCCTGAGCTGGGTGAGCGCTACTGGGCTGCCCTGCCTGCGGGCTGGGGGTGCCTGGTGCATCACAGCTCTGGCCCTGCCTCTCCTGGGGATCCTGGTGGCAGCTCTTCTCATCTGGAGGCAGCCTCAGAGCTGGGACAAAGCATCCTTCATGGTGAGCACCCAGCCCAGCCTGCGGGACATGCCCAGGGAGAAGGACCTGGGGCACTGAGAGCAGGCAAGTGCTGCAGCCCTGTGGGGAAGGGGTGGCATTGAGGGGTGTTCCCTCAGCTTTAAGTCAGGCACATCTTTGCTGCATGCACATTAATAAGGTACTGCTGGAGGCAGCATGTAGCTCATGGGGTTTTCCATAGGGACCATGAGGGTTCTTCCCCCCATGACCATGACCTGAGGGCTGAAGGGGCATCTCCCAGCTGAGCCCAGTGACTGCTGGGGAATCAGAGCTACTCTTCAGTAAAAAGATACCTGGCCTTAACACCGTGGCTTAGTTTTGTGAGTGCTTTGCTGCCTCCCACCTCAAATTCTGCAGTAATTCCTGCCCCAGTGCAGGACCTGTCAACCAAAACACCCTCCACAGGCATCCCTCTCCAGCACAGGCTGCAGTCCCAGCTTGGATCTCTGAGCCTCACAGCCAGGCTGGGCTTCCCCTTGCCTGTGGGCAACTGGCCAAAGCAGCGCAGAGCTGAATTTAGCTGTGGAATTTACCCTTGTGTTCCCTGCAGGTTCCCTGCCTGCCCTTCCTGCCTGTCCTCAGCATCTCCATCAACACTGTGCTGATGGCCCGGCTCAGCGCGGCCGCCTGGCTGCGGTACCTGCTCTGGATGGCTGTGGGTAAGCACGGCCACGCACGAGGTCTCAGAGCTGGCACTGGCCCCTCTGGGTGCAGCTCTGGTGGTTTGAGAGCCCGTGGCACCAATGCTGCTTGGAACAGTGGTGGGGAGGGAGGAGATGCTGACCTTTGATGTCCAGGGGTGGTGGGAGCACCGTGTCCTCTGATACGTGGCCTAAAGGAAGGGGCGAGCACTTGGTGGTTGGGAGGGGAAGGAAGAGAAACACTCCATATGCACCCTATTCTGCCCTTTCCCAGGTTTCCTCATTTACTTTGGCTATGGGATCTGGCACAGCACTGAGAGCCATCAGCCCGAAGGGACAGGTCCCCGGGAGCTGCCGGGAAGCAGAGCCAGGGAGGTGGCCCTGGAGCCCTGTGGGACTGCCCTGTGCCCATCTGCTCCGGGGCAGTGAAAGGAGATGGCTCGTCCCTGAGTGCCTGGCTCCCTCCATCCTGTCCCCAGGGGGCAAGGAAGCCCCTTGGGCTGTGGGTCCTGTCCCACAGAGGGGGCCGGCCCTACCAGAGCTGCAGGAGCTGCTTCCCTGGGTCTGGTGAACCTCCGTGAGCAACCCCAATCCTCAGAGTGAGCCCCTGCAGAAGGAGTTCTCTTTGGAGAGGATAAAGCACACAAGTGTTTTTGCTGCTGTTACTGGGCTGTGGTTTTGGTTTTTTTCCTTTGAAACCTTTCCCTGCAGCCCCCCGCAGCCCCCCACAGCCCCCTTGCCTTTGCCCACCCTCAGCTGCTCACAATGGGGCAGAGGCTTCTCGTGCTGCCCTGACCCCTCCATTTTGCCCGGGCACCCGGCCTGAGCTGACCTATCATTCCCCCCATGACTGCCAAGGTACTGCCTGCTCCAGGCTTTTCCCTCCTTACCACGGGCAAGTCCTTTTCTGCACTCATTTATTCCTCCTCCTCAGTTCCCAGTGTCCCCTTTCCCAGAGCCAGGCACATTCCTCCAAGTCCCACGCAGGATCTGCCTTTGGGGCAGTGCGACATGGTACCAGGTGTCCAGAGCAGGATGCCAGACCACACCAGCCTCATATCCCTTGGTCCAGAAATCCCGATCACTTCAGCTACCACCAGGCGGGATTTGCTGGGGCACCCCCTGCTTTGGTGCTGCAGCACCTGGGGGATGCAGGGATGATGTGTGGAGCAGAGGGTGCCCTGGGGGGACATGTTTCTGACACAACAGGCACCCCTATTTCCCCCTCTGGCCACCCCATGGAAGTGTGTGGGTAAGAGCTGGACCCCACATCCACGTTGCCTTCCTGGCTGCCCGTTCAGCTGCTCTGTTCCTGATAAGGGTCAGCACAAAGGACGGAAGTGACTGTTGCAGTGGCCCTGATGCCTTGGCAAGGCTGGGAGGGTCCGGGTCTGCCCCGTGCTGGGAGCCCATTGAAATGAATGAAACGAGGGAAGGAGCAGGAAAGTGGGGATCGGCCTTAAGGGCCTCATCTGGAGCTCCCTTTTTGAGTCTTTGAGGTGCCTGCTCCCACCCTTCCCCTTCTTGCCACTGTGTGGGGTATGGAGCACACAGCCCCACACTGGGATGCTCCTGCACCATTCCCCCAAACCACTGACATGGGATTCCTGAGGCTGCTGGTTCTTACGGATTTGTAATCGTTACAGCCAGCAGCACGCTGGCTGGTGCACACACACACACACACACACACACATGTACAGCCCTGGCCAAACAGCCCTGGGGAGGAGACAGGCCTGTGACAGCTCCGGAGCAGTGACTCCCACCACACCCAGGGGAAAGTGCTTGTGTGCATCCAGCCCTGACCCACAGCCATGCTGGCAGCATCTTCCCCGATGGGGATGCACTGGCTCGAGCAGAGGGATGTGATCTGCCAAAGCCGGATACCCCCTGGGTATCTCTGCTCCCTGAATGTGCAGCTCCAGCCTCTGTCCAGCTTTTGGGGCAGAAGATGGGACTGGTGGTGCTGCTGATGGGCAGCGGGGACAAGGAGGGCTTGGGGTCTTCGTGGCAGTGAGCTGGGACATGCCTGGGCTGCAGGAGGAGTACCTGGGAGACTTTTGCTGAAGGAGGAGGAGGTGATGAGAATAGGAGGGCATGGGTGGGAGCCCTGCCTGGTGAAGTTAACACCATGTCCCTAGTGCCCTCCTCATCCTCCCGGTGCTTGTCCCCATCCTATCCTAGGGGCCTCCTCGTCGTCCTCATGCCCTGGGCAGCACTGGTGCTGTTTATACTCAGAGCCAAGTACTGGGTCAGATCCAGCCCAGTGCAAGTCTGCGTGTCCTGGCTGATCCCTTTCACCCCCAGACAGCCCCTCACCAGAGGAAGGTGTGCAGGGACTGCATGGGTGGGTGGCCAGGGTCCCGCTGCAGCCCCACACGGGCCGGGGAAATGCAGGCGTAAGCGTCCCGTGAAATGCTCCATCACTCCGGTCCACGTGGCGCCCCGAGGGCTCGGCCATCCCGGAGCCCTGCCCCGACTGGGGGGCACTTGTGAGAGCAGCCCTGGGCTCACAGGGCCCGAGGGGAGCCCCGGCAGTCCCCCGGCAGCGCGCGGTGCCGTCGGCGCTACGTGGCGATGAGGGGCACCTCGCCGGCAGCCATGGGGAAGGGGCTGCCGTCCCCCGCGTTGAGCACACGGTACAGCAGCTCCTCCTTCTCCCGGCGAGCCTGATCCCGGAGCTGCGCCTCCTTCTCCAGCGCCCCGCGGGCGGCCTGAAGCTCCTCGGACAGCTGCCTGCGGGCAGAGGGCACAGGCTGCCGGGGCCGCCGGGCAACGCGCCGGCGAGCCCCTCTGCTCCCCTCAAAGCAGCCGGTGGCACCACAGGCTGCGATGTGTTCCCGCACTGCCACCTGTCCCCCCCATCGGAGATGCCACCTGTGCACCGGGTGGGTGGGACCAGCACTTACCTCGCCATGACCAAGTGGTTCTGGGTGCGAACTTGCAGGTCCTCGTTCTCCTGCTGGAGAGTTTTCACCTTCTCCTCCAGCAGGAGGTTCCTCTCCTCCTGGAAGGGGGGCATGAGAGTGAGGAGGGGGCTGGGAAGCATCTCTGAACCCCTTGCTCTGGGTTATCTCAGCCCCGCGGCAGCAGTGGTAGCGTGGGGATAACCCAGAGCCAGGAGCACCCATTTTGGGTGAAATGCTGGCCTGGTGGTGTTGCTCCCGCATCCCCTGCCCACGCCAAGACGGGAAACAGGCTCCATCCACCTTTGCTCCAGCTGCAGTTTTCTGGGCAGAATTTAGGTGGGCGGGGTTGTGCTAAAGAGGAAAGCCCACCTGCGACCCCCCCTTTCAACCCACCACGGTCTCCAGGTGCAGCAGCTTCTTGTCCAGGCTGTGGATGTGCTCGTTCTTCATCTCGATGACGAAGTGCAGGCTCTCCAGCTCCTGCTCCCAGAAGGGGCTGGGGCTCCCGTGCTCCTGCAGGGCCACCACTTCTGTTCAAGGGACCTCAATGCCACCCTGGGACAGGCTTTACTCCCCTGTTCAGCTGTCCTGTGCTCCCCCCTGGTTCCAGCCCCACCCTGCCAGGGTCCAACAGAGAAGCCCCTTGGCTTTGGGTCAGTGCCCCATAGCAGGTCCCCTCCCTGACACCCCTTCCTGCACCTGGATGTGCTTCTTGTAGTCTGTCCTCAAGAGTGACTCCTCCACCCGCTTCATCCTGTCCTGGAAGGATTTCAGCTGGGAATTCAGTGCCTGAATTGTCTCCTAGGAGAACCAGATAAAAAGCAGAATAAGAGGTATCTGGGATTTCTTTCTGAGCCTGGGGACTGCCGGGCTGTGATACACAAATAATCCCTGGAGGAGCTGGCATGGTTCCCGAGCACACCAGGAACTGAAGTGGCCACTGAGGAACGTGGGGCACCTTGGCAGAACCAGCAGATGGTCCTCAAGCCCTCCACAAGCCCCCCCTCCCCAGGGTTTCTCTACATGTACCTGTAAGGCCGCTTCAGACCTGTGGTGGGACTCTGCCAGCAGCAGCTTCTCCTGCTCGTGTGCTCTCTGGAGCTCTGTGGGGGGATATGAGCTGAGTGCCACCAGTGTGGGGACATTGAGGCAGCAGGCCCCACCTGAGCCCCACAGTGCTGGAGAGCAGGGGACAGCATTGCCATGACCCCACTGGCAGCCAAAGGGGCACTGGCAGTGCCAGGGGAGAGGGGAGGGGGGCTGCAGGGAGCCCTGCTGCCCTGGCACGCACCTTGCAGGGTTTCTGTGTGCTCTCTCCTCAGGGCATCAAACTGTTCCTTCAGCTCCAGCTCTTTTCCCTTTTCCACCTGGGAAGCAGTCAGATGAGAAATCCCAGTGTAAGGGATCCAGAGCTTCACTGCTTTGCGCTTCCTCACCCTTTCCTACACCCGTCCTCCCAAAAATGGGAGATCCCCGCCCAGCAAGTGCCAGGTCCATGATCACAGCCTGGGAAGTCCTGGCTGGTGACACTCTCCATGCCCAGCTGCTGCCTCCAGCAGGACCAGCCTTTCCAACTGACCTGGATCTCAGTGTCCTGGGAGATGCTCGCAGTGCCTGCCTGGCCAGCATCCCGCAGCCGCTCCTCCTGGCCATGGAGGAACCTTGCACTATCCGTCCACTCTGGCAGCGCTGCCTTCTCCCCGTCCTCAGGAAGCAGGGAGGCACTGGCTGCAAGACAAACACAGCTGAAACAGCACTGGCTGCCTCCTGCTGTCTGGGCTGCCTGCACATCCTGGGCAGCTGAACCTGCCAGTGTGATGGGCTGGGTTCAGCCCTGCCCTCTTCCCACTGGAGAAATACCTCCCTCCACCTCACTGGTCCAAACTAGCTCTAATTGGGATGGTGCTGGCAAGCTCAGAGAGGACACAGAGCTTGTCAGGTCTCCTGTTCTGGGGATGATGTGTCTGATGAAGTGGATGGGGTACCACTGGCTCTAGGATGCCATTGACCCATAATCTCTGGGATGCCATTGGCTCTGGAATGCCCTCTTTGCCCTCCTGCACCAGCATGCACCTACATCATCCCCATCCTCCCTGGTGCCATGCTGGGGTCTGTCCACTGCTTCCTTAATATTCTGAGAAAGCAAAGTGGGGGAAGAACACTTTTTTTTCTCACCATTCTCTGTCTTCAAGGCCGAGAGCTCCTGGGAAGCCGGACCCCTCTGCTGCTGGGCTTTTAGCTGTCTCTGGCAGAGAGAGAGGGGGCTGGAGCAGGGGGGAACAGAGAGGGGCAGGTGGCTGCAGGCAGAGAGCACCCTGCAGTGAGCCTGCATCAGCTCTGCTAGAACACAGGTCCTCAGGCAGCAGTGGTCCCTTGCCAGCCCCCTGCCCTCTCCCAGTCCTGAGCACCCATGGGTGTGCATGTGCTGCCCATCAGGTGCAGCTCACACCACCTCCCTGCATCCCAGACACTTCACCATGTAGCATTCAGCTGGAAAACCTGGGGGATGCTCACAACATCCCCCCGACAGGGTGCTGGTGCTAAATGGGCTCCAGCAGCAAAACCTTTGGTGGGGGAGAGCAGGCAGCACTTGGCAGGGCTCCAGCTTCAGCACTCCCTTCCACCCTCCTCCTGTCCCGGGATGCTCAGGTCAGCCTGGTCCCTGGCACCTTGCAGCCCCCCAAACACATGCCTCTGCCAGGGCCTTACACAGATGGGCTTTGACACAGCTGGAGCAGGAGTGAGAAATGAAAAATAACCATAAATCAGAGGCGATACAGCCCCTGTGCAGGGCTGGCAGCAGGCGAGAGCTGGCGGCAGCCAAGCAATGACCTCAGGAGCGCAGGAATGTGCAGCACAGCCCCGCACTCCCGCGTGCTCCCACTGCTGCCACGGGGCTGAGATAACCCAGAGCCGGGAGCTGCCTCCAGCAACACAGCTCCGTGGGATGCCTTCCAGCCCTGCATGGGTTTAATTTAGGCACTTGGAGGGGAGAAGAGGGGAAAAAAAAAAAAAAAAGTGGATGTATTTTTATCAGTTGCTGAAAGATAGAAGCAAAGCTCGCAGGCTCTCACAGCGTGGCCTCGCTGGTGCAGGGCAAATCTGGTCCCTGATGCCCATCACTGAGTTGTGCTTCTGGGCAGGGCATAGCTGCACCAGGGGCGAGAAAATTCACCTGCAGACATGCTGCTGCTCTCCAGCCCCCGGCAGAGCTGCCCCTAAAAATACCAATCCCTAAGGAAAGCAGCCATGCTGCCTGCGGGGAGCCGGGGACCCGCTGTGCCGGCTGCTCCCCGGCTCGGCCCCGCGCACAGTGGCGCGGCCAAATACAGCTCGGATTAGGGAGCCTGGCTTGGGAAAAAAGCAAGGGAAAGCAAACAGGCGTCCCTGTCTCCGCCTCCCCTGCAGCCCCCCCCCCGCTTTGGAGCTGGCGGGCGGCGCAGTTCCAGAGCGCAGGAGAACTCCAAGCCTCTGGGAAGCCACGGCTTTATCTTCCCTTCTATGGCATGAGCAGCCGCGGCGTTGAACGTGGCCCAGGCGAGGGGGCGAGGAGGCACCCGGCAGTCAGAGTTCACAGGGCTTGCTCTCCTGGTCCATACAGCTCACCCTGAAAGCGTGGGGTGCCCTGGGATGCTGCTGAACCCTGGCACACCTGACTGCAGAGGGTCCCCAGGGATGCCCGCCTGTCCCTGACACACGCCATGCCGGTGTGCATCGCCCTGNTGCAACAAAGCAAAGGCTGTGTAGGAGGACCCTCCTGACACAGGAGGGTGACACAGACCTCAAGGGTTTTGGATGATCTCAGCGGATCTGAGAGCAGGATGCTGTTACCACCTCCAGAAGGGACCCCAAACCCTCAAACCAAACCACCTCTGCTGCATGTGTCCTGCTCACTGGCAAAAGTGATGCCCAAGGACAGAGAGCCCAGGGCTGGTCATCTCCATAGCACAGACAATGTCCCCAGAACAGACCCAGGGAACTGTCACTTCTCCCCCACACCCCAAATTCAGCGGGATGAGGCCTCAGGGCCCCTCAGCCTCTAAAGCAAGATGATTTGAGACACCTGCACTGAACTCAGACATAGTTGAAGTGAGCAACAGGTTCACCAGCATCAACAGAGAAATTTAAATACTTGCCCTGAGGCTATGAGTGAGGCACCTTCCTACCTCTAGGAGCAATTAAAGGTGTCTAGAGCTAATTTTAGTCATAAGCACTCAATTGTCCTTTGGGACAAAAACTCCACCTCTGGGGTGAAAAGCAAATTTTGGCTGAAAGCTCTGAAATATGGAGGGACTTTCCACTGCCACTTCCAGAGCAGCTTTCTGGCACCCCGTGCCTCTGGTATCGCCTGGCGCATTTTGGAGATCTGGAAAATCATCCTGGAATCTACTGTGTGTGTGGAAGGAGCAGGTTGGGAATTGCTCCAGCTGGAACAGCTTTGGCCAGGGGGAGAAGCAGCCTGATACATCCTGCAGGTGGGGGCCATCCGCAGTGTAGTTTATCCTGTAAGGTCTTGGAAACCTCTGCCAAAAATACCTTCCAGCTATGAAAAAACCAGAAGTATCTACGTTCTTAAAACTAAATATTTCCAATAGTCTGGAGCAGAACTGTTTATAGATGGATTAACAGGGATTTCCAACAGGACCTGAGTCATCTCCAAGGGTGCTGGGGCAGGGAGCACCAGTGCAGAGCAGCCGGCACAGAGTGGGCAGCCGAGGTGGCTGCAGCCTCTGCTTCAGCTCCTAGCGTGAGGTGGGGTTTTGGACTGTATTTTTCTTCCTCTTTTCCTGTTTTACAAGTACATGAAGCAATTCAACCATGCAACCTAGCAAAGGAAATCACAAAGAGGCAGGAAATGAGTATTTAAATCCTGACTCTGCTCCTGGGGAGGAGGTTTTGCTTTGTGGCTGTGGAGAAGGGGGCCAGGATTTGGTCCATGACTGTAACATCTCCCAGGACCTGCAGCAGATGCTCAGTGCTGCCAGAGCAGTGCTGGCACAGGTCTGTGCGACCTGTCCTTAACCCTGCTGCTGTCTTTCCTCCAGTGATGGTGGTGGTTGTGTTAGGAGGTGATTATCACCTCTCCTACAGTCAGATCTGTGCCGCAGACCGTAGGCAAACACTTCACACTGTTGACAGCCCCGAGTTTTGCATTCTGACCCTTCCCTGACTCCTGGTGCTACGTACAGTTCCTAGCTCTTCAAAATAAATTCACCCCAGCCCTGGAAGGCGGCCAAGCCTCAGCCCTGATCTTTTGGGAAGGCAACTTGGCCTCTCTCACGCCAGGAGCGTGACCTAAGTGCGAGCAGTGACCCTGAGTGGCCAAGCATGGGTGGATGGAGCTGAAGGGGAAGGAAACCCCAGGGACAGCGCCCGCAGCTCAGGGCTGGGTTCTTTGTGTGCCTCCCTTATCACCCCACTGCCCGCAGACTGGTGCCAGGGAAGGATGAGGCTGCCAAGGCGCCTCCCCTGGGGCACACAGCGGCTCCTGGTATGTAATCCACCCACCAGACCCAGGCCAGCACCAGCTCCTCAAGGTCACCTCAAACCTGGGACTGGCCTCAAAAGCCTCTGCAGCCTCCAGCCCCATTAGAGTCCCCAACCCTGTGACCTGCACGTGGTTTCTGGCTGGGCTTGCCCCTGGGGTTTGAAGCCTCCCCCAGCCCCAAGCAACCCCAAGGGACCAACCCTGCAAGTCCACCCACCAGCAGTGGGAGGTGAAGGTCTCCCATCCTGCCTTTGGCACTTTGGACGTGAGAACATGGGAAGGAATGGCCTCATGCCTGCCCTTATGCTTTTTAGCCATAATGGGGATTTTAGGTGCTATTTTCAGAACAACTTTCAGTCACAGCAGCAGGGCTGTTTTATGGGTGATGACTGTTGGTGGGCAGTGACACAGGGCTGAGCAGAGAAGCTCGAGAGCAGGCAAGCACAGGAAGGGAAGTGTCTGCAGGCAAATGACAAATTTCCGTGTTTCAGTAAACGTGGGGCTCTCAACACCTGCGGCCCCGGGGCTGCTGTTTCTCCCTGCCCTATGCCCGCTCTCTAGAGCTCTCGGAGTCACAAACCAGCCCAGAAGTGTCTGATCTTATGACATAGCAAAGAGTGGGATTTTTTCATGATTTGGAGAAGTGACCAAGCCTGCGAGTGCTGTAAATAAAGGCAGGGCTGTGTGAGCTCCGTGCCTGCTCCCCCGGCACATCCAGCAGTTGGTTCTGTGGTCCTGGGCAGCCGGGCTCTCACAGCTGGATCTGCAGAGGGCCACCCGTGCCGGGGGCACGGCAGCACCACGGGGCCTTTCTGCCTTCCCACTTTCCCCTGCCACCCTCCAGCGATCACAACACCCAACGCCAGCAAGCACAGCACATCTGACAGCACAAACATCTCCCGAGGACAGTGGTGCAGCACTGGGGCAGCATGAGCACATAAAATAGTAACAATAGTAACAACAATAATGATAGTAACAATCAGCAGATAATTTCAGACCTCGCGGAAGAGCTCTTCAGTGCAGAGCAACGTGCTGAGATCTGAGGGGGACTCCCCTACAGGAGTGTTCCCCTACAGGAGTGATGCCTTCAGCACAAGGGGACACAACCTTTGGGATGAGGGAGGATGTGGGAGGCTGGCAGAGGTCTAGCTGGGGGAACCCGTCCTTGTCTTCTTTGGGGCCAGCATTTCCAACAGACATTGTCATCCCAGATGCTGCACCCCCTTAATTACGGAATTCCCGTGATGTGGGGGTGAGCCTGGAGGGGTGCAGGAGGGTGAAAGAGGATGCAGGAGGGCGGGTGGCTGCCAGCTCTCATTGTCCCCGCTGCCACCTCCCCCACCACAATGCCGGTGGGGTCCCACGCAGCCGGGGACAGCCACACCGCCCGGCTCCACCGCTCCCCCGGGCAGGGAGGAACCCACGCCGGGCGCCCCCAGCACCCCTCGTCCCCAGCAGTGCAAGCAGGATTCCCCGTAAACATCACCCCACGCGAACCCCAACTCCATCAAACCCCGACAACTTGTGCACTCTGTCCCACGAGAGCCCGACCCCACGAGAACCCCGACCCCGAGCGAAGCCCAGCCCAAGCCCAGCCCAGCCCAAAATCCCCCGCAGCCGCTACCTCAGCACCGACGGGGCAGCAGCGCAGGGCGCTGCCGGTGCAGCCCATGGAGCCCCGGCGGGACCCGCTCAGCCGCGGGGCGCGGGGCGCGGCATCCCCGGCGAGCGGCACCGGGCGGGACGGGACGGGATGAGCCGCCCCAGCTGGCAGGCAGAAAAAAATAATTTAAAAAAAAGTAATAAAAAAGTCCGGCAGCTGCTGACAGGCAGCGCCGGGAGAGGGTGCTCTGCACCCCCGAGCCGCGGGCAGGGCCCCCGGCCGCAGCCTGCCCGCCCCCGGGGCTGGCCCTGGGCCCCCTCCACCCCGGGGTGTCCCCGCCCTGGGCCGGGGTGCTTCGGGAATGCTCTGTCCCGGGGGTCCCCTGCACTGAGGATGCTCCATTCTGGATGTGGGGTAAGGAGAGCAGGACCCCTGCACTGGGGTGTCCTCTCCTGGGTGAGGAGAAAGGGGAGCAGGACCCCTGCACCCTGCTCCCAACTGGGGTGGGAGCAGAACCCCCAGCACCAGCTGCTCAGGGGGCTTCCACTGCTGAACCCACCCCAGCCCCCTTAGGAGAAGGGATGAGAGTGAGAAAGCAGAATCCATCTGGCTTTTGCCACCACCCCATCAAGTTTCAGCTTGTGTGGGGGTAGTTGAGGAAAAGTGGTGGGGTTGGGGTGTTTTTCCTGGCAGGAACTCTGTTCTGGGGGTCGTTGTGCTGGCTGGAGAGGGCTTTCGGTGTGATCCGTACTGCCTGAGGGACTGCATCCTGGCAACCCTTCTCTTCAGCATCCCTAACACCCCAAATGCTGGGCCTGGAGCCAGAGTGCCCTTTCCCAGGAGGAAATCCTACACTTTGGAAATGGGTCCTGAACACGTAGGGAAAGACATGGATTTGAGAGTGTCCCATCTAAAAACTAATGTGAGGAAAGGCAGGTTTTCCCAAATGTTTTGATTTTGATGATTTTTTTTTTAAATGCTTTTTAAAATTTAACTTCTTACACATTTCTGAATGACCACATATTTTGACCTGAAAACCCATTGGTGCTACCCAGAACTGCTGAAATAGGAGTGTTTGAACCTGGTCACGAGGCTGTGCCTGTATGGAAACATTGCAAGTTTTTGTCAACAAGTTTCTATTCTGACATTTTCCAAATATCCCCTGGGAGAAGTCCAAGCAGCCTGCGGCTCTGGGGATGCCAACACCCTGGCACTTCGCCTGGGCGGCGAGGGAGTGGAGGTGCCTGGTCGTCCTGTCACGTTCGACTTGGAGGTGTTTTTCTTGCCCTGGTAACCCTAGGATGGGGGAAATTGTGAAACACCACTTGGATTGGAGGGTGGGGAAGGCGAGGGGCAGGCCCACGCTGCCCCAAGTCTCCCGGGGACTGGTGGGACCAGTTGCCTGCATCCTCTTGGGTGGGTACTGCTTAACCTGAGTGAAATTTCGTGAGTCACAGCAGCTTCTGGCATCAGCTCCCACTGCTCAGAAACCACCGAGAGCGTCTCAGTTCTTATCTCTCCCAGCACTTCAGAGTCGGGCAAGTCTCCTTCCCTGCATGAGAGTACTTATTTGGGCTGAGTAGATCGTTTGTGGGATAAAAAGCTCTGCCAGTGCAAGGTGCTGCTCTCCACCTCTCCAGGGTTAATTGAAAATCCCGGTCCAGACTTCCGAGACTGAAGGCCTACAGGGGCAAGCACAAAGCACATGCGGATTTCCAGGCTGAATTTGCATCGCTGGGGCCCTGGCTGCAAAGAGAAGCAACTGTGTGGGCAGCTGACAAGGATCCTGTCCAGCTGCCATCACGTCTTGCCGGTGCACGAAGGTCCAGGAGTTTGCACATGTGCTTGTGGAAATTTCTGCTTTTAACTGTGGGGTGCCGAGGGGGTGCTCTGAGATGCCCCCGTGCCACAAAGCAGGGCTCCAGGTAGGATTTCTCTTGACAGCGGTGCAGAAAAAACAGAGTTTGGTCACATCAGGCTGAGGCATCGAGCCAGCAGAGCAGAGCAGGGGCTTGAGGATGGGCCTGTGCAGCGAGGCCAGCTCCAGCACCCCAATCCCCAGCCTCTGCTGCAGGCTCTGGTGTGACAACCCTGTGCTTCTAGAGATGGCTGACTTTTGGAGGCAGGGCTGCACATTACATCCTTCCTTCAGCCTGTGGGTGCGTCTGTGAGGCTGCCTGCCAAAAACCCTGCCTGTGCTACCCCAAAAGTCTCTTATTTTAGCAATTCCTCACTTTCTCCAATCTTTCCTGTGGAGACTGTGTGGGATATGTGCCTGCCAGACAGGTCTTTCATCTCAGCCCTGCTTTATCCTCCTCTACCCCAATACACTGAAAACTTGCTCCCTTTGGAGGGCAGCATTTAAACATCCAGAAACTGTAAAGCAGGGGCTTTCCACGGCGTTGTAGGGGTAACAAGAGCACCCTGGGGACCTGGGGAGCACAGGGGCCTGGAGGCTGCACGTAGCAGCTGGAGACAACAGGAACTGAGGCAGTGGGGGAGTTTCTCCCCAGGCAAGGACAGGAAAGCAGAGGTGGTGTGTGGTGGCCACACCTGAAGCAGCTTCAGCTTGTTTTGAAGTTTGCCCTAATGTCTTTTTTTTGGTGTTATCTTGACCTCTCCCCAGGAGTGACAGCAGCTGGAGACATCTCCAGGGTTTTGTCTGAAAAGTGAGATGAGGAGGCTTTATCACATGCTCGGCTGGATTGCCGTAAATGGGATAACAGCTGGAAAGTCGAGTTAATTTGTACCAGTGGTCATTTAAAGTGTTTGCCAAACCTTATGGATAAG
Organism: Machaerirhynchus nigripectus; assembly: GCA_013397975.1. Classification (NCBI taxonomy): domain Eukaryota; kingdom Metazoa; phylum Chordata; class Aves; order Passeriformes; family Dicruridae; genus Machaerirhynchus; species Machaerirhynchus nigripectus. Next base: position 1,037,687 of record VZRQ01003129.1, on the reverse strand, counting down.
AAAAGCATTTGTGCAAACTGTTTAAGTGTCTCTTGTGGCTCTCTCTCTGGTTCCAGCTGGTAAGGACTGGGCACAACAGGATGGGTACAAGGCAGTGTCAGTGCCAGCCCTGCATAGTCTGTTTGCAGAGTGGTTCTGTGAGTGCAGATGGGGTCATTCAATTTTTTTTTTTTTTTTTTTTGTGTTTTTTTTTTTCAAAAAC
>VZRQ01003129.1:915405-1029922 GCA_013397975.1 Machaerirhynchus nigripectus | reverse complement strand
CTGTGGGTGGGGCTGTCAGCCGCCTGTCAGCCGCCTGTCAGCCCGCGGCGTGCCCAGGGATGCGGGGGCGCGGTGGCCGCCGTGGATACGCGGGGTCCCGGCAGTGCCGCCGTCCCGCATGGGTGCTCGGGGCAGCTTGGGCGCGCTGACAGGACTCGGGGCTCCAGGGCATCGCTGGCAGCCCTTGTACGTGGGCGGGTGCTCAGGGTCTGGGGGTCCTGGCCGCTGACATGGGTGCTGGGGGTCCCCGGGGGTGCTGGAGGCTGACATGGGTGTTCCGGGGAGTGCTGGCGATGCCCTGCATGAAGGCTGGCACTCCATGGGGATCCTCTCGGCGTGTCCGGGCGTGCCGTGCAGTGTAGGGGGCAGAGCCCCGCGAAGTGAGGTGCTGGTGAGGGTGCGGGATGCTGTGAGGCACTGGCGGGGTGCACGGAGCCCCGCGCTCTGCGGGCTCCAGCTGTGCTGCTCTGTGGGGGTGCAAGGGGAGCTGGGCAGCACAGCCTGGCTGGGGTGGGAGCTGTGGAGAATGGTGGGGTTTGTGCCCAGCAGCCTCCCTGTGGGGAGAAGCTGGGCTGTGGGGACCAGGCCATGCTGTGAAACGTTGTAAAGGTGAACCTGGGGGTTTTCTGGAGCTGTGGGAGCATTGGGTAGCACAGGGACAAGAGGACTGATGCTGTGACTGGGAGGTGTCGGGCTGGCGTGGGCATGGTGGCCTGGGGAAGGGGTTTTTCCGTAGCCTCCCTGCAGGCAGGGCAGGGGGATCTGGCAGTGCTGTCCCTCCCTTGTGTCACGCTGAGGTGGGTTATTACAAGCAGTGCTTTGGAAATGAAGGATTCAACACGCATGATGGGAAGCAGCAATGAGTTTTGCTGTGAAGCTCACTTTTCCGGAAGATTTCCTGATCTACACACAGCCCCAGCTCAGCTGAGGAGAGCTGTCAGGGTCAACAGCAAGTCACATCTTGTGGACATGGGGCTGTCACTGTAAGGGACAAATTGCTGTCACTACCCTCCCAGCTTTCCTAATAGGATGAAATTGCTCTTGTGTGTAGGTGGCAAAACGTGCACGTGAAAGTGGCCAAGGAGTTGGGTTTTAAGTGGAAACTGAGTGTGGATGTTCCTGTCTTTGCTGTTTGCAATGACAAGGAAATGGCATAGTGGGGTTTTGCTTTGGTTGGAAGAGTTTGTCACGTGGAGGAGACAAGTTTTGCAGCTTTTTCTCATTGGTTGCGGGAGAGTGGAGCACTCGCTCTCTGCTGCTAGACAACCTTTAATCCAGACACAAGGCAGGCAAGTCACGATGAGTGCGTTTCCCTGGCTCTTCAAAGCAAAAAGCAGACGAGCCTGCTTGAAGGGGGAGAAAAAAATCCACAGGGAGTGATCAGGCAGAGTGATGTCACCATGTTGTGTTTATCTGAAAGACACTGCTGTGGGTACTTTGGATGCTGTGCAGGCCATCTTTGAGAAGGGTACCCATGCCCGACCCAACCCTGCATCCCCTCTGCTCACTCTCCTTGCCCCCTGCCAGCCCGTGGTGCTTGGCAGAGCCTCCCAGGTCTCTCTCCTGCCCCTTGGGCCCGTCACCGATGACAAATAGCTTCTAACGCTTTCCTTGTGTAAACTCCTGCTGCCGCTCTTCCCGGTCCCTGCCTCGCTGGATTGCCCTGCCTGCGGCGGAGCTGGTTCAGGACATGATTACGTGTCCTGGCAGCTGGGGAGGAGGCTGGGCAGGAGTGATGCATGTGCTGCCTTTGGCTCTGGAGTGCCTACCTGCCTGCCAGCCAGCCCCACTGCTGCTCCAGAGCCTGGTATTCCATGGGACACACCGCTGCTTCCTGCTGCTGGTGTTGCTTGGTGCTGCAGGAAAACAGCACCTCTGTTGTGGCCTGGATAACTGCTCTGGAGCAGCTGGGATCTGGAGCATCCAGAGCTGAGGAAAAACCCTTGCTCCCTGCTACCCTTCTGATCGCCAGGCTGGACCGTCCCAGTGGTTGCAGCTCTTGGCTTGTTTTCCCTGTAGCAGCCAGGTTTGCAGAGCAGTGCTCTGGGGAATGCCTGGGTGCTCTGGGGGTGAAGCAGCACCCGAGTGGCCTGGGCTGAGCATTCCCTGCACAGCCAGATGTGTTGGTCTGTGCTGAGGCTGCATCTGGCGGGTGCTCGCGTGACTCGGTGGGTGCACAAGGAGCTCTGGCAGGAAACGAGGCAGTTTTTTGCAGTGGTGACATTTCTCTGCTGCTTCCTCTTGCTCCCAGTTCTACAGTGGTGCTGGGAAGCAAGATAAGGAGAACCAGGACTGCTGGGGCAGGGGTGGTGCCTGGGGCATGACAGCCCAGAGGAGCCGTGGGGCAGGGACTGGGTGATCAGTCTGTGGCGCAAGAGCCTTACACATAATTTCCCTGCCTCTGGTGCTCCTTCCCAGTGGGTGTTCGGGATCTGGGTGTGGCATTCGTGGGAAGTGAACCAGCTGACTGTTTTCCAGACAAAGGCATGAGGTGTGTGTCCTTGGTGAGGCTTGTGCCGGTGCTCCTGGCTTGCTGGACACTGCTGGAGTTTCTGCTGGAGCAAGAGTTCCAGGCTGTGCAGGTGCCTCACCCTGGGAAGCCCCTTTGTCCCATAGACACCTCCTTGGCTGTGAAACCTTTAGGGCAGGTGTTTTGTTGTCAGCACATGGTCTGTGCTCCTTTCCAATGGGATGATATTAAATTTTTGTAAAAATTCTCTTTAATAAAAAGTCTTCAATGAGGAAAATAAAAGGAAAAAAAAAAGAGAAGTTAGGAAACTTTTCCTTCCCTGGCAAGAGCAAGCTGTTCCCTTGCAGCACGCTGTGTGCGAGTTAAAAGCAGTTACACTTTCCTGGCCCATCCAGCTGACAGCCCTAGTCCCGAGTGCCAGAGCAGGGGACACAGTGCCAGCATGTCCCCTCCTGCCCCACTGCCTGTGGTGTCACACTCGCCACCCTTAGAGCAGGGGTACGCAGCTCCCTTGTCTGACATGAAGTGGGTCACATCCAGACTCTGCCTGCAGGATCCTGACCCTGTTCTGTCTGGGTGTGCCCAAAACGTGGGTACGAGCCTGAAGGAAGAGCCAGTGGGAATGTGCCTTGCACCTTTGACCTTAGGACATGCCAGCTCCGTGATTGCTTGGGCGGGAGCATGCGGCTGTATAAAAGCCCTGGAGGAGACCTTGCTCTGGCAGTGCGGGCCGGTCTCTCTGCACAATGGCTGACCCCAAGGAGCCTGAGAATGGGGCTGTTGAGCTGGGCACCCCTAATGCCGCTGCCCCCACAGGGACCATGTCCACCCGGCGCCTCCGCAGCGAGGACTACAATGATTACAGCTCCACAGACGTCACGCCGGAGGGGAGCCCTCCCGAGGGCATGAATGGCTTCGCTCACCCTGAGTCCTACCAGCGCTTCGGGGAGACCAACGGGACAACGTGAGTGATGCTTCCCTCTTTCCAGGGCTGGCCCAGCATCGGGGAGGGTGGAGGAGGTCATGGCGGCTCCCTGCTGGTTGCTGGCTTTGCTGGAATATGGTGGAGCCATGTCTTTATGGGGAGTTCTCCTGGGGGTGATGAAGGCAGAGCTGTGGTCCTGCATCTGTGGGGTGCTGGAAGAAGGAAACAGCTAACACAGTGTTGCTCTTTGCTCTCTGGTGAAGCTGGGCTTGCTGGCAGTGGGCAGTGATTGATTCTTTTCCCAGTATTCCCCTGCTCCAACTTGGTTTGATGGGGAGCTGTGGCAAGCTAACAGCAAGCCCAGATTCAGAGGATATGTGGGCATGTTGCAGCCATGTTCTGGGGGCTTCCTTGTGCCCAGATGTGCAGAGGATGCTGTTTTTGCCTGGCAGAGACTGATCCCTTCAACTCAGAGACTTCCTTGTGCAGCTCCTTGGTGCTGGGCTGTGCTTATGCTGGGTTTTGCCATGAAGTTGGTTTTGCAAATGCCCACCCAAAATCTGTTTGTTCTGTCTTTGCCTTCACACCTAGCTTGGTCCCAGCTGACTGAGCTGGGTTCAGGGGACAGGATTATGATGTCCGTGTACATTCCCTGCAGCAGTTCAGAGCTGCTGTGGACCCTCAGCAGGATAAGCTGTGTATGGTCTGGGTGTGGGCACCTGCTGACAGTCACCTCTGCATCTGCTCTCCCTCAGGTGGTACCAGACCCTGATCCATCTGCTGAAGGGGAATATCGGGACAGGGCTGCTGGGGCTGCCCCTGGCTGTGAAGAATGCCGGCATCCTGGTAAGGCAGCTCAGCCCTGCTGTGCTGGAGCTTGTGGGGCAGAGTGACCCTGGGGCACTGGGCAGCTCACATGGCCAGTGTTAGGGCGGTTGGGGCTTGACTCCCTGCCCAGTCACCTCTTGGTGTCTGGTGACTTGCAGATGTTTGCACCCCAAGCTCTGTGGCTTTGTTTTACTGCTGAGACTGTTCCTGCTGCTCTTGCATTGCTGCTGCCTGGTATGGGGGAGTTCAGTGTGTGAGCTGGACCTATGGTTTCCTCTGCTGGAGTCAGGCAGGACGCTGTATCCAGGCCATGACCTCTTCACCACCTGCATAATAGGGATGTGCAAGATAGTTTGGAAAACAATTCTGGAAGCGCTTTGCTACGCCCAAACTGCCCCAGCTTGCTTCTTTTGCATCATTCCTGCCAGGCTCGTGGCTCTGTCAGGTTACTTGGTCCTGGGGGGCTGGTTCCTGGGAGCTGCACCAGAGCTCTGGTTCAGCCTCCAGCGGTGTTTGCACTCAGCCAGCCCGTGGAGTTCTGTGTGGAAGCAGAAGGTACCGTGCAGCTCTGCCTTTGGCCGTCAGAGTGCAGCCTTCCCCCTCTCTTCCCTGCAGCTGGGTCCTCTGAGCCTGCTGGTGATGGGAGTCGTGGCTGTGCACTGCATGGGCATCCTGGTGAAATGTGCCCATCACTTCTGCAACAGGTAAGGAGCAACTCCCCTTCTTGGCCCCGCAGCTCCTACAGTTCTTCCCTCTTGCTCAAAAAGCCCTAGGGTTTTTCTGAAGCCCCTCAGCAGCAAGTTGTCCATGTCAAAGCCTCGGCTGGGAACTGGTCTTCTTTTTCAGAGGGACTGTTTTCCTTTTAATGTCACTATTTGCCTTGGGAACTAGACAGGGCTGATGTGATGACCCTTCTCCCTTCTCTGGACAGGTTCCAGAAGCAGTTTCTGGACTATGGAGGTGCCGTGATGTACGGGCTGGAGGCAACTCCCAGTGCCTGCCTGAGGACACATGCCATCTGGGGCAGGTACTGCTCCCCTGCCCCAGGCAGGGACTTGTCCTTGAGCCCAGCGTGTGCTACAGCTGGGACAGAAGAGCTTCTGGTCACTGAGCTGTGTCAGCAGATAAGCACAGGTGGCATAAAATGCTATTTGGCTCACCTGCCCTGAGTGCTCAGTGTCCCCCAGAGGTAACGCTGAGGTCTTTGATCCAGTACTGTCCCCAGCCAGATATGACTTATACTAAAGGAGTGGGATAACAAAGTCTCCACAGCATAACAAAGGGATGATTAGGGTCTTGCAGTGCTGGCCCATCTTGCTAGATATGGAAAATATCCAGTGGCTGCTCCCTGCCCTGTGGGTGTCCCACATTACATCACACAGATCATTGCACATCAGGGGATGGGAACATTCACCTGTCCTGTGTCCAGGGAGTGTTGTTTTCAGTTTTGACAATTCAGCAGCAGACTGGAGATGCTAAACCTAAAAACGAGACTTTTCTCCTGAGGCTGGTCCTGACCCTGTGGAAGGGATTGGAGGGCGAGACTGGAAAGCCCGAGATCTGTGAGGCTGGGTGGAGAAAAGTCCTCTCTCCTGATCACAGAGAAGTGAGCTGGGTGTGCTCTCCAACCTTGTGGAGAGCAGCATCACTGCAGTGTGCAAGTGCAACCCCAAGCAACCCAAGTGGACTCTTATTTCTGTATTACCTGGCTGACAAATGGTCTTCTTTTGCTTTCCAGGCGTATAGTGGGACTTTTCCTGATCATCACTCAGTTGGGTTTCTGCTGCGTGTACTTCGTCTTTCTGGCAGACAATCTGAGACAGGTTGGACTTAAACCTCCTTCATGAGTGGGGGGAGGTGAGAGGGTGTGAAGGTGGTTGGGTTGTTCTTAGCTCTTGTGTCCTGTGCCCTGTTCTCCACCAAAGGTCTGGTTTCTGTAGGATATGCTGCTCAGAAAAGTACCACTCCTCTGCCCAGATACTTTGGAGGATTGGTTTTCCTGTTCAAACAGAGCAAGTTTTCCTGAGAATCTCTGTGATTTTGCAGGAGGTGCTGGAGCTGTCTGTGTTGCCTAGGAGAAGTGGGGCCATTTCTAGTGAGGGAACAACAGGAAAGGGATGAAAGCAGAGGGACTGTGCCTTTTTTGTCCTGTCCCCCTCAGTTAATTGGTTTATTGCTGTTGATGGTAATGTGTGGGTCCCAGGACCTGCTGTGAACCTCTCTTCTCCCTTCCTTGGATCTGTTTGCATTCCAATTTCTTTCCTCATCCTGTGGCTCTGGAGCTTAATTGCATCTTTAGAGAAAGAGTTTCTTCCTGCCAGGCCTCAGAAGGAAATAAACAGAAACCCTGAACCGCTTGGCTGGCTCCTGTTCTGTGAGAAACTGGGAATAATGAGTCCCCACTCCCAGCCTCCACCAGCTCAGTGCCTTGCAGGCACTGCTCAGCTTTTTTCTCCACGTGCTCCTGCTCTGCTCTTGCACCATGGCTGTGCCCTTCATCAGCTCTTCAGTGATGGCCATCAGCTTCAGAGGGGGCTTCTGGGGAGCAAAGGGGAGCCCTACCAGTGTGAGCCTCTTCCTCTGCTCCTGGAGCAGCAGCTGAGGAGATTCCCACTGTGGGGTGCCAGGAGGAGTAAATGGGTCAGCACTGGTGATCTGATGCCACCAGCCCCGAGAGCAGGAGGGAGCAGGGTGAGTGCAGAGGGGCTAGGCTGCTGCTGGCTCCCACCCCTGGGAACAGCCCTGTTCCACTTCAAGCTGGGCTTCTTTCTCCTCAGCCGCTCACAGCAGAGACTGAAGGCTGCCTCAAGCCTCAAGGGAAATTTACAAAAGCCTGCAAATCCACACCATTTTTTTTAGGCCACGTGTGGGAAACCCCTTGGCTTTAGTTTTGGAATTTTTTTGGGTGGGGAGAGGGGAGTGTTGCTTGTTTCTTTTTGTGGTGAGGAATAGTGTTTTAGGTGGGGAGTTGTGGTGCAGGTGGGACCTTGGGCGAGGTGCCACTGTGTTGGGCAGGGCTTTTGTTTGGAAAACGATTTTGGAGCAAGCCATGAAGAGTCAGGGCAGGCTTGGGCTTGAGCAGCACTGTCCCATGGGTACGTGGCCCTGCGCTGCCCTCTCCCCCAGAGGATACTGGTTTACACAGAGTTTTTCAGCCTCTCCTCTGGGGCAGGACTTGCTCTGGAGCAGGTTAAATCAGTTTTCAGGCCACTCTTTGCTGCAGTGACTGGACGGGACCTGGTACCTGAACCAGCTTAGTCATGGTTGTATTGGTAGTTCAATGAGCCCATGCTCTTGGGAGGGATGGCTCAGCCACCAGGTTCCTGGGCCTGAGCTATCTCTAGAATCAAGCACATGGCCTGGAGTGCCTTTGGAATTAAAGACCCCAAGGAAAGAATGATTTGTCATGAAGAAAGTGATCTTGGGGGCCAGCAATAGTTTCCAGATGTCGTTGCATGTGAATGGGGCGCTGGGTGACTGAAGGACTGTGTGAGTTAGATAACAACTTGGTGCAACAAGAGGCAAAGGACCTTTGGAAATAGCACTTAGTGCCTCTTTCCTCTCTTCTCAGCTGGCCTCAGGGGCTGTGCAAACATGCAGCCTGTGCTCTCTGCCCCCTGTGTGCCTGGCTGCTGCATCCTCCTGCTCGGTGAACCTGGGGCTGGGCAGGATTTGCTGTCCTGGCTCAGGTGCCACAGCCAGTCCCACCTCTGCCATCTGCAGGATAACAGGGATTTGCTTCAGAGCTATCTGAAAACACGGTGGGATTTTAATCAGCTAGCTGTGTTTGAAGTGAGCTCTTGGGGTGCTCTGACCCACCTGGGATGGGCTGCTAAGATCTGTGGCTTTTAGACCTGTGTGATGGGGTTCACCAGGCCTTTCTGTGCTTCCCCAGGTTGTGTCTGCTGCAAACGGGACCACCAATGACTGCAGCTCGAACAGGACGGTGGTGATGACCCCCACCATGGACTCCCGGCTGTACATGCTTTCCCTCCTGCCTTTTGTGGTTCTGCTCACGTTCATCCAGAACCTCAAGGTCCTGTCCATCTTCTCCATGCTGGCCAACCTGGCCATGCTTGTCAGCCTTGTTGTGATCTACCAGTACATTGTCAGGGTACGTGTGTATGGCTCCCCTCTCTCATTTCTGTGCTGTCCCATGATCTGCCATGGAAGATGGAGGGGGCTCGGGGTGTTTGGATGCTGTGGGGTGCTGCTTGCTTTTGTGGGCATGATGGTTCCTTCTGCTCTGCAGGGCTTTCCCTGCAGCGTGGGGCTGTGACAGGGACTGATAGGAACAGGCCAGGTCTTCCCCGTCCTCCCTGTGTCTGAACTCAGCATGGGCTTTTTTCCAGGACATTCCTGATCCCAGAAACCTGCCTCTAGCAGCAGCCTGGAAGACCTATCCTTTGTTCTTTGGCACCGCGATCTTTGCTTTCGAAGGCATTGGCGTGGTAAGTCTGGGCGTGTGGCAGTGGGGCTGCTGCACAGGAGGCTCAGCCCTGCTTGGACTTGCTGCAGCACCTGCTCAGCTTTGCAGCTGCATTTGCAGCTGGACTTCTCTGACAATAGCCCAAATTCTGGATGATGCTTTTAGCTTTAGCTCCAGGCTATCTCCTGGGTCAAACTCTGGTGCTTCCATCTGAGGCTGGAGAAGCACGTGCTCCAAACCTCAGGAGGTTGGTTGCTGCTTTAAAGGTGGCTTTATCTGGCACTAGATTGGGAATCACACCAGCCTCTGCCTTGGGCTCTGCTGGCTGACCTGCAGACGAGGAATTGTCCTGAGTCTTGTTACCAGGCTGGATCCTGAAGTTGCCTAAATGGGAGGCCGAAAAGCGTGGCATGAAAAGATATGATCCGTTCCTTCCCACCCTGCTGCGGAGGCACCGAGATCTCCCTTCGGCAGCCGCGTGGCCCCAGCCTGCCCATGCAAGTGGGCCTCTCATGCAAGATGCTGTAAATAGACCAACTGTGCCTGTGAAAGAAGCTGGGTGGGTGGGTGGAGAGCTTAATGACTCCCTAAGATGTTGTGGGTTGTTTCCGGGAGCTCCCTTCAAAGGCAGAAAAAATGTTTTCATCTCCTAATATAAGCTGGCTATGTAAACACAGGCCTGGAGAGGGCCAAATCCATTACAGGAGGAGTGTTTACTGAATGCTATGCCCTGGGCAGAGGGTTCTTGCCAGCACTGAGGCACAAATGCTCTCTTCCTCGCATGACTTGGAGGTGAAGAAGCAAATAAATGTTATTTCTGTCCTGCCTCCTCACCAGATCTGCCACTGTGTCTCTTGAAATCAACACCACCCAAGGACAGCGATAAAAATGGTTGCTGAAGGCTTATATTTAGTCTTAGTAGTGTAGAGGTGGGAAATTTACCTCTGTCCTTCCTCTTTTTATTGTCCTGCCTGGTTGAAATATGTCCAGACAAACTTGATAGCAGAGGAGAGTGTGTCTTGGTCTTTCTAGTATTTGCTGGGGAAAATAGGACAGTGTAAAATAGTGGGCATGGCTGTGCTGTTTTGGAGTGCAGAGTGTAATGCATCCAAAGTATGGGGTGGTTGGCATTGCCCCAAGACCCAGCACTGGGCACAGCTCCTGCCAAGGGCAGGGAGCAGGTCCCATTCTTAAGGCAAGCTCATGGGTGACCTGTTGGAGAATTCCTGTGCCGAGCCTTAAGGTCTCCAGTGGGAGCACAGAAATGGGATCTGCAGTACAGTTTGTTTTTCAGCTGGATTTTCCAGCCTCCATGTGTGACTATCCCATCCCCTGGCGTGGTGGGCTGTGCTTGGCCACGGGGCTGCCCCTCCAGCTTTTTGGGGCTGAGGGGTATAGAGGAACCAGCAACCTGCTGCTCTGTCATCTTCCTCCTCCTCCTCCTCTTCTCCCAGGTGCTGCCTCTGGAAAACAAGATGAAGAACCCCCGGCAGTTCCCAGTCATCCTCTACGTGGGGATGACCACTGTCACCATCCTGTACATCAGCCTGAGTGTCCTGGGGTACCTGCGCTTCGGGGCGGACATTCAGGCCAGCATAACACTCAACCTGCCCAACTGCTGGTGAGTCCCTGTGAGGAGTTGAAGGACTGGGGGGTCCCAGACAGGGAGGTGGGAGAGGGGGTGGCAGGGCACTCCTTAAGAGAACTAATCTGGGTGAGCATGAGGATAGCCATATTTGCCAAACTTCAAGGGTTGTCTGATGTATAGGCTGGAAGAGGCTCGTTGCTGTGGTGTCTGAGCCTGGTCTTGGAGCTCAGGCTGCTTCATTGGGGTCCCTGGTGGTCCCTGCCTGGGTAGCTGCAGCTCCTGCCTTTTTCTTGGAGCCTCCTGGTATCTTTTGGTGCTCAGCAGTGCTCTGGCTGGCAGATGTTGAACACAACCCCCATGCAGCCATACCAGAACATCACTGAATTGTGCAAAACCTGCTTCCCTTCCTCAAATGTAGCACATGAAAAACTAATCCAAAGCTGGGAGCTCCCAGAGGGAGGGAGATGTGATGTCTCCGTGTGTGGGTTGTGATCCTTGTTTGCAGCCCTGGAGCTCCAACTCCCACTTCTGGGCTCCACATTGTGCCTGGATGTGGCTCATCTTGAGCCAATGCTTTGCCTGTGAGCACTGGTGCCATGAGGATACCCCTTCCTTCCGTGGGGGCTGAGCTCTGCAGCAGCCTCCCAAACCTTTCTGTCTCCTGGGATCTGGTGAAGCCTCTTGAGATGCTCCAGTTGCTGTCTGGAGCCCTGTGGCCTGACATCATGCCTGCCTGCCTGGAGGGGTTGCTTCTCCTCCTGCTGGGGCTGGTGGCTGCTGCAGCAGCTGCCCAAGCTGTGTGCTGCTCTGTGCCGGGGGATGGGTGCCTGCTCAGTGTCATGGCTCCATATTCATCCCACAGGAGAAATGCAAGCAGTTCACTTTGATGGTCTCTGCTGGCTTGAAATCCTGCAAGAGACCAGAGTGAGAACTGGAGCTAGGCGTGCCTGTCCTCCTCCCCAGCCCATCCTCTCTGCTGCTAGTAGCACCCAGCACCATGCAGTGTGACTCACTGTCTCACTGTTGGAGTAAATTTGGGCAGGACTCAAGTTTTGAGTCACTGGGGCTTCCACATGCTGTCCTTGTAGAGCTGCACAGCTGGGACTCTGGAGACAGCAAAGATTTGACGAAAATGGAGCCTGGTTTTGCTTTAATTATTGCTGTGTGGGTTTCTTTTCAGTTTGAGTGCATGGATGTTCATTCATGCTGGGTCTGTCTAGTGACTGCACTGCTGGATGTTGATGTTGGTGTGGTAAAAGATCCTGCTGCTGCCGAGAGCCTTGTCTTGTCCCCTGCAGGATCTGGGAGCTCTGCCAGGTCCCTGCTCTCAGTGAGGAGGGGTGGGGCTGGTGGAAGGATGTGCCTGTGTTGTAGGGAGGTCTGAATCCCACTGTGCCAAACACAGGAGGTGTGAATCCCTTCTGCTCAGTAACCTGAAGTACAGTGTGGAGGGGATGAGATGCTGCTACTGCTCCTGAAGGTGGAAAGCGGGTCATTTCCAGGTTTGGGCTCTGCATGCCACAGCCTGCAACGACATTGCTGACCTGATATGCTGCAAAGGGGCTCCTGCAGGAAATCTCAGCTCTGTTTGCCCTGAAGAATGATGTTCCTTTAGAACAGGTCTGTAGAATGGGCTTACGGACCTGCTAGGCTACAGAGAGAAGAGTGCAAATGCATGTTTCTAGGAGTATCCACACCTTTGGTCTTTTCTTAAAGTAAACTACTTTTCTGAAAGTAAAGTATTCTAAAGTTACTTTTCTGAAAGTAACCATAGGGGGTTTTGGGTAGTGAGAAGAGAACAGCCCTTTGGAAGCAGCGCCTGGGGAAGCCTGGGCACGTGGCAGGGCTCTTGCTGGCAGGTGCAGGGAGGGTGTGCTGTGGTCCTTGTCACTCGGCACGCAGGACACCTTGATGTTTGTGCATGTTGCCTCTTGGCAGAGCATTCCGTGGATGTTGGACTTGGAAATGGGTTATCTCAAGTAAGGGCTGTGACAGTTGAGATAAAGTCTCGACTGCTACTCCTGTACATTAAACCACAGGTGCTGGGTGAAGACTTGCTCTTGAAATGAGTGTCTTGCCCATCCTGCCTCGTCTGCAGCTTTTCTTCCTGGCAGTAAAAGGCTGGGCTGCACGAGCTGGTCATAAAGGCTGTGGGTGAGAAGTCACGGGGTTTGCCTGCAGCCTGGGAGACAAGGCAAGGATTGTGGTGGAGTTGCTGCAGCTTTCCTTGGCTGTAGCCATTGCCTGGAGGTCTCTGGAGCAGATTTGGTGAACATTTCAGGAATCGTTGAGTTACAGGGTGACTCAGGACTTTCCCGGTCTCATTTCTCTGAAACCACAGCTTCCTCAAATGAGGAGTGTGTCAGTTCCCAGTTCCCAGGTCTAACCACAGTGTCCAAAATACTGTGCTGCTGTGCAGAAATCCCTCCTTGCCTCCTCGGAAGGGTTGCCTCACTGCACCATCTGAAGGGTGAAGAAATGCTGTAGTGAGGGGGAAGCTCTTGGGTTGCATGTGGCTGGTTGAAGGTAGGTAATGACAGAGCTTACGGTCCCAGGAGGGTATTTCACTTCTTGCAGCCTTTTGGGATAGCCTAGCATGGCAATCTGGCTGAAGTTGCTGTAGTTGGCAGAGTGCCTCTTCAAGGCCCTCCATGAGGCCATGTTTTCTGTGGATCAAGGGTAATGCTTGAATTCTTCCTCCTTTTGGAATTTAAAATGCCCTTTGATCTTGTTGTCCTGGTTCCTGACCTGTGCAGGACAGGTACACAATCTTCTTCTGTACTTATTTTAGTAACAGCTGTTAATCTTGGATTGCCCTGGAGCACTTTATGGCTTTTATAGAATCACTTTCTCAGGAATACAGTGATAAGATGTGCCCATCGTGGGTCGGTGGCCCAAGGCTCCTGTGCACACGTGTGGCTGCATGAGTGCACTCTGGACTCTGGAGGTAACTTTCTGTTCAGTTTGCCTGTGGAACCTCAGGGTAATTTAGGCTGGAGAGGACACTGTGGGATCACTGGGTCCTCTCACCTGCTCATAGCAGGGCCAGTTTAAATGTTGAATATCGGTAAGGACAGTGGTTCCCTACCAGTCCAGGCCCTTCTTCTGGCCCTTAACCATCCTTTGGAGATGCAGCTCTGTCCCATTGCACCTGGTTCTTCTGCTGTGCAGCTCCAAGAAGAGCTTACTCTCTCCTCCATGCCCTCCTGTTAGGCAACTGAAGACATTAATAACATCCCCTTTTAACCTTCTCATCACGCTGAACGAGCCCAGGGCTTGCAGCCTCTTTTTGTGCATTATGCTCCAGCCCCAACCATCTTAGTAGCCTGCACTCAACTTGCTCTGGTGGGTCAGTGTCCTGTCCTGGGAGTATCAGGACGAGACACGATACTCAAGATGCACAAGCCCCAACCAGGAAAGTAATCCCTTAATCCCTATCCTTACCCTCCTGGCTATGCTTTTGCTAACAGCCTGGTTTGTGATTGACCTTAGTCACTGCAGGGTCCTGCCACTGGCTCATGTTCAGTCTGCTGCCCACCAAGAACCCCAGGTCCTGTTCTCCTGGCCCCAGCCCTTCCCATGTGTGGGATTTTGTGTTTGCACTTGAGCTTTGCCTGTGACATCATGTTGTTGCTCCAAGCTGTGTCAGCCATTTCCTCCAGTTTGATCTTGCTTGGAATTTGCTGAGAATGTGCTCTGGGTCACTGAAAGCTCATCCAGGTCACTGATGAGGATATTTCCATGATTGCCCCTTGGCAAATCCCTGCTGGCTGTCCCCACTGTTCAGTATGTGCCTGGAAATGGATGCCAGGAGAACTTAACCAATACTCCTCTGGGGATTGAGGCGAGGCTGATTCGCCTGTAGCTTCCCTCATCCTTCTTGAAGGTGGATATTATTCTCCCAAGGCAGCAGGACCTCTCCCTGAACACTCTGCTCTTTTGCAGATGATAAGGTGGCTTCAGGCTCCTGTTGGCCACAACCTTGAATACATGTGGTCTGGTCCTGTAGACTTGTGTAACATTCCATTCACTTTGGTGATCCCTAACTCCGTCTGTGGGAAATGTTTGACTCTGCCAGACTCTTCCACTAGTGTTCAAAGTTGCTTGCGTGGGAATACTTGGATTTCTCTGATTTGAGGCTGTTGTAGCAGGTGGATGCTGAGACCCAGCGTACAGAAGGGCGCGGCCTTGGTCACAAAGAAGGTAGAGGGAAGGCCAGATACATTCCTCAGCTTGGATCCACCCCATATTTACCCAAGTGGTATGGCCAGGACCCATGTTTCCTGCTTGGTTAGCGTGTCTTGAGTTGGGGAAGGGTTAGAACCATGTGTGAGGTAACCAGATATTACTTCTCTTTTGGAGAGGCTTTTTCTACTGCTGGGAAGCTGAGGGCAGAGATGGGGCTGGGAGGTGCCTTTTGGTCACCTGTGACTGGCCCTCTCCTGCAGAGACTCTGCTCACACTGTATCACTGCAGGATCTGGGACATGGTGAGATCTGACTTGGGGTGAGCCCGAGGTACTGTTCGCAGCCTGTCTGCACTCTACCTTCCTTCTGCTCAGCCCAAATGGCTCTTGGAGCTGTCCTCCCCCCAGACGTGTATTATGCAGCATTCCAAAAATAGCTGCTCTTTTTTGTTTGATGGAGGAGCCTGAGTTGCCTGTTCGCGTCGCTTTGCTTTTGGAACATTGTGATGTTCACTTTGCATGGAAGCTCAGACTTATCCCAGCAGTGCTGTCCTCTTCCCCCTCCTCAGAAGCCAAGCAGTAGCTGGAATGTGTAATCATGGCTGCAGCTGATACATGTCTTTGCTGTCTCTTGCTCAAGAAGGGTCCTTGTGAATCAAATGCATCTCCCCTAATTTTCTAAGGAAGTGTTCAGGAGTGGAGACCACTGGCTCACAAAAGTCCTTGCAGAGCATTCCCCTTCTGCTTTCTGCTGTTGATGTTGCAGGGGCTGGAGCAAGATCCTGTCTCACTGTGTCCTTGACCTTTGCAGGCTGTACCAAGCTGTCAAGCTGCTCTTCTCCTTTGGGATTTTCTTCACCTACGCCGTGCAGTTCTACGTGCCTGCTGAGATCATCATCCCTCCCCTCGTGGCCCGGGTGTCGGAGCGCTGGGGCTGGCTGGTCAACCTGCTCCTCAGGGTGGCCCTGGTCTGTGTGACCTGTGAGTACAAACCACCTTGTCTGACTTTGCCTGTGAGGCTGTGGCACCTCCTTCCCACTGAGCCTTCACCCCTTGCCCCAGCACCTCTGGTCCTGCTGCTCAACCCCTCACAGCTGGCAGTCCCTGGGCCTGGCTAATGCAAGCCAGTGGGTCAAGGTGGCCTCCAAGGAGCAGTAGAAGTGGTCCTTTGCCCCCTCTGTATGGGACCAGTCTTCTCAGTGGAGGAGTAGTAAACTGCATTGTTTAGAAGTGGCACATCTCCATGGAGCCTCAGGCCTGGTATTCTCCTGATGGCAATTTTGTGGGACATCGAGTCCCACCAGGGTTTTCATGAAACGCCCAGCACAGGTTCAATGCCAGGGCAGCCCAGAGCAGAGGCTGTTTTCCGTAGGCAGTGTGCAGCCAGGCTCCTCGTGCCTGTGTGACCAGGACGTCACTGCCAAGGAGTCACTCACCGTGAGGGATGGGGTGTTCTTGTGCCCACACAATCATTGCAGCACAGCAGGAGACAACTGACAGGGGTTGGTGACCCAGAACCAGAGCCCTGGTGTGCTGCCAGGCAGGTGTGCCTGGAGCAGCCCCACAGGGTCCCTTCCCTTCCTCATGTGTGGTGCCTGTAGTGAGGTTCTGGTGGAACAGGCTCCTGGCTCGAGCCTGGTGGACCTTTGGGAAAGGTGTGGAGCAAATCAGGTGGTACCTGATTTTGGCTGGCTTTGATTTCCTGAGGACTAAACGCTTGCTGCTGTCAGCACAGCTGAGACGCTTGACTGAGCTCCCCGGCGTCCCCTGCTGAAATGGAGCTTTGCTCCATGGCTTGATGCACCAGAGCTGAGCATCAGGGACCTGGCCCCGCGTCCCAGCTGGCTTTGGTTTGAGTTTGAGAGGAGCGTGGTGCTTACTCAGGGGTGGTGCAGCTGGCTGAGAGCAGGGTGCTGCTGTTTCTGGGCTCTCACTCATGATGGGCCTGAAGCACTGCATTAACAGAGGTGGGCAAGCCCTGTCTCCTGTGCTGAGTTCCTGAAGCCTTCATGTCCTCAGAGGGTGCTGGGATGAAATCCTGGCATGCTGGGTGATGTGCACTGGCTGCCCTGGGGCTGTAGGTGGACTGGGAGCCTGCTTGTGGGGTTGAGGCCTCTCCTGGAGGGTGTTGGGCTGTGCCAAGCAAGGGAAGTGAAGGCTTGGAGAGATGGGATGGCTTTAGGCATCGGCAGTGGCTGTGCCCTCCCATTTGGACGGGTAGGGAGGCAGCAGAGGTGTTGGTGGAAGGATGCTGGTTCCTTTGTACCTTCTCCCCTCACCCTTCCATGTAAGGGATCTCTGTGGCTGCTGCTGAGGATAAAAGCAATTAGGGGGGTTGCATGAATATTCATTGGATGATTGTGTGGCCGAACAACAAGCCCCCACCAGGGCTTTGGCTCCCAAAGAGAGGATGCAGTCTGGTGTATGGGTGTCTTTCAAGCTTAAACTTCAAAACCAGCAAGCTTAAAACCACTTTGAATTAATACCTGCAGAAATCAAGCCGTTTCCCCGGAGGCTGAGGACTGCAGCTGGTGCTTCAAATCTGCTTGTTTTAGAGGGGAGTTAATAATTTTGTTTACTTTTGAGTCCAAAGAGCAGTGTGGGGTGGGCTGAGGATGCTGTTGGAGGGGAGCTGCTCTGCTCTCCTCAGAGGCTGCTGGAGCAGGGATGCTGCTTGCAGCAGATACCTGGCAGAGGACTCCTTTGGCTCTGTGCAGGGCTGAGCACCAGGATAAACTGGCTCAGGACCTTTGTTGCTGTTTCTCTTGGTGAAGGGATGGTTTATCTCTAGGCTTATCCAGACACCAGTGCTGCAGTGGTGGCACAGTCAATCTCCCAAGCCTTCCTTCTCCTGCAGTTCCGTGGGTGATCTTTGGCTCAGGGAGGCTCCAACAGCCTCTCTTGCCTGTAGCTGATAGCCAGGGAGAGAACAAATCCCTCCAGTAAGGAACTCTGAGATGTCCCTTCTCCACAGAGGCTGCACCTGCTGTGGTTCTAGGTGTCTCCTTTTTCCAAGCAGAGCTTTCAAAGCAATAAACCAATTTATTTCTCTTGGTCAGTGGTTAAGCACTGAAGTCTGCTTTGCTTGCAGAGGGTTCTCTTGTGTTGCGCAGAGCTCTGGTGACATCCCTCTGTCCTCTCCTGGCACAGTGCAGGAGGAGGGGGAGCAGGAATATCCTGGAGCTCACACTGCTAAGCTCAAGCTGTCAGGAGTCTCCCCGGAGGTTTTTCCTTGGCTGCAGTTTTCACCTAACAAATGTTCTCCCCCGGGCTGTGCCGTGGGCGTGCTGCTGCTGGAGCAGCTCTAAACACATGCAAACCACACGAATTGATTTGGGGTGGGGGGAGATGCCTTTTTCTTCCCATCTCCTGCTTTTGTGGGGTTTCTGAGGCTTTATGGCTCCCCAGGTGTGGGGAGCAGGAGTGCTGCCTCGCACAGGGGGGTCGGGAATGCTGGCAGCCAGTGGCACCCATCCTGCTCAGCCCTGGAGCTTGCTCTGGTGGCGCCCAGGGCGACAAAAAGGGTTGTTAATCCTACAGCTTAATTGCTTCTTGGAGAGGAGGTGCCGGAAAAACATGCAGCCTTGTCTTCTGTCAGGGAGGAGGGCAGAGGTGTGACTCAGCCGGTGGCATCCCTGGGTGGGGTTTTGCTTGCTTTGACACAGGGAGGAGCTGTCTCTGCTGTCTGGGAGGTGGCAGCACTGATGTCGTGTCCATTCCTTCTCCAGGCGTGCTGGCCATCCTCATCCCGCGCCTGGACCTCGTCATCTCCCTGGTGGGCTCCATCAGCAGCAGCGCCCTGGCTCTCATCTTCCCCCCGCTGCTGGAGATTGCCACCTACTACTCCGAGGGCATGCACCCCCTTGTCATTGCCAAGGACATCGCCATCAGCCTCTTCGGCTTCGTGGGCTTCGTGGTGGGCACGTACGAGGCGCTGGTGGAGCTGGTGGCACCCACGGCCACCGTGGTGAACGCCACCACTGTCCTGGTACAGTGACGGTGCCCCCGCCCCGCCGGCCCCTCCGGGTGCTGAGCTGGGGGTGCACGGACATCGGGCACTGCTCTCCTGGGAATGGCCTCCCCTCTCCTCCTGGGACGTGTGGCGGGTTTGGTCTGGGAGAGGACAGGGCTGCCTGGCACCGCCCAGCTGCAGCAGGATCCTGCCCTGGGCTCTGTCTGGAAAGTGGGATCCGGGCTGGGGCAGTGCCTTCCTGGGGACTCTTAGGGCAGGTGGTAGAGCAAAACAGCCCCTCTGAAAATAGTCACTTTGAGAGGTGAGGAATCCCAGGGATGTAGATTTTATTTTATTTTATTTTTTTTATTTTTTTAAATCCCAACCTTTCCATATTTCCCCTGTCCCTTCAGTCAGGGCAGGGAACAGGGACTACTCTTTTTTGTGCCAGTTTGATTTTTTGTTTTGTTTTTCCCTGAGCACTTTATTTTTACAGCAACAGACAAACCTCAGCTCAGGTTAGAGAGCATGGAGCTGCCTCCTCACCCTGGCCTTGTGGGGAGGGTGGGCAGAGCCTGAGGTGTGGAGCATCCTGGGGCCCACACCTTCCTCTCAGTGGGATCCCCAGCCGTGAGCATTGGCTCCTGCAGTGCTCCAGCTGTTTCCAGCTACCTTGGGCAGGAAGTCTGAGCAGGCCCTGGAGCTGGGTACTGGGCACGGCACCTCCCTGGCCTGGGAGGGTTTGCAGAGCCCTGGCCCACGCTTGCAGTAGTGACACTCATTTGTCCCCATCCAGCGCACAACCCAGTGCTTGGCTTTCAGAAGCTTTACAGAACCGAGGCGTGTGGGGAGCAAACAGGCTCTGCCATAACGAGGGGCTGAGCTGGTCCCCTTTGGGTGGGATGGGGTGTCCCCGGGGGTCACCACGAGCTGCTCACACGCCACAAGAATACATCACCTTGTTTACAGTGCCTGAGCTGGCCCCGGCACGCTCCGCCTGCGTCTGCAGGCCGATACTGAATGTCAAATCACACACAAAAACTCCGTAATAGTTCTTTTTTTAACCCTTTCTCTCCTGGTTCCACTTCCTCTGCATCCTCTGCCTCTGCCCAGCTCCTCTCCTCCTGCAGGGTGCAGCTCCCTGACACTTCTCCCTGTGCTCCTGTTGCTTCTTTTGTCGTGGCTGGTGCATGCCTGGTGGGGATGGTCCTGTAGCGCTGCTGCTTTCCTTCCTCTGAGAACCCAGCTTCCTCCCTAGAGAGTTTCCTTGCCTTTCTGCTGGATTTCTACTTTTTTTAAGACAAGGGAGCAAACGCATCCTCCACAGGATAGGATGCTACTCCTGCCTGCTAATGCAGCATCTCCCAAATGCCATCTCTCTGTGGAGAGCCTTCATCCCTCATCCCGCTGCAGCTGTTGTCTCCCTGGGGGTGGGCAAAGGCTGCTGGTGGTGGGAAAAGGAGGGTGACTTCAACACCAGTGGGCTGCCTTCCCGTCTTTGGTGGAGGGGGAGGTTTGAGGTTATTTTCGGTGTTTGACTGGATTCTGGGAGCAGAAGGCTGTGTGGAGCAGTGTCCCTGCAGCCTTCCTCTCCCTGGGTGATGCTTGTGTCTGCACTGTGTCCCCTTTGCTGGCAGTTCTGGTGCCCCGGGCCAGTACGTGGCCAGGTGTGTGGTGGGTCTGTGCCACGTCACTGCCCCTTTCCCGCCCCTCACCTGCTCCCTGCATCGTTTGGGGTTCACCTAGTCTCCTCCAAGGCTGTGCTGGGGAAGGTTTTGGCATGACCAGCATTGCTTGGTCAGGAGCAGAGCAAAGCTTTAACTCAAATCCTCCCTCTGGAGGGCGCCATGGGGATAGAGAGGAAGCACCCAGGGCTGGGAAGGGGCTCCAGGGCATGACAGAGGCGGGAGAAGTGCAATATTCATGTCCAGCTCAGTGTACTGACCCCAGCGTGGCCCTTGGGGTTGGGTTTGAGTCAGAATTGTCACCCTCAGCAGAGGAGGGAGTGCTGTGAGGAGCAGGGGATGTCTGATGCATCCCCTTGCCCTGATAGTAGTGCACTCTAAGAAGGCTGGCCACATTTTAGGGACAGCTGTGTGCCAAGGCATGTCCCCAGCCTGGCACTGGGCATCAGTGGGTTTGCTGATGAGGCTTCTGGCATCCAAACTCACTTTGCAAGCAGCATTGAAGACCTGATTTCCAAGGGGACTGGGATATCACAGAAGCATTAAACAGGTTTTGCAGCTCTTCCCTTTTATTGGGGCGAGCAGGGGTGTTTGAAGACGGGGTGCTGGTGGCACAGGTGGTGCGAGGGGCTCTGCCGAGCCAGGGGAAGCTGGCGCAGGACCTGATGGACACGAAAACTTGACACTTGTATATTGTAGGCTGCTCAGTAAGCAAGAAACTTGTCTGTGTAAATATAGCAATGGTCACGTCCATGTCTCGTGCCTATGGATATTGTCAGTGTACAGCACGGGTGCTGCCCAGTGGGAGGGCTGCTGCTGCACCTGAATCATGTATCTTACTTTAATCAATAAATATGATCTATTTTTTACGTGTAAAGGCTTTGGGGTGTGAAGTGTGGGTTTCTAGTCCAAAATGAAGTGAGAGCAGGAGACGTGGAGCCCAGCAGGCAGCCAGGATCCCACCTGGTGCTGTTCCCACCCCCACACAGCACACACGATTTCCCCTCCTAGTGAGGGTTTCAAATAAAAGTGTTCCAGCTTTGCTGCTCGGAAAATTTAATTTTTCTTCCAACCTTATTTATGCAAGTAGGTTGTGGGCAGAGCTTATGGGCTTGTAGGGCTGGGCTTTTCTCTACCCCACCAAAGCTGTGCCTTGGTTTCTCATCTCCCTATTTATGCCAAAAGTGGGGCTGCAGCTGAAAAAAGAGCCTGGCATGTGAAAAAAAGATGGGGGATGCTGAGCTGCTGCTGATCCGCCCAAGAGATCAAAGGAGCAAAAGTCAGCCCACGCTGGAAGACTCTGCCAGCACTGCTGCAGCTCGGCTCATCCTCAGTGCTGAATAATTCATGCCATTGCAGGGCTGTTGGGGAAATCAGTGCTATAAAAAGTTCATCTTTAGTAAGTCTGGCAGAATTTTTTTTTAAACTAGGAGGCTTTTGCAGGCTGAGGGGGACTGTGGATCTGAGGTCACCTGACTGACAGGGCAGGAGGGACTGCTGAGTACAGGCACCTCCTGGTGCTTCAAGGTATTTCTGACTATGGAGAGTCACATGGTGGGATCCACAGCCATCCTTTCTTAGGGCTGAGTACTGCAGGGCTGTCCCCATCCCATGAAACGGCTTTGCTGAGGCCGCTCCTTCCCAGGTGTCACTTGGTGGAGCATCATCTCAAGTTGCCTTTGCCCTTCCCTGTGTTGTGACCACTGGCCAAAGCAACCCTGAGGAGTTAAAAAATCTGGAGGAAAGTATCACTGTTACTTGTGCTGCTTCTGCCACTGGGAAGAAGAGTTTGTGTTTTCCTTACGGGCAAAAGTGGTGCCTGTTGCTGAGACACCTCAAAATTAGGTGTCCTCTAAACAAAGTGCAGGAATTGTGCTCTTTTAGGATGATGTTCAGAGGGATTTACCAAGCAGAGTAAAACCAACTAGATAAAATAGTTCTAATCCGTGCAGGGACTGCTTTCTGCTGAGCAGAGCTGGTGAAAAAATGTTGTGGAAGTGCATGAGAGCTTTGAGAGGTAAAACAGGTGGTGTTTGTTGGGGATGCAAATCAAAGCAGGGCTTCAATTTGGGTCCTTACAACCCCTTTACTCCTGAGCTAAGAGATATACGAGGCAAGACAGGGCAGTGTGGGTCTGTCTGCCTCGTCCCTCTGGCCCTTACAGGATCCTCAAAAATGTGTTTATTTTGCTGTCCTGGTACTTCCCTGAAAGTTTCTGGTGCCCAAAATAAGCTGTTTTTCCCCTGGCTTGAGCTAGGCAAGGATGTCCAATTTATTTACAAGAGAATCCCTGAGATAACTGAATAAACTCATAATAGTAAAAAAATCCAAACTCTTTTAATACTTTCCAAAAATTCGACGACAAAAAAAAGTTACATCAAACAACCAACCAAAGAAAACCTCTCACAAAGAAACGATACACCTCCAAGCACAAGGACCAACAGGCAAACCCACGCTCAGTGGCCTCGGTGCCCCTCTCTGGGCACAGATTCCAGGCAGTGCTGGCCAGTCTTTGAGGGATACAGCACGGAGTCCCTGCTGCTGGCAGGACCATGCACAGCTGTATTCAGCGTGGGACCACGACAGCCACGGGGACAAGGCTGTGCACACAATCCTCGGGGCAGGGTCCCCCTTACTCGTGTGAGCACAGCCCGACTGGGCAGCCTGGTTTGAGTTTGTGGGTGGTTCCTGCTGTGACAGACCTTGTTGCTTGATTTTTCTACAGAAATGGACTCTTTTTTTTTGATTCCTTTTTTTTTTTTTTTTTTTTTTCCCCTTGGACTTCTGTTAGCCAGTGAGGGATGTGCTGATGGGACCAGCTGCATTCCCTCTTCTCTCTCCCAGTGCCAGGGAGCGGACACGAAGAGGGTTTGCACCAGCTGATCCATTCCACGAGCAAACTGTTGGCTTGATGCAAGCCCTTGGAGCCAGAGCTGGGAGCAGGGAGCCTCTGCTACCCCACATGGGGCACTGCCAGGCTGTGCATTGCTAGTCCTTTCACACCTTTCTCCACCATCACTGCTGCCACACCTGCAGTGCTTGCCCCCCTCCTCCTCATCCTCCCCGTGGCCAGGAAGCCTGGGGTGGGAGGAGGTGGCATGCTGTGGTCCTGCATGGTGTTGGAGGCAGTCCCCTTGGTGAGGAGGCAGGTTAGTCATTGGCATCCCAGGAGCATCCTCCGTGTCCCAGCAATGGCTGGAGCATTTCCCCTCCATTTGCAGCAGGAGCACCACAGAGGGCAGCGAGGGGAAAGATCCAGCCAAAATTACAACCCAGCCAGCTGTGGGGGGCACACACAGGCCTCCCTTCAGCAGCGTGTGCCAGCCCCCTGCACTCTGTTCTGCATGGAGATGTGCTTCTCTCATCCCACGAGCGAGCTCCCTTAGAACATCACCTCCTCGCAGCTCCCGTAGTCACTCTCCACCATGTCGGAGCCCTCGTAGTTGGGTGGTGGCAGGGGCTGGGCTCGGATGCTGGGCTGGTGGCCCAGCTCGCAGTCGGCATAGGAGGGCTGGGCCACGCTCAGGCGCATGCTGACCCTCTTGTAGCCCGGCTCGGGCTGGTACGGGACCCCCTCGCCCTGCACCAGCTGCGCTGGGTAGTAGCTGATGGCCGTGTACTCGTTCTGGCACTGGGATGCTGCCATGTCCACAGGGCCCAGCGGCAGGAAGTCCTCCAGGTTCTGGTTGCTGTAGCGGGGTGGGATGGGCGCTCGCTTGTTGCTCTGGTCCAGCGNCCTTGAATGATCTCGTAGTGGGAATATTCCTGGACATCTGATGACAGGTACTGGGGGGGCCAGTAGGTCGTTTCTGCTGGGTAGACTGGAACAAAAGAGAGTCGTGTTAGCTGCAGCTCTAGCAATTGTTCTCTCTCTTACCCTCCTGCTGATTCCTTCTGCAGGCTCTGAGCCTGTAGGAGATGAGGTAGACTGGGGAGGAGAGGAGATGTAGGGACAGGGGAGGTGTAGTTGCTACTCTGGGAATTGCGGGGACCTGAGATCACCCCTGGCTGTGCTGAGGCAGTGTCCCCACCAGCCTACAGATACCCACTACTCTAGCAGCCAAAAGACACACTTCATCATGCTGTTTGGATGCAAGAAACTCATGTTATGAAGGGGTTGGGGCAGTGATCCAGTGATCCCTTGAGTCTCTCCCTTTTCCTGCAGTTACTTTTGTGAGAAACTCCTGCATGGAGCAACCTTGCTGTTCAGAGCCAATCAAGGTGTTTCCCTGAGAATGTGACCCCTTTGCCCAGGAGCACTGATGCAAATGTCTTCACTAAAACTCCCACTGACTTTTAGGATCCTAATTTTTTCCTCCACTTTTTCTCTTTTACAACATTTTTTGATCCAGGATCACAATGTGCTATGCATTAATGGTTTCCCTGCTGATTGTGTACAAGACCTAGCAGGTTAAAGCAGAAAACTGGGATGTACTGGTGGACAGGGAAGAAAGAGCCAATGAAGGTCCTTTGGCAGGGCTGGGGCAGTATTTGCCCCCGCTTTTCTTTGCTTTAGCCAACACCATTTGTGCCTCACATTTCCAAACCTCAGATCCACTTCCCAAGGGGAAGAGGGATGTGTAAGGGCAAGAAAAAGCTGTGGCTACTGACCCATCTCCTCCCTGGCCCAGGTGCACTTGATGAAGGACTCGTTGTCGGAGTTGGATGGGGGTGCAGCCGGGGGCAGGTTGGGGGCCACGCTGCACACGATGGTGCCCCGGTGCTTCGGGGCGTTGGCCGAGTTGAAGGTGACGAACTCCGGGGTGCCGGTGGCTTTGCGCTGCTCCGGCGTGGCCCGGTCCAGGTTGTTGTGCGCCACGTCACTGAGGATGTTGAGCTCGATGGGGGGCACGCCCTGGGTGCCCACGCCCACGCTCTTGGAGAACTCGCTCTTGGACAGCAGGTCGGGGTCCTCGCGGGCCACCGGCTTGTGCGCCTTGGCGCGGTGGCGGCAGCGCTTGCGGGCGAGCACGAAGGCCACGGCCAGGATGGCCGCCCCCAGCACGCCGGCCGCGATCTCCGCGATCTCCTCGGGGCCCAGCGCCCACTGCGTGGGCACGATGGCGGGGGTGATGATGGGCTGGGTGCAGTAGTCCCCCTGGTAGTCTGACGGGCAGATGCAGTGCACGGAGCCCTGGCTGCTCACGCAGCGCCCGGCGTTGCGGCACGGGTTGTCTTGGCACTCCTCTGCCAGCTTCTCGCACCTGTGCGGAGAAAGGGATGGACACAACCACCGTCAGTCTGGGATGCACCAAAACTGCCTCATCCTGATCAGGGCTCTGGCTTACACCACCTGAGGATGCTCTGTCCTGGTCTGCTCTCCCTCTCTTGCTGGATCCTTGCTCCCTGCTTATCATGGCAGAGGATCTTTCCAGTATAAAATGACACTTTTCAAGAGACCATGTTTTACAGGGTGGTCCTCTTTTTCAGTCATGTGCCCAAATGAAAATGGGGGTCTTCCTGCCTCAGAGGAGCGTTTGGAGTTCTAGGGCTAACACTGCATAGACAGATGCTCTCATCCTGTTAAATCAGGGAGCCCAGGGTCAGTCTGAGTCTTATGAAGTTCCCCAAGCTCTGTGGAGCCTCTGGATGGTCTGTGGATGTCTGCAGGTTGCAGCAAATATTTGGGGGAAACACTACCCTGTGAGGTGGTGAGTGGACATCCTTGTTGGAGAGGACTTCTGATATTTTACAGAGCATCTGCAGAACTGAGATGGAATTTCTGATTCTCTGTCCTGCTCCAGCCCACACAACCTAAATGTTTGCCAACAGTAACAGGGGACCTTTCCTTCCAACAGCAATGACCTCCCCATGCTAGGGGGAATATACAACGCTTTATTGGGTTTCCTTCCTGTTTTTTTGTTCTTATTACTGAGCAAACTCCGTGAGGTTTGCAGTGCTGTTGTAGTCAGTGATTTAGGATGTGTGAGCTGGTGTGTGCAATGTGCACAGGCTCCGGCTGATTTCGGGTATTACACTGCCACCTAATGCTCAGCTACAGGCTTTTATTCCAAGAGCTGCACGGATAATTTCTGCCTTTGCCTTGATCCACAGGGCCAGTGCTCATCCTGGCTAAATGGGCAAAGCAGAAGGATGAACTGGGTGTGATGCTGTTGGAGCCTGCACTGGAAATCTCTGACCAGGCTGGGCTGGAGGCAGGGTGGGGGTCTTGGAGGGGCTGCTGGGCTGGGGTGGTAATGCCCATTGTCTTGAGCTGAGATTTGAACTGGATTAGTTGGATGAATCACAGCTGTGAGCTGGGACAGAGATTTCCTTCACATGAGCTCTGTAGAGCTGGTCCTGGACAGAAACAGTCTCTTTAGCACCCTGCAGGATGGGTGTTCAGGCTACTGAAGCAGGGGGCACCTCACAACTGTGCCAGGCAGCTTCCCCCAACCTCAGGGCACCCTCCTGCCACCCAGTGCAGTGTCTGCCTGTACCCTGCTGCCAGGCCCCCATCACAGCTGAGCTCCCCCCACCACAGCCAAGGTGTTCCCATTACTGCTGAACTCAGCTCCCATCATGGGGAGCAGCAGCGTGTGGGGAGAGACTCTCCCCCAGCAAGGAGAGGCTTTGAACTGCCCCACAGCACCTGCAGGCACCAAAGCAGCTGTAAGCAGAGGAGATTTTTCTGTTTTCCCTCCTGCTCAGAGTAGATGGGCACAGAGGGGCAGTGGCCACACGATGGCAGAGTAATTTGTGTCCTGTTCTGCTCAGCTCTGCCCTCGGACACCTCCCAGCTGCAATGCTCAGGTACCTGCTGTTTGCAATTAATCCCAGAGTGCGTGGATCTGGTGAGCTCCAGAAATGTGCAATGCTCATGTTTTCAGCCCATCATGGGATGTCACCTGTCCCAAACCCCCCAGGCCTTACCTTTCGCCGAGGTACCAGTCAGGGCAGTGGCAGGAGTAGCCGGTGGCCGAGAGAGTACAGGTTCCCCCGTGCAGGCAGGGCTTGGACTCGCAGGGACTGTCCCCAAGCTCACAGTGCTCACCAGAGAACAGCCCGGGGCAGATGCAGGTGTAACCTGGAGAGGGTGAGAGTGAACATACCCGTGTGGAAAAACGGGCAGGAACAGGGAGGAGCAGTGCCTGGTGCTGATGGCCCCACAGAGGGCTCGACACAGCTACCCAAGCACAGGTATTTGCTGCTGCAGCAGGTGCTGGGGGGCACCCTGGCCACCCCTGAAGGCCTGGTGGGTGTGTTACAGGACCTGGTGTGGTTGCTGGAGGTTGGGTGGCCACTGTGGGGCAATGCAGTGGCACGAGGGTTTGAGCAACAAGTCAAGCCTGTCCTCTCCTGACACAGACCAGAGATGCAGTCAGGGCACAGCTTTATTGCATGGAGAAGTTGAGGGACAAATCTGGGATAAAGGAAGGGGAACTTGGCTGGCTGATTCACAGTTTCTGACTCTGTTAAGCGCAATCCCCTGTAATTTGTTGTTCTCAGGAGTCTTTGGTCCTGCGAGTTCTCGTGGTATGAAGTGCCTGTCTCAACATGCCGAGTTTCTCCTGCTTACAGAGATGTCTGCTCACAGCCAGAGAGAAACCCAGCACAGCCAGGGGACTTGGAGGGGGCTCCTGCTGTTTGTGCTTTTGGTTGCTGTTTAGTGTAGCCCTAAGCCTGGGAATGTCCCTGGCTGTGCTGAGCTCCTGCTCATCGCCTGGCTGGTGCTGCCGTGTGGGAAATGCAGAGTTTCCACCTTGCAGCGCACTTGAAAAGTCTTTGCTACTCGTCCACAAGCTGAACAACCCTGCTTTAGAGCATGGGGCAAACAACTGTGGGCCTGTTCCCACATGTGTGTCAGTGGCTGTTCCAGAAGGACGTGCTGACACTGGTGCAGCAGGTGCTGGACATTGCCCACAGGGCTGTGTGTGCCCGAACACACGTCCTGGATGTGGGGCTCACTTGTGTTTGTGGTCCCGAGCGCTGTGGTTGGGGCGGTGCTGGGCTGGCCTGGGCCCTCTCCCCACAGATGTGTTCTCACACGGCCACGTGGTTCCCCAGGCTCGCTCCCACAGGCGAGTCCCTGCCTGTGCTGTAATCCCACACCTGGGATCCCTGGGCACAGCTTTGCACAAACTCGTGCTGCCTGCCCAGGGTCCCCAGGAGTGAGCCCACGGCACTCAGGGAAGCCAAGCAACCAGGATAACCTCACAAATAAACATCCCTTGAGCAATCCCTTCCCTCCAGCAGTGCCCTGCCTGAGGCCATGTCCCGCAGGCTCATTCCTGGTCAGTTGGGCCATTTGCAGGAGAAATTGTTCATCTTGGAAGGAAAGCATGCGAAGGGCACTGGATGATCATTAGGTTATTACTGAGGGAGTGATTTTTCACCTCCCCCTCCCACTGTATTCTCTCTGCAATGAAAGCAGGGGATGCCTTCACTTAGAGCAGAGATGTGTTTTCCTCTCGTGGGCTTTGAGCCCCTTCCAGCCCAGGCAGAGAGGTTTTCTGTGCAAAGGGTCTGAAGGCTGAGCTGTGAGTGCCAGCCAGACTTAACTGTTCTGTACATTTACATCTGGTGTCAAACAAGTTCACCTGAACCAGGCAGCTGCTGAGTCGACAGGGCTGGGAATCTTGTTCCCAGAGGCAGCAGGCAGGGCAGGAGAAGGTGGTGCCTCCTCTGTCCTCACTTGCTCGCTGGGCAGGGTGTGCTTTGGCAAGAGTCCCGAAGAGCACAGAGCTGCAGGAGCAGCTTCTGCCCCACGCAGCAGCGTGGGAAGCAGCCCACTGCCCCTTGGAGGGGCCGAGGCACAGGCAGGACCCATCTCACAGACGGGGTGTTACGGGGTGCAGCCCTGCTGGGCTGGCAGCTACAATGAGGTGCAGGGCAGTGGCACACGGGGGAGCAGCTCCTCTCCTCACAGCCCCTGTCCCTGTGATACAGCACACTGCAAGGAGCCCTCTGATGGCAGGAAAGGGGCAGCAGTGACACTGCCTAGGGCAGAGCCTGGATCAAACCTCTTTTGGGTGTGTGCACCCCATGTTAGCCTGGGACTCTTGGATTTGAGCTTAAGGTTTTCCCATATCCCTTTGCATAGCCCTGGGGGGTCACTCAATGCAGTGGGAAGAGACCGAGATCTTGGCTTGTTTCTGCCCAGATACCATCACTGCATGATCCCATCTTGCCTGACTCCAGCCTTGTTAACAGCTCCTTAAGCAAAAAGGATGCAGAGGGGTGGGTGGAATTTCTATTTGCATTTGAGTTTTTGGCACCACTCTGCTCTCCTATGTCATGCACACTCCTTAGAAACACCTTCCTGCCCTCTGGGCCCGTGGTCCACTGGTGAGAGCCAGGATGATGATCTCATACCCTGAAGCTGCTGCTGCACTGAATCACCTGAGGTCCCCTGGGACAGAGGACTCTGCTTCCCCTCTGGAATAGCCCCTTCATGGGACAAATAAAGTTGTTGCATCTTTGCCCCCCTCACGGCTTATTGCTCTCCTCTGGCTCCGCGTGGGATGTTCACATACCTCCTCCATGAGTTTCGGAGCACATCCCGTTGTTGAGGCAAGGGTTGCTGCTGCAGGCGCCGGTGGGGGAGCAACACTGCCTTATCCCCACCTCCTCCAAGACTTCCTTTGATTGCCCCTTCCCGGGAAGGAGAACCACTTCTCTGCCGTTGATGGCAACCACGTCCAGGCAGCCCCTGAACCCCCGTGTGACTCTCTGGGACTGCAGCGACTGCCGGAGGCCCCCAAAAATCACGTCTTGTCTGCCATGGGAGATGCTACAGGTCCCTGGCAGTTGGAGAGAGGCGTTTCCCAGGCCATCGATGAGCAGGCGGACGGAAGTGTTCTTCACCTCCAGGAACACCGAGTGCCACTCGCCGTCGCTCACAAACCGTGAGGAGGAGAGGTTCCCAGCGGAGTTCCCCCGGCAGCTGTACCCAAGCTGAGGCACTCCATTAACCATCTGTAAAACACAGAAGTCACAGGTAGCTGTGACATGGGTGGCTGCTGTTTATGAGGGGCTTCAGCATTTCTCCTGCTGCTGGTTCCCCTCTCTCCCTTGCCTTCACACTGACAGTCGGGATGATGCCCAACTTTCTGACTCCAAGAAGTACCAGCTAGGCAAATGCAGCTCCTTTCACCAGTATTAGCCTATGCTGGGATCACTTAAAGTCTGTTTAAGTAACTGCAACTTCCTTTATTTTGCAAAATATCCCTCTGGCACAATTTCACCTGTGGTCCTTCCCTGCAGCCTTTGACCAGCATGCAAGGAGGGAAGCTCGTCTTTCCACGTAACAGAGAGCAGAGCCATGGGATCATACTGCTACTGCTGCAGCTGCTTGCCCTTTCTCCCACCTTCCTGAGCCTGATCAGAGCCCTGGCATTCAGACTATTTGTTCCATTCTCACTGTCTCTTTAGTGGTGGGGAAGGTGCTGGAGCAGTTGCCCCTTTGGCAGCGCTGAAAGTGCTGAAAGAATCTTGTTGAGGAGAAGCACTGGCAGCTTTCTCTGGAGGAGGAAAGGAGGACTTGGGAGGCAGAGAAAGGAATTACTGTTGTACCCATGCTGGAATGCTAGGCCAAAGCTCCTGATATGTGCTGCAATCCAATCCTTGATCTCCACTGGACTGGAGAGAGAAAAGGTATTGAGCTGCTAAAAGTGAACCACACCAATATCTTCTGCATTAAACTGGGACATCAGAAATTCCTATTTCTGGTCCAAGAGTCTTCTTTAAAAATCAAAGATGGAGAAAGGAAAAGTTAGCTGTGTTGTTTCAGGGTGAAGTCAGGGTTAAACCCCTTTTTCACCTTTATCTCCCCAGTGCTTTGTTGATAAAACCTCACTCTCACAGAAGCCAAGAGCCTATGGAGAAGGAGAAAAGAGATGGAATGAAGTGTTTGTGGGAAACCTGCAGAGCCTGCTATGTAACATCCAGCAATTCATCCCAGGCAGGAGAGATGTCCACGGGGAACGATTCTTGGACGGGGTTAGAAGAGGAGGAATGACCATGGGCTACATTTCTCTACATTGACATTGTAGAGAAATGCACAGACAATATGAAGGGGCTACTCTGGAGGAGACAAAAGCAGAGCAGGACAATAGTCAGCTCGTAGAGAAGCCCGTGGTATAAATAAATCCCAGTAGGAGGAGAGAGCAACTGCTGAAGGAAGAAAAAGAAGCAGCTGGCACATGCCATGGAAGGGCCTCAGGGCAACACGTGTATAAATCCCTTTGCACAATTGGCAAGCACACCAGAGAACTTTGTCACTTCACTTCATCTGCAGGAACATGATTTCACTTCAGATGGGTCTGTAGATTTGGCTTATCAATTTCTAGGGCTGGGAGACAGCTGAGAACTCGATTCCCTGGAGCAAGAACTGACAAGGCTGCCAAGCTTTTCCCAGTTTGCCTAGTCTGCTACCCGCTTGCTGCATCCTATTTCTGAGCATCAGGAAAGCTTAAGAGACTGGAAAAGTGATGATATTCATGCTCTTGGGAGAGCTCATCCTCTTCACCCAACCTACAAACCATCACTTACGGTCCTTTCAAGGCTTTGGCTCATATCTGGAGTACTGCAGTCTACAAAGTTTAAAATCTTAAGGGGTTCCTTCATTTTTATCAGGCCAGGTGGTTTAGAAATGTTTTTATCCCTAAGATATTGCTCATAAAGTGAGTCAGGAAAGAAACGATGCACAGGCACTTTTATGGAGAAGGCTTTATGAATGCTTCCTATTGAAAAGCTTGTGGAGACAAGCTTGGGCACAGGAGATCATGGGCTCACTGAACTCCACCAACAATGAGCCTTTTCTCCCTTGACTCCCTGTGCTGGCCTGGAACAGTGGAGTTCCGTGCCCTCTTGTACTTCCTGAGCACCACCTAAAGAGCTTGATTCCTTCTGATGATCTGTTGGTGACTCTCCTTCCCAGAGGTGAGGTAGAAAGCTTGAGACTCTTCTTGAGAAATTTTTCTCACTGACCCTTTACAGTGCAGCATAAAGTCACCCTCAGAGATGAGGACATATGGATGATATTTCTCTGCTCCTGCTCTTCAGGAGTGATGGCTGTGGCAACAGAAGCTTGAAATATGTGCAACAGGTATGTGTGTGGGGGTTGGCTGCTGTGCAGCTCCCTGTCTTTTATAGCAGTGGAAAGAAAAGTGTTTCACAATAGGAAGATGAGGTTGTGAAACCATGAGAAGGGATGGGGGAATTCAAGGACAGGATGAACACGGCCAGGTAGGATACAGTGTGTAGATCTCAATGTGATCAATCTCAAGGACAAATCTCTGTAAGCTGGTAAGCATGTCCTGTGATCTCAGTCTCCAATTAGTCCAAATTCAGTTGATGAGGAATATACAATACCCCTATTCTGAAGTCATCTGCACTTTCCTTCTGTTGCCAAGGTGGAAGAGGGAGATGACCTTTGAATGCTTTGGTAGGTTCAGTGTTCGGTCAAAGGGAGGAGAGTGATCAGAATGAAAGGTTCCTGTCTCTGCAGGTGTCAAAAATAGTGAAACCATCTGAAGAAAGTGGTTGAAAAGAGGGGGGTGTGTGTGAAAAATATAATTTAGGTCTCCTGTTTTGTCTGTTCTGTCCAATATTTTAAAGGACTTTTAATTTGAGGTATGGGAGGAAGTTTGCCCTTTGCTGAAGTAGAAGCAGACCAGTCTGTGGACAACTCCACCTGGTAAATTCTTTGTCTGGGAGATGTGATGCAAGAGAGGAATGAAGAAGCAAGCTGTAAGAAAGAGGGTGATGTACCCCTGTTGTGGACGTCTGATGACTTCACACCAGAAACCAACACATGCATTCACAGGTGTGAAGAAAAATTCACAGCTGTGGCTGCAGCAATTGCCAAACTGTGTTTGGCTCTCACTTGGGACTTCCCACGCCTTACATTTCAGCTACGTGAATTACTAAGGGTACATATTTTTGCATATTTTTTCTGTGATTCCCCTCCCTGAGAGAGTAAGGTTTTTGTAACTCTGGAGAGAACTCCCCCTGCACTGCAATACACACCTCCAGGGTGGCGTGGTCAGTCCCGTTGGCGTAGAACACGACTGCGTGATGCTGGTGGGTCTTGAGGCGAAAGTGCATGTGCCAGGAGCCAGCCTGGGAGTGCTGGTACCAAATGAAGCTGTGGCCCCCAAACCTCACAGCTGTTCCTGAAACGAGAATGAAAGAAAGGTCTCATCTTTGTGGTGCTTCGAGCCTATGGACTGCATCAAACTTTGCCTCTTTTCCTAGCCTGATGCCACAACTCAGTCCCACCCACGGCAACCCATGGATTCCCATATGGCATCTCCCACAGTCCCCCTGGGAGCTCCCAATATTCCATGTACTCAACTGTGAAGCAGCCCTGAGATATCAGCCTGGCTATTTCTGTCCTTCAAAGTGCCCTCAGCATGGTCTACAACACCCTTGAATTCCTCCATCCTTAGTAAGTCTTTATATTATTCTATGGTATCCCCTTACATTCCTGTCCCAGTGATACTGACCTCTATCCCTGCTCCCTCCAATTATTTTTAGAAGTATTCTAGAGCCAGTATAACAAATATACTTTATATGGCTTTCCTCAAATTTATCAGTTACTCTGTGCTTTGCCAGGATCAACACATGAGATCACAGATCAAAATTCTGATCACTGACCTTCATCACCTGCTATGTATGAGTGACTTTTCCCGGTGAGAGAGACAGATGTTGCTAATGCTACAGGAGATTAATTTTTAAAAATAGACTATGTGAAACTTTCAGACCCTAAGAGTCTTTGAAATTGCAGGCAGAGCTGTTGGTCACTGGGTGGGCAACCTGATTCCATAGAAAATCCAGGTGCTCTATAATGTACTGAAGGAAAACACAACGTGCCCAGGTTTATCAGACACTGTCAGGAAGGGTTGCTCACCATTGCACGAGCAGATTTGCTCCAGGCTGTGCCGTGGGGTGAGGACGCTGAGCCGGGCAGTGCTGTACGTAGACATCATGCCTGGATCCAGCTGGATGGTCTCCTTGCAGACACGGTGGGCACAGTCTGACCCGTGACAGGGCACATGGATCGCTTTCTTCATCCGGAGCCCAACGAGCTGGTCCATCTCCCCAGCTGACCCAGTGAGCTTGCTCGCCAGCACCCGTGGCTCGTACAAGGAGCCGTGTGGCTCTCCAACAGCCAGGAGCAGATCCACTCCATCAGAGGCAGCTGCGGGCTGCAGGCTGGCCATGTGGATGTTCTGGCGACGGGTGACGAGGATGTTCCCCAGAAATCTCTGCAAGTTGCGCCAGTGGTCCCCCACAAACTCCTCAGGGGAGAGGTGTCGGAAATGCAGCACCACTGCCTTGTCCAAGGCCTCCTGCGTGAAGCACCACACGTGGACACTGACGCTCGTGGTGGCTGTGAACGTTCCATCACTGACTGTCACGTTCAGAAGGTAGTGGCCATGGGGGAGCTTGTCCCCAGCGATTATCTTCCCATCTGCAGCCCCAACAGAGAAGAGCCCCTCCTTTGGCACTTGTGCCACCAAAGTGTACACCAGCGTGTCATGGGGGTCCCGGTCCGTGGCGTGGATCTTGCCCAGAACGCCACCTCGGAAGGCTTCCTCGTTGGTGGTGATGAATATTTCCAGGGGAAGGGCCGAGGGGGCGTATTGGCTCTGCTCAGTCACTTGGATATTTATAAATGCAGATGAGGAGAGGGGTGGGATGCCGCTGTCGGAGACCTGGCAAGGGAAACAGACGGATCTGTTACAGCCAAACGCTGACTTACTGTCACCTTACCTGACTGGCGAGGTCTTGCAAAGGAGAGTGCCTTTCAGGGAGCAGTGGGTGGAAGCTCTCAGGCAGCAGGTTGGGAATGAAGAAGAAATGGGAAAAATTGGCAGCAGTGTTGGTGCGCTGCCTGGAGAAGGCCCCAGGAAAAGGGCAGCATCCCTATCAGCACGGAGACTGATTGAGGCCTTCTGCTAGCACTCATTTCCCTGTGCATTCAGCAGCAGCTGAGGCGCCTCTGAGGGGCTCTGAATTCCTGAGGGTTCGTAATTTTTTGTGACGTTGCCAGTGTTTGCAGTTCCATGCGTAACTGAGCGTACGGAGATGCACATCAACACATCCGCTCGCCTTCCGGGCTGGTTAAGCCCCTGTCCCCCCTCTGACAATGCCTGTCTAGCGCTGAGTCAAGGAACCTCAAACAGAAAAATGCGAATAATCAGATTATGGGATAAATTTCTCCCTAATGCTAAGCAGTTACAGGTTGAGATTTGTAACATAATAGTACCCAGCTTTTAGAACAACTGCCATTACTGAAGAAGTATGTACTTTACATGTTATTATCCTTTTGTTTGTAATGGACTGTTCTTACTGATAACATTGAAAAATAATGAATTCATTCTGCAACAATAGAAATCCTTTTTGAAGAGGAACTTAAACCACTTCTTAAATGACAAGGATAATTAGAGAAAGCTTGTAGGACCAGATCCAGGTCTCACTTTAAATTGGAATTCACTAGAATGATAATGGGGAAAGCATCCGTCTAAGGAAACTGCTGACAGAGTATTTTTCATGATCATATTATCTGATTTTATCAACACAGAAGCTGGCCCCCTGCTTCTTGTGGGCAGACTGCGTGGAGAAATGAGCTCTGGAGCTGGCTCCAAGCTGCACAATTTGTGCCTGGATTGGATTTCTTCAAAGCCAGAGAAGTTTTCATTCAGCTGGGCCATGCTAATCGCATTTTATTGCTACTTAAGCTGGCTGGGGAATTCAGACACCAGGACAGTAACACAGGCTCTACCTGGACTTGCAATAGGTACTGTTCTTTCATTCTTCTGTTCAGGACAGATGATGTCACCAGCAGACCATTTTGGGTGACTTCAAAGGCTTTCCCATCATTGCCCTGGGTGATCTGGAATGAGTATGGTGGTCCATTTTCTGGAGAGTCTCTGTCGCTCATAATCAGCTCCAGGACACTTGTCCCCACGGGAGCATTCTCCTGAAATGGGGAAAGATGCTATTGGAGGAACGGAAGCAAACAGAAACGGCCCAGGGGAACCCACAGTGCCCCAGGAATTGCTGGATCAGGAACAGGGAAACAAATCCCACCCCTGCCCTAGAACACACAGAGCACAAAGCAGTAACGGGATTCATCACCCTCTCCCCACTCTGCTCCAACAGCAGCCCAGGCACGAGAGGGATTGGGAGAACAAACTGTCTCCTGGCTTACCTGCACCACCACGCTGTAGTTGAGCTGGAAGAACCGAGGAGGGTTGTCATTGACATCAGACACATGGACGTGCACAGGAACATCACTGAACTGAGCAGGGTGGCCGTTGTCCGTGGCTCGAACTGTCAGGGAATAACTGGGGATCTGGAGGATTTGTAGTGCAGAATTACTTGGACAAATGGCAGAATGGTGGCTTTTTCACATTTAAGTTTTATTCTGTTGCAGATTGTTGAAATGCCCGAGGCCATGCACCATGGCTGCAAAAGCTTTGCCCTTGGCTAAAGCTCTCCACACATAAATCTCACTCAAAGCTCACTGCTAAACTAAATCAGCCTCATAACAGTTGCAGAGAAGAGAAACAACTTGGCAAAGATGGGTGAAACTAAGCTGGGGAAACACCTGTCAATAGTGGTTTAAGAATTGTAGAATCACAGAATAAGCTGAGCTAGAAGGGACCCATCAGAATCAGCTCCTGTCCCTGCACAGGACATCCCAAGAATTCCACCATGTGCCTCAGAGTGTTGTCCAAAGGCTTCTGAACTCTGGCAGGCTGAGACAAGCTGCTGCTGTTTTATGAATGAGAGATTGTCCAGGTGACCTTTCTTCTCCCCACACCTGTTATCTCTAACGCTGTAATGCAGAGAAGCAGAACCCAGCTATGTTGGTTTCCAGGTTGGGGCTAACTCTCAGCCAGCCAGCCTGAAGTACCAGTGGAGCAGACCAAAACTCAGAGCCGTGGAAGGTGTCCCTGTACATGGAAGGGTTTGGAACTAGATGATCCTTAAAGTCCCTTCCAACCCAAACCATTCTATGATTCTATACTGCCTTTCTTAAAGCCCAACCTTGCTACTGCAGTATCCCTGAGTCTAGAAAACAAATTAAGGTATTGTCTTTTACCTACAGAATTACGAGTAAATAATTCAGAAAACAGGATGTAGTTGAGTAAGTTGTTCTCCCTCAGTCTTTTGGGACACATCTGTTTCAGCCTTCCCGTTCTCACTTTCCTGAACTCACCTCCTCCCTGTCCAGATGCTTGGCAATGCTGATCTGCCCATTTTTGGGTTGAATGGCAAAGTGTCCCAGCGGGTTCCCTTCCACAATGGAATATGTGATCTGGTTGTTCATTGACCCATCCAAGTCATCAGCTGACACCTGTTTGGAGAATAAAAAACCCTGCTAGGACCCTTGGGCCAAAAACGACACGCCATGGAGAAATAGGACCACTTTGTCATCTAAGGGTATTGGTTTGAGCTTGCCTCAAATGAGGAGGGGGAAAGGAAAGTGATTCAAATAAGTGTCATCCAATAGTTTTTTCAAGACAACATAGTTTTCTCAGCTTTCTCCTAGTCCCTTTCCTGACTTTACCACGCCTGTGATGGTAACAGGCTGGACAGGGAACTCCAGATCACCTTGGGCTCTGCTATTCCGCCCAGAGAAGCCTCTGCCTTCCCCAGGTCACAAGGGCATTGTCCTTTTTCAGGCATTTTAGCTCTCTTGGGATGTCCTCAGAGCTCCTGAGCCCACTCTTAATTTTCCCTTAAAGGTGTATTATAAGGCAAAGTGTTCTCCATGTCTATGGAGTCTCAGGAATTCTGCCAATCACCCTTTTTTAAAGTCATGCTTTAATTTTAGATGCTGAATGTCACAAGCCCACTGAGGTCGCTGTGTCCAAGGAAAAGTAAAGTGCACAAGAGGAGTAAGTATTGCATAGCACAAGTAAAGAAAAGGTAAAGACAGCTGGCCTGGTTCAGGATCATACCGTGAGGATGATTTCTCCAACAGCAGCATCCTCCCGGATGTCAGTGAAGTAAGGATCTTGGACGAACTCCGGTGCATGGTCATTAATGTCAGTTATGTTGATCACCACCATGGTCACATCGCTGAGAGAGGCTGAGCCCTTCCTCGTGCCCTCGATGGACAGGTAATACTCATGACTGGCTTCAAAGTCCAGGCTCCCGTTTATGTATAAGGCACCTGCATTGTCAGATGGGGAGGAAGGACAGAAATGACTTTGAATGAATGGCACGTGTAAACTGCAGATACGCCAAGGCAACTGCTGAACTGCCAGCTGAAACAGTGTAGTTGACCTAACTTTGACCACTTTGATGTGGAAGAATTATCAAGAGCCTTGTGACCAGAGAGGCTGAGGCCCCATTGATGAGGGTGTTAGAGCCGAGGGCAGAAGGCCATTGCTGACGCAGCCAAGGGCTCGTTTCAGGGAGTTAACGCTGGCCTTCTGATAACAGCTCTTATCACATCGCTGTGCAAACAGAACAGGGCTTTATTTGGCTGGTAATCTTGGCTCAACACCTGCCCCTGGTTAGGGTGCTATTACCCATGTTCATTGAGTGCTACCCAATAAAGCTGCCTGTTACCCTGGGCTGCAGGTTCCTCGTGTGACCTTGATGGAAAGACTTTTTAAATGAAACCATTTTCTCCTACATTTGGAAGTGGGAAAACTTCCTCATCCTGTTTTCCATGTATCCCTCATTCACAAGGACCAGTCTCAGGTCTCAGACACATAGAAGTAATCCTTCCATTAATTTCAGTAAGATTTGGATCACTCCTTAGGTGACCTGGATGGCAAAATTTGAAGTAGAAAGGAAGACTGTACTCCTTACCCTTGTGCTGGGTAAAGACAGGGGAGCAGAAGTGGGAGCCAAATGGAGAAGAACCAGAGAAGATGCACACAAAGACAGCCTTTGATGCTGGATCAACCTGGACCTGCTCGGGTACAAGATCATTTTACCTGTGTTTGAGTTGAGCTGGAATTTCCCGTGGTCGTTGCCGTTCACGATTTCATACTTGATCTCTGTGTTTTCTGCATTGTCCCTCGTCAGGGCTGACAAGTTGAGGACCTCGGTACCCACAGCCACATCTTCTTTTACCATGGCCACGTATTCAGGGGCCAGGAAGACAGGCAGGTATTCATTGAGATCCACAACAGAGACAGTGACAGTGCCCAGAGAAGAGCGGGGCTCTGGGCTGCCCCGGTCGGTGGCACAGACTGTCAGCTCAAATGCTGATTGCTGGGAATCCTTCAGAGGCTTTTCCAGGCGTATCACCCCTGTGGTTTCCTCAATTGAGAAGTGTCCATTGGCAGAGTCAGACAGAGAATAGACCACCTCAGCGTTGAGACCTGGAAGGGTAAGGGACAGACTGCAGTAACTCATGGGTAGGGATGCTGCTGGGTTTATTTATTTATAATCCATCAGGACTATATGAACTTAATCACCACCAGTTCCCAGGGAAAATGGAGGCTGTATGAACATCATAGGAACATCAAGAGTGCCCCTGCCCATCTGCAGGTTCAGACATCTAGCCACTCTCACCATTATCCACCAGTGCCACCTGTCTGCATTAACTGGTGTTTCCCCTTTTTAATTACCTTGTTTTCAAATGTAATTTCCATTCATATCTGCTTCCGAAGAAGATAAATATGATCTTGCTTCTCTGTCATCCTAAATTCAGTCTCTGCTGGAGAGGTGTATTGGAAGTTCCTTTCATAGGAGCCTTACCTATATTTCTGAGAATCTTTTTGTCTTCAGGAGGACCTCTCCATCCAGATTACCTACCCCACCCATATCTAAAACTCCTTTGTTTCCTTATTGCACTCATTCTCAGTCCCCACTTTTGATGAAATTTCTGTCCAGTTTGGATCCCTGTGTCACAGTTTGTGCTGCGCATCACAGCTGCAGTTACTGAGCACGTTCTCAAAGAAGGTCTGCATGTTTCTACAGATACTGCACTACCAACAGGGTCACAAAAATGCTGATGCCAGCCCAGTAGTCAAGAACATGTCAGTGATGAGATCCAGGCACATCTTCGCCAAGATTCAATCATCTAAGCCCATTGCTGTAGCACTTTCGTAGGTTTCAAAGGCTTCTGTTCAGAATGAAAGATGAACTCTACCGACACATAAATCCCATTCTGACTCACCTTCATCAAGGTCCCTGGCAGCAACCACGGCGATGGGTGTCTTTGTTGTGGTGTTATCAAAGATGGCCACGGTGCAGTGACTGGGGAAGAAATTTGGTGCGTTGTCATTGGTGTCCTCAATGATCAGCGTCACATTGGCCTGGCAGGAACGGCCCCCGCCGTCAGTGGCTTTGGCTACGAGGTGGTACGTGGGCTTCTGCTCGCGGTCAAGGGGTGCAGATGTGGTCAGCTGCCCTGTGGGAAAGAACAGGAGGTGGTCGTGTCTCCAGCAATCACAGCCACAGCCTACAAGGCCTCAGAGAGGTTCAGCTGTTTTCCTGGACGAACCGTGGGAGACAATAATTGAGCTAATAGTGGTGATGTGTCCACGCCACATTGCTCAGGGCTATCCTCGGATCACTGCCAGCCAGGGCCCTGGCAAGGCTTCGCATGGGGAGTCCTGCAAGTTCAGCTGAACTTCATCCAAGGGATGCCATCATGGGATAAAACTGTTCATAAATAAATTGTACTTCTAAACTGCATTGAGCTTTCTGCAAAGCAATGAACTCCAAGTGATCTCTAGAATGATCACCAAGTCTGTTTGGGTAAACACATTGCCCAAGACCCGACAGAGGTGATTTAGAATTTAGAACTTGTGTTTTTGGCTCAAGCCAAGTACTTGCTGCTCTCTCCTCCTTGAGACCTGGCTGTCAGCAATAGTGTCTGCCCTTCATTTTAACAACATTTGTAAAGAGAGCGAGCGGGGTGCTGCCGACCTCACCATCCTCTCTGCTGTGGCCATTCCTTCCTAGCTTGGGACAGCTGGAATGAACAGCTCCTTGTGTTTGCTCAAGAGGAGGTAAGTGCTGAGCCATGCTGGGAGCTTGGATTTCTCAGGGGTTGAGGGAGAGGATAAAAGCATCCCGCTGCCCTGCTCTCACCTGTGTGTGGGCCCAGCTGGAACTTCTCTGCGCCGGGGCCGTGCAGGCTGTAGGTTATCTGGGCATTGCTGCCGACGTCGGGGTCGCTCGCTGATATTTTCAAAATTAAAAGACCCGGCCCAGCATCTTCAGAGACTCTCCCAGTGTAGAACATCTGGACAGGACAGAAGAAATCGTTGGCATCTGAGCCACCTCCAAAATACTTCCATCCCATATGGGGGGGAGCAGACCAA
This sequence comes from Machaerirhynchus nigripectus, assembly GCA_013397975.1. Classification (NCBI taxonomy): domain Eukaryota; kingdom Metazoa; phylum Chordata; class Aves; order Passeriformes; family Dicruridae; genus Machaerirhynchus; species Machaerirhynchus nigripectus. The sequence goes on along the minus strand of VZRQ01003129.1, from coordinate 988,605 downwards.
CAGGAGCTTCACAGAGAAGGATAAACCCTGTGGTTTACAGGGGAACATAATGTTCCTCCCATTCTTGGCTGCTGGGGTGTGGACTGGGACCAGTGAGCTCATTTCACACAAGCCTTTGAATCTCCTTTGGGAAGTAACCACCTCTGTTCGTTCTCACCATGGGTGACGTCCACACCAGCGATCAGCTCTCTACAGCAACAAGCCTCCTGATGGGAATCTCCCAGCCGAGCAGGATATAGAACTCAGTAATTTACATGCCCCTTCCCAGGAGGCTTCCTGGCATTGTTTATCGCCAAAAATCACTCTTCATAATGCTTACACTCTCACTTGCTGCTGGCAAACATGCTTGGAGGCTAGACTTAATATTCTTGCTTGACATGCAGCTTAATTAAAATTGTTAAGCATAATCAAAGCAACAGGATCGTGTGAGAAGAATTATGACAAGCCAAACCCTTTAACATGCTCTGCCTGTTCTTTCTTCTTTGCTAGTGTGTTCTTTCCCTCCCAGGATCTCCCTTTATGCCCCTGATGTCCCAGAACAGACACCTTACCTGGCCACACTCAGGGCTGTTGTCATTGATATCCAGCACAAAAATTTCCACTTCGGTGGTAGCCTGAAATTTCCCATCAGAGGCCATAACCTTGAGCAGGTATTTCTCTGTATCTTCTCTGTCCAGAGGCCTCTTGGAAGAAATTGTCCATTCGCCCTCAATTTGGTCAACTGTGAACTGTCCTAGTATGTCTCCTTCTAGAAGGGGGCAGGAAGCAAGTAAAAAAAGGCACTTACTAAGTGTTGAAAATCAGAAGTGATAAGGAAAGGGAATATAGGTGTGTCTGTCACTGATGGCTCCTCAGGAGACCTGAAGGACTTTGATGCTCTTAGAGGTCTTTTCCAACCTAAAGGATTCCATGACTCTCTGACTCACACTGGTGATGCAGAGAGGGCACTGCTGGTGCATCCAGCAGGTGAGGAGCTTTTGGTCAACCTCACTGCACAGCTGGGAAATACCCTGCACCTTTTAGTTATTCGCTGCCTGCACATTACAGTGGGAGAGGGAAACAACTGATTGCAGAGAAGTCAGTAATGTTCTGCAGATGTGCATATTCATTGCCTCAAAACCACAGTGTCTCACCCTCCCAAAGCCTGTCAGTCTTTCTTGGTGCATGTTCCTAAAGGGATCTGAGAGTTGTAAATACCCTGCAGACATTGTTTGGATCTTATTGTTATGGTACCACGTATAGTTGTGCTTCCTCTTAACCTATAGAGGTATTTAATGTATAGCTTTGTTTTCTGGGGCTAGTTTGTGTTTCTATAATAGCCAAATGATGAGGGACAGGTAAATCCAGACTAGGCAGGCTCTCTGGTCCACCAGATTCATGCTGCTCCTACTGTTGTTACACATGTTGGGTTTTAAATGGGCTGGATGCCGCCACTGGAGAATCCCTCTCTCCTGGGAAGGAGCTGGTGTCCTCTCCTGACCCAGGAGGAAGCATGGCAGGCAGTGGGAGTCAGCGAAGAGAGCTGGGTATGGAATCTGTTTGTGTTGGACTCTGAAGGGTCTTGCACAGTGGGATAGATTAAATTCACTCTCTTTCTGCTTTCATTTGTGCTGCAGTGATGAGGTGGTGGAGCTGGAGGCACAGTGACACCTCTGCTAACTCTTCTTCTGATGCTGGGAAACACCAGCACGTGCCCAGATTTAGCTTCTGTGAGTTTGAAATCAGTGCGGGCAGGAGGAAGCTGGGCTCTGTGTTCACCTAATCCTCTCTTTTGCTGCATTTACACATTTATTTGTAGAGTTTGACCTGTGCTTCTACGTGCAGAGCACAGAGAGCACAAGGTGTTCACCCCCTAACATGAGTGTGCGTCCTTTCAGGTTTAAAGTACTTGGAAGTTACTACTACCATTAAGATGGCAGAAATGTGAATACATAATGGATTAAATCTTTCCTCCCAAAGGCTTGCAAATACCTAGGCATGCCATAAACCAAATGAAAGTACCAGCATTCCTCCCCTGTTTTGGGTGGTTACAACAATAGATAACAGGCTGCAGCATGATCTGGCCTACTGTTTTGACCCTGAAGGGTCCTCGTTTGAGTCTGAACAAACATTTTAATTTGAAGTATCTGCTCCAGGTCTTAGAAAGACTCTTTAGGGTCAAAAAACCACCATAAAATCAAGCTTCTACTTGTGCAGATGCACAACAAACATTCCAGTGTAAGTTTTTTGCTATTTTACAGCAGTGGTTAATTTTAGTTGGCACATGTGATGTTTCAGGGATGCAAGTGTAATTTTTAGTATTTCTTATTAGCCAAAACCTTTACTAAGATTAACATGACAGTCTTAAATATCCCCCAGTGCAGAGTGACTAACTGCAGCCTTGTTATTAAGCCAGACTCCAAGTGGTTTTGTAGGAAATACATTTAACACCAGAAGTTATATATAGTTATTAAAAAGCACAGACAGGTTACAGGTATATGTGTGATGTGTAAACTGACTGCACTGCTGGCAGGAGAAAAAGCTGGGTCAAAGAACTTAAATACAGATCACAGTATCTGTATGTGAGAAAAATCTTCCTTCCTGCTGTGCTGCCTCTTCTGTCCTTCCAACAGATATTGCAATTTTATTATAAAAAATATAAAAATTACACTGTTCTAATTGCTCCTCTGTTGAGAAAGTGTAAATAAATACTTCTACAGTACTGTGTCATTACTTATATGGATCTTATTTATTCCCAAAGAAATAGGACGATTCAGTGGTGAGATAGTTATTTTAAGGCTCATTCCACCCACTGCAGTTAGTTACTAAAGGGTTTTGTATTCCCCAGATTCATTTAACTGAAGAGTCCGGCTCATGACGGAGCTCGGTCTGCGTCTCCTGCTTCTGACAGGACTGTCAGCATAACACTACTTCCGGACTAATAATCTGTAAGACAAGGTATCAAATCCTCACTTTGAGATGGTACTCTCTTCTTGCCCACTGGAGACTCAAAGTCAGGAAAAACTCACCGGTGATGTAGCACGTGACCCGCCGGTTCTGCTCGGAGATGTCCGCGTCGATGGTGCTCAGGGTGACGACGACCTGCCCCGGCTCCGCGTTCTCAATGACCGACCCCTTGTAGAAATCTGAGGTGAACTGGGGAGCGTTGTCGTTTTCATCAGAGACAGTGACCTCCACCAGGGCTTGGGAAGAGAGCTGGACCTTCCTGCCGTGGTCAGTGGCCACCACATAAAAGCGATAGATCTCCTGGTCTTCGCAGTCCAGCTCTTTCAGTGTGGTGATCCACCCGCTCTCACTGTCGATGGTGAAGAGCCCGTGGAGGTTGCCAGATTCTGCTTCCAGACTGTAGGTCACCTGCCCGTCACTTCCCATGTCCTGGTCAATAGCTGTCACTTGAATGACTGTGGTTCCTGAAGGCATGTTCTCCATGACAAAAGCTCTGTAGGGATCTGCCTCAAACACAGGTCTGTTGTCATTGACGTCCTGCACTTGGATATTCACAGAGACCAGAGACACCAGCTCGGTCTCCTGATGTGAGCAGTGAGCCATGACATCAACCTGGTACCACTTGGTGGTCTCATGATCCATGGGTTTTTTGATTTTCAAAGCCCCTGTTTGTTCGTCCAGTGTGAACACCTCATCCTTGTTACTTTCTGTAGTGGTTCCCTTCACCAGGCTGTATATAATGGGATCCTCTGCAAAAGCTTTGACTGACCCTATTTCTGACCCCTCAGGAAGATCCTCAGATGCAGAGAATGTATAAAGGGGCTCAGAAAACCTTGGCAATGTCACCTCCCTGGGGACAATCTGGAGATTCACTGGAACAAGAGAGTTCCAGTGAGGGGGTCTGCCATCTTCAGCTTTCACCTTGAAGTTAAAGGCTCTGTTTTCTAAACCAATAAGGCTCTCCTTGACCTTAACAACACCTGTGGCAGCATTGATCTCCACAAGGTCTTCTGCCACATCTTCCACAGAGTCAACAGAGTAAATGACATCGGCATTTGCACCTTCATCAGCATCGTAAGCCAGTACCTGGATGACAGGGGAGCCTTTGCTGACATTGGACTGGATGGACAGTGTGTACTCAGAGGCTTTGAACAGAGGTGGGTTGTCATTCTCATCTGTAAGGATTATTTTGACAGTGCAGAAGGCCACCTTCCCACCCCCATCCTTGGCCATGACTTTAATGGCAATGACTCTCTCTGTGGAATTTTCCCTGTCCAGCTTTTGCAGTGTGGCAATACAGCCTTTATTGTCTATGGAGAACTTCTCATGGGCGAGTTTATTTATGATGGTGTAGTCTATGGTGCCATATGGGCCACCGTCTGGGTCAATAGCCAGCAGCTCAATCACTTTGGTTCCTATCTCAGCATTTTCTGCCAGCTCTGCCTCGTACACATTCTGCTGAAAAGAGGGGCTGTATTTGTTGGCATTTGTGGTGTTGATATACACAGGCACAGTGCTCTTGAAAACGCCATCTGAAGCAGAAACTCTGAGATTGTAAGATGGCTCCAAGTCCTTTTTGCAGCGGTTGAACATGGATATTATCCCAGAAGTGCTGTTGATGGCAAAATGCCTGTTGTCATTACCCGAGAGGATCACATATTCCAGCCGGGTGGTGTCTCCACTGTCGGGGTCCAGGGCCTGGACTTTGATCACGATGTGCCCACATGTAGCCATTTCACTGACCTTGGCTTCATACTGAAGCTGGCTGAACTCGGGGGGATTGTCATTGATGTCTGTCACATCTACGATTACCAGGGCATCGCTGCTGAGTGCAGGCACCCCGTGGTCTGCAGCTCTGACTTTCATGCGGAACTGTTGATTTGTTTCATAATCCAGTGCTTGAGCTGTTGTTATTTGCCCTGTGCTCGCATCAATATTAAAGAACTTGGCAGCATCTGATCCATCATCCATGATCTGATAGGAGACCACTTTGTTTCTGCCTGAATCCCTATCAGAGGCAAAGAGTTGGACAACAGGGGTCTGTGGTGGCAAACTCTCTGAAACAGACGCTGTGTAAATGATCTGAGAAAATATGGGGGGGTTGTCATTAATGTCCTCTACCTCCACCTCTACTCTGGCTTCTGAGAAGGATCCAAGTGCTGTGTCTGTGGCTCTAACAGTGAATGTGTGTTTTGTCTCTAGCTCATAGTCCAGCTGCCCTGTGACAGTAAGGACACCAGTTTTGAAGTCGGTGTTGAAGAGTTTCAGGGAATCTTCTTCCACAATGTTGTAGATGAGGCGCAAGCCTTCAGGGCTGCGGGCCTGGATGTGGAGGATAGATGTGTATGGGGGGATGTTTTCTGGCACCTTCACTCGGTAGTACAAACTTTGGAACAGAGGGTTGGATCTGTTCCTCACACTGATCACCACCTCCTCTTCAGCGTGCAGGGGAGGCTCTCCTTTGTCCTTAGCAATGACCCGGAGGTTGTATTTGTTTAAAGCTTGATAATCAAGAGGCCTCTTAAGGGAGATGTCTCCTAGGTAAGGGTCAATCTGAAAGTATTTATAGTCCTCTGCAAATGAGTAGGTAACAGCTCCGTTATCCCCTATGTCTCTGTCTGTTGCTGACACCTGAAAAAGGACATCCCCCGGCTCTGTGCCGTCCTGCACTGAGGTGTAGTATGGCACATTCTCAAACTGCGGGGGGTTGTCATTGACATCCTCTACATAAACCCTGACTGTGGCTTGGGACACTCTTGGTGGCTTCCTGTTATCCTTCACTTCCACAGCTACCTCGTGCATGTCTTGCATTTCGCGGTCAAATTTCACACCTGTGGTCTGAAGAACTCCAGAGGCTTGGATCATTTTGAACCTTTCCTTTTCATTCAAAAGAGAATAGGATAGGGGTTCATTTAGCTGATACCCTTTGACCCCAAGAATGGTTAGAGTCTTCTCATCTGTAGAGTTCTCCATCACAGTTGCTGTATATACATCTTGATCAAATTTCAAGCCGGTACCTTGTGCCCGAGTTAAATTTAGCTTAACAAGAGCAGTACTCTTATATAAGCCATCACCAGCTCTGACTGTGAGCTCTCGGTAGCTTCTCAGGCCAGTAGTGTTAAGAATGGAGATGAGACCTGTGACTGGATGGATATGGAAAGCATTATCAAGGTTCCCTTCCACAATGCTGTAGGTCACCTCTGAGTCTGCATCTTTTGCCTGCACTGACAAAAGCTCCATCCCTGGGTGGGCAGGCAGCAAGACAGAAATGTCGTAAGTGTCTTTGAGAAAGACTGGAGGTGAATCATTGACATCTTTAACGTGGATTGTGACCTTGGCAGGCTTGGATGCAAACAAGCTGGGACTTCCACTGTCATGCACATGTACACTGAAGTGGAAAACTGGCGTGAGCTCATAGTCTATATCAGCACGACTGGTCAGCGTCCCTGTGCTGGGATCCACTGTGAAATATTTCAGTGCCTCTGGTTCCAAAATCTCATAGACAAGCAGAGCATTGGAGTCTTGATCAGCATCTGTTGCACAGGTCACGAGGGGAGCATTGTTTTCATCTAGAACCATGCTTTGGGATGGGGCATTCTCCAAGATCCAGCCAATGAAGGAAGGCTTAATGAAGACAGGCACATTGTCATTCTCATCTATGACATAGATAAGCACCACTGCGTCCATAAATGCTCCAGCCATGTTGGTGCCACGGACTTTCAACTGGTAGAAAGACACCTGCTCAAAATCTAAGCTCCTCTGAGTGGAAATCAGGCCTGACTGGTAGTTCATGGAGAACACTCCATCTCCATTTCCATCTTTTATTTCATAGCTGACTGGTGACAAGCTTGTGGCTGAAACCTGGATCAGAGGAGAGCCAATAGGAGTGGATTCACTGATCTCTGTGATGTATTCAGCCTCTGGAAATTTTGGAGGGGTTCGATCCGAGGGTCTAATGTGGACATGTACTGTAGCAGAATCTTTAAGCTGAAGAAACCCCCGATCTTCTGCCTTTACAATAAGAGTAAATCGCTCCTGCCTGGATGGGTCCAGTTTCTGGGCAACTGTAATAATTCCAGAATATGGGTCGATGCTAAAGAAACCTTCCCCATTTCCTGCAAGAAGAGAAATTACAGAGTGAAGAATGCAGACACCTTATTGGTCTTGGTTTTCTGAACGTCTTTTTCAGAGATTCTTCTGATTTCAGACCTGATTAACATCTGTTTCTTTTACTGGGAGAAATTAATTCATTTCTAAATAATTTTAATTATAAGAACAATGAACCCATTGAGATCTGTGAGCTAACATTTGAATCAATCAAAATGTAAATTTGAGATAAACACCCTTCTAATTTAAGCATATTTAGTGGTGGCAGAGCATGTGCTTGAAGCTTTTGCCTCGTGTGCAGAACATGGTAGCACAGACAGTACTAGTTCCTTCAAGCCCTGTCATGCTTGTAATTACCAATACTTCAGGAGCAATTAAATTCCTCAGTCCTTGATCTAAATTGCAGTGAGAAAGATGAAGCAAAGGGTGGCTTGTCTCCTGCGAGGAATTTACAGGCTAAATAGGCCGTGTAGCATAGACATAAATACTTAAGTTTTAACCTTTACAGTGAATGATAAAATATTTGCCCACTGAGCACGAATGACTCAAAACCACCACCAGTCAATGCTGAAAGGGTTCTCACCATTCCTTGAGGATGTGTTTCTTGGTAGAAATAGTGGAATGATGATGACTGCTGTGGGAATTGGAGTACTTTCGCCTAACAAATGAATACTCCCCATGGACAAAGAGGAATTTTGTCCATGAACTCAGATTTTAGATTGTTCTACCTCATCCAGTCACATTTTTTCATAGACCAGTGACTCAACATTACCATGTCTTCTTAAGAAAAGATGCTAATATTCCATAACATGGAAATTACCTACTCACTCTAGATTTTTATCTGGGTAGGAAGAAAATCACACTTCAGAACCATGCAGCCATTTGCTGTTCTTTGCAACAGCTACAGAAAAGCTGGTCAAATGGCCACCAGTTAGAGCATGGTCATGCAGGTATGATCACAACCTGAACTGTCTTGTTGCATGGCTCTCACCTGCCTGAAGGGAGTAGTGAATTTCAGCATTAGCTCCCTGGTTCTGATCAAGGGCTCTGACTTGTATAATCTCCGTGCCCACCACTGCCGAGTCCAGCACTTCTGCTTCGTAATGGATGCTGCTGAACTGGGGAGGGTGAAGGTTGCAGTTGTCCACATGGATGATGACTCGGACAAAGTTCCGCTTGATGGGGACCTCCTGGTCTCGTACCTGAACGGCAGAGAGAGAGCAGGAACAGTCACACTCAGGGGCAAGCCAGTCTTGCCTGCACCACCTCCCAAGTAACTCATCAGCACTCTTACAGACGGGGCTGTTTTGCAGCGGTACCAACCCCTTGGCTGGGAATGAGCCTGGAAGTTTCAGCACCAAAGCTCAGCCTTGGAATCTGAAACCAAACATTAACTATTACGCACTGTGTTTTCTTTTTTAAGAATCCAGTGGCCCTCCAAAGAAGGTGGTTAGAAGAATGCAGGGTGTTAACTACATTTAGCCATACAGCAGAGGTTAACACCCTGCTTTCCTCTTCCCTATTGTTCCAGACAAATCCTTCCTCAAGGACTAGAACCACTTTTAATTACTCCAGTGACCCATATATCCCGGCCAAGCTGGTGGACTCAGCAGGGCTGGGTTAGGACTCACCATCACTGTGAGGGTGTGCTGAGGCATGGGCTGGGAACTGAAGCCTTCTGCTGTTGTGAGGGCTCCACTGCCTGGATCCAACTGGAAAAGTCTTGTGCTTTTGGGATCCACGCTGCCATGGATGGTGTAGATGAGCCCCTTTCCTTTGTCCTTGTCTGTTGCACTGACTCGAAGGATTTCTCTCCCTGAGGGGGTATCTTCAGGAATCCACACCTCGTAATGGCTCTCAAGAAACTGGGGACGGTGCTGGTTGATGTCAATCACGTGGATAAATGCCTGTGGGGGAGACAGCACAGTGAGGGCAGCAGCTGGACATGCAGCCGTGTAAAATCTCAGCTACCAGTCCTTCTTGGGTGCTGACATACTCTGAGTGCCATAACCATCACAGTTTTCCAGCTCTTGGAGCTTTCCCATCCATGACAACTGGGAGCCCTTTTGTCCTTCATCCCAAGGAACTCCTGCTGGGCCTTCCCCTTCGTGTTTTTCGGTTTGCTTCCTCTCCTTTTTTAAAATCTCTCCAGTCTGGCAAGGCATTCAGAGTGAACGTGCCTGCACTTGGCACACGGGGAAAGAGTCACAGCCTGCTGTGGAACGCAGCAGTGGCTCAGCCGTGGTGCCAGCTTTGCTGGCTGGTGCCTGCACAGCAACCCCCTTGATTTACTCAACAGAAAGCTGACAGAAGGGGGATGTTTGGTAAAAAAAGGGAGGGGCTGGCCTATCTCAAGAGCAGGAAGTGTGTGGAGAAGCAAAATTTCTGTTCTACCCTTTTTAGCCAAGTCTTCCTCTCTGCATTTAATAGCACCCCTGGGAATCCTGAATCCTGCTTGGGAAGTCACTGCTTTCTTCTGTGTGGTCTCCTACCCTGGCTATCCTGACCCTCCTACTGATGTGCTTCCTGCATCTCAGGAAGTCCCAACCAAGTGTAATAATTTGCTTCCTTTAGCAAACCTGAGCATGCCACGGGGGTTTTGCACAAGCAGGTTTCTTGACATCTGCTAGCAGCCTTGAGTGCCAAAATAAACATAGGCATGAGATGCAAGGTGGCAGGGAATGCACACCAGGCAAGGTGGGGCTTTGTTTGTTTATCTGGAACAATACTTGAAGGTAGTTGAGACAAGTGGCCATCCGTTAGCATCACATTTCACAGGAATGGTGGAGCTTCTCACTCATCACCCCCCACAGTGAATTTCCCACGATAAGCATCACTGACAGGTGACTCATGTTCTAGGTCTTCCTGTGCAGCAAGGGCTGGATTTTTGGCTGCTTCTTAAGTGTGGAGAGAATAACCAGTGAAAGATCCAGCCCTGAACACCCCTCCTCAGGGTAGGTGAAGATGGGCATATCTCATCATTTTAGCTGGGGCTCAGGGACATGCCTGAGAGTGAAGTGCCTCCTTTCACCAATACTTGCTTTATATGTGGCAACTCAGAGCACACAGCCTCTCTGCAGTTGCCCCACTCACTCCCTGGGCCTGACCTCACCTCTTGTAGATGCATTTGTGCTGGCTGTACCTGGGCTAACATATCCCAGGAACACCCCTTGACATAAGAACATGGACCCAAGCCTGACCTAACTGCATACACACTTCCCTTAAGACGTTGTCCCAGATGTGCTGGAATTCAGCCTGAGCAGCTGAGACCAAGTTGTGATGTGTATGTGTGAACTGCCACCCCAGTTTGGCTGGTGGTGTAGATGTGTCCTTGTGTGCTGCCTGGGATGAACAGGAAAGACCCAGGCTTCCTAGACCAGTTGTGTTTCCAACAACATAAAAACAATCCTAGCTTGGTGTAAGGTAAGACTTGGGTCACTGTGTAATTTAAGATCCCAGTGTAAGGAGATTCCTGTGCCTGGCACCTGATCCAGAGCTCAGCAGACTCAGAAGGTTCCCTTTGGCATGTGATCCCTCTTGATGGGGTCTCCACTAGAAAAGAAACATTACCTGGGTTTTGATCGTACTGGACCCATCAGTGACTTCTACTGTCAGGTTATAGCTTGACTTCTTCCTTGCATCCAGGGGTCTTGCAATGACCATGCTGCCCGTACTCTTTTCAATGTCAAAATCCAAGTCATCATCACCACCTGGGACAAGGGAGAGATTGGAAAGGGAAACAGGAGGGCAGTTACAGTCAGCTAGATTGGGGATAGTGCCATAGGCAAGGTTTCTCCCAAATCTGGAAACTCAAAACAACACGTGATAGACAGATGCACATAGGAGATAGGGAGGACAAGGAGAAGCTGGATAGAAAGAGATAGTCACAGATGGTGACAAAGCAGGGTGAAAAGGAAGGTGGGGGGAATTAGAGAAAATGAGGAGGAGAGAAGGGGAAAGAATGCACTTATGCATGTGATGTCCTGGCTAGATTGGCAACAGGCACATTTGAGCACTGATTTATTTGCACAAGGTTTCCAGCTATGGAGCATCACTGGCTTAGCATGGATCAGGGACCTGCTGGCTAAAGCAGGGCTCTTGCTGGCTTCTGATTCGTGATCATGCTGTGGGCATATCAGCAATGGTCCTCATCACCACGGCTGGGAGCCTGTGAGCTACCTGAGCTCTCAACACTCCAACAGTTGGGGAGGCAGACGGTGCTTCCAGGGTGAGCAGAGCCTGTTGCCTCCAACCCAGATGGCTGAGAAGTGCCAGGAACAGCAGGCCTGAGCAGCTCAGCAGCAGAAGGCTGTCCCTCACCCCACTGCTGCTCAGCGCTGGCATGGCAGCTCCTTTCTCATGCCTCGCTTGCTGGGGCCTGTTGGGCCCCTCTTGCACATTAAACCCTGCAAAGCTGCTCTGAGATATGGAGAGGCTGAAACAGTTTTCTGTAATTTATCCCAGGTCTCAACTTCTTCCTTCCTGACTACTGGATGCTCTGGATTCTGCTTTATTCTATTACCAGCTCGTAAAATATTTGCTGGTTGTAAAATTACATATCTTCCCTTGCTGGAGGAATGCAGTGCTCACCAGCCATGTGGACCACTGCTCTCCTGCTGGGAAGGAGACAGAAAGAAGCAGAGCAAGAGAGACCCATGGATGTCTTTCCCTGAGAAAAGAGGGAAGAGCGATGTTGGTTTGTCAGAGTTTTTGCAGACTCCATCAACCCCAGTGACAGAGTGTTTCTGGTCTGGGAAAGGTGAAACTTTGAATGAGGTGCTGAAGGCTCCTGAATCTCTGTATCACCCTCTTGGTTGCCAGCTACCATGAACTTTCCTTCCCTTGCAGAGAAAATAAAATCCTGTCCTTTTCCACCACGACAGAAACCAAGAGAGCCTTGAGCATCAGTTGGTGCACTGGGAACTGGGAGAGATGATGTCAAGCTATGCTCCAGCACTCAAAAAGGAAATGATGGGATAACATTCAGAGGAATACACCATTGATTTTGCAGACCCAAGCAGACACTACTAATGCCAGAGAAACCTTTCACTGATACTGTCTTGCTCCTTGTAGCATTGTATCTCTTGTTGCTTAATTGTATTTATACACCATTATCCTTGCCCTAACACAGTAAGGGGAAGAACTATTCACTTGCCCAATTAAGGCTTTGTCTGACAAGGGCAGGCCCTGCAGGCAGTACCAGGGAAAGGCTGTGCAACGTAGATTGGGGCACCACTTCAAAACATCAAATTACATGAGTACAATTGGCCCTCGTTGGTAGGACCAGTTCCGCACACACTGCCTGGAGAGTCCCCTGGGGTGACAGCCCACGTCCCCTCTGAATCGTGTCTCTTAGGGGAGGCCCCAGAGTGCCACATTCCGTGTCTAAATCATCCCTGGGATGTGGTGAGGTGGAAGGGAGAGCCCTACAAGTTAGAGCAGACCAGGTCTTGGAGGAAAGCTTCCTTCTCAGTTCCCTGCTCAAGACTCAACACGGAGGGAGATCCGGGGGGTGTCTGTAACAGCCAGCCACACACCTGGATCCTTGCAGGCAGTTTTAACAAAACCAGCAGTGTCACCTGATTCCCAGGAGGAGCTGGCACTGGCATGCCCTGCCTCTCATGCGACATCGGAGAACACCTCAAACACGGGCAAGTTCCAGAATGTCATTAAAAAAGCGTGTTAGGTAATTGCACTTGGCACTGGAGGCCTTGGATGGGCAGCTTTGTCTAATGGCTGTTTAAACCTTCTGGTGCCTGTGAGAAAGCTTTCCTGTAGCTTACCTACACCTAAAGCAAACAATTTCATTAGCTCAGGCATGCGAGCGCTGAAAGCCAAGGGAGCCGGAGCAAACGCTCCCAGACGCTGCTGCCCTGCTCTAATTTCTGTCTCACCTGTGATATTAAACCACACTTGGCTGGGGCCCATCTCGATGCTGATCACTCCCACCATGTGGTTCACGGGATCTGTTTCCATCACGGCGAAGTTAAAGTGGGGTTCATCAAAAGCCAGTGGTTCTGAGGAAGGGCTGGGCCGGGCGACCCAGCTGATGTGAAGTCTCACGTGGGAGGAGAGCGGGGGGCTGCCGCCGTCTGTGGCCTTGACCTGCCGAGAAAGGCACATGCAGTCAGGGAGAAGGCTGAGTTAACTCGTGGGAACCCCATGGAAAGCTCCTTCTCCCACCCACCAGGAGTTTCAGCTCCCAGTGTGCCCAAAATCCCATGAGACAGATCTTGAGCCAGTGGTCCATGCCCTGGCTGCTTCCAAGGCAGAGCCATGCAACCCAAATTCCTCTTTACCATCAAGTAAATCTGCCAAGCTCTATCCACAGCAGAGACCTGGATCACGAGCCTTGTTGCAAGGACCCAGAGAATGTGGGAAGGCTTTGAACCTACAGTCAAGACCCACAGCCTGATCAGAATGCCAAACAGAGGCATGATGGAACCCAAAAACTGTTCAGGTTTGGGCCCACATCTGTCTGGGATCATGGATCATTGTATCCCTCTCTGGGAGTAGGCTGGACAGTAATTTTAAATTTATTGTCCATTTTTAATAGCTTCTTACCCTCTGCATTTCCCATCATTCCCTCCCACTTTCTCTCCCTGTAACACATTTGCCTTATTCAAGCTCCCCTCACACTGCTGCATTTTCTCCATCTCTTCCCTTCTTTTACCCTTTCTGTTTCTCCACCCTCTTCTCTCTTTCCCTCTCCACCCATTTCTTCCCCTCAGCTGTTTGTTTCCCCTCTCCTCTCACCGTGAGTATGTTGTATTCGGAGGCAGGAAAGGCTTTCCTGGAGAAGACTGTGCCGGTTGTGGGGTTGATGGTGAACACCCCCTCCTCCTCCTCCTCGATGGTGTAGGTGATCTGGCTGTTCTGGCCCTGGTCACGGTCGGAAGCGATCAGCCTGTAGACCGGCAGTGGGGTCTCCGAGGCCTCTCTCTCGGGGAGCTGCACCATGAAGAGCTTGTGGGGGAAACTGGGAGGGCTGTCATTGGCATCCAGGACTTGGATCACGACTCTGCTGGTGGACTTCAGGGCTGGCTCTCCGTTGTCAGAGACAGCCACCTGTCAGCAAGCGAAGGGAGTAGGTGACAGGGCCCTTAGAGGTGACCCAGAGTCTGACCGGCCAGCCTCCATCCTGGTGGGCAATGGCTCAACCAGGGGTTTTTGTGTGGGTCTGCATTTTATCTCAACATTTTCAAAGGCCCTGCTCCTCTCTGCAGGGCAAAGCCTGGTGGCTCTAGCTGGCACTGTGCAGGGCCTGTCCGTGCACAGGGGGATGAGTTTGCAGGGCTCCTGCTCCCAGCTGCTCTGGGCAGTGGGTCAGGCTGGTCACTGGAGAGCACACTGCTGAAACTGTGGGGATTGCCATGGCTTGGCGAGGCACCAGCCATCCTCACCCTCCCCTGCCTGTGCACGCTCACAGCATGTTACACTGCACAGAGAAATGTGTTATTCCCCATCACCCTGACGGACTCAAAAACCTCCAGATCCCTCTGATGGGAGTACTCATAGCTGGGAGCAGCTGAGGTTGGGGGCCGGTGAGCAAAGCTACACAGCAATGTCTGATACAATGAGATAAATGAGGGTGGATTTCTCTGGCTTGCTCTTTCCCCCATAATGTATAAACCACCCTGCTAGAGGACAGCTCCGGTCCGCTTCTGCATTCCCGCAGCTTCCAGAGCAGAACTTTTGCTCCAGTCTTCAGCAAGAAAATAATAAACCCTGCAGTACTGCTGCAGCTGTCTCTTGGGTTAACACACACCATTTAATTAAGTTTCCCAGCAGTTGGGAGCTGATGGGATGAGATTCTTTCTCTGTGCTCCAACTTGCAAGGAAAGCTCTTTGAGGACTTAATACACTTGTAGGTAAATAAAGCTAATTACAATCATCATTACCCACCTCTAGGATATGTTCAGCCTTGTATTCTCGATCCAGCTGCCGTGAAGTCGTGGAAATCAGACCTGCCAAGAAAGAAACCCTTTGAGCTCCAAGACTCAGCATGCAAGCAAAGCCAGGGCTGATGAGATCCCTGAATGCCCAAGTTGAGCCTGCCCACCTGTCCCGTTTCAGGTTCCCTTTGGGATCAGAGGAGAAAGACAGATACCCCCAGAGGGTAACCCATCCCCTCCCAGCGTGACTCCCTCTGTGGAGGTGTTGCTCCTGCTCTCTGATCACAGAGACCACGGAGGAGGGGGAACACCTACCAGATGCCTGCATCAGTTGAGGGTTGGCAAGGCATTAGGTGAGAAAAGCTGCAGGACCATGAAAACAAAACTTTTCTTATGCCTCTAAGTAAGAAACTTTCTGCATGTGCTGGCACAAGCCTGGCCTCTTAACAAGTCTCGACTCCTGCTTTCCCTGTGCTGAACCTTGCTCTTTGTAATTTACAGTGTTTTGACAAAAGTTTGTCTTCTGTCTTGGGAAATACCCTCTACTCAACTTCTAGAACAAATGCATTCGGGCTCAAAATAAGTTACACAGTCAATAATAATGCTGGTGTATTATTTAAGCCTTGCTGAGAGACAGGATAAGTCCTCCAACAATTGCAAGATTTGAGGGATTTCTGAAAAATACACAGTCGTTTAACCACAGGGAATAGGCTGGATGCAGGAGGGAGGAATTGTGGCTATAATAAACTGGGGTTGAAACAAAATCATCACAACGGCCTCTTTTTGGCCTGTCCATGACTAAAATGAGTAAATCCAAGTGTGAAAAGGATGGAATTGAGGCTTCTGTTTCCATGTCTGGTTTCGTAACAGTCCTTGCAGAGTGCCTTGACTCTTTCACTTTTGGGGAAAAGCAGCTCTAGATCATTTCCACAACTGCTTTGCCGATGATGGAAATTGTGTATGTAATGTTTGACCTCCTGAAAATCATCAAGTCTGACACCTGCGAGTGTTTTTGTCCACTCCCAGTTATCAAGGTCTCTCTCTTCCCTGTGAAGTTATGTTTCTTCCCACCAACGAAAGGCAGGGTGAGTTTTCCTGAGCACAGCAAGCAGTGACACAGGCTCACGCTACCCTGGGAAATGTTGTGCATGCCGTGGTGTGAGCATGTGCACTTGTGTGTCCTGAAAGACTTGTAAATCCCAGCTGCATGAACCCATCTCAACTCTCATTTCTGGTCCAAGGCCAGAAAGCTTTAATTAACGGTATTGTCCTCAGCTGTACCATGCTTTTGGTGCATGTCTGTCTGAGCATGACAGGCAGGAGAAAATTTCAAATGGCTGCAGGAAACATCAGGCAGCTGAAGGAGGGAGCAATGAGCAGCTGCTTGGAGCATGACTGTTGTTCACCGTTTTCACTTGTTCTCTGGGATTATTCACATTTGGCAGCAGCCACGGCACTAAACATTTATTTGATGCCTTTACAATCATAAATCAACACTCCTTAATGTGTTATGACAAGACGGCTTGAAAAGTTCTGTTTGCTTGTCTGTCATAGTGGTTTTATTCTCTCCCTAATCATCCTTTTAGCATCTCAGCCGGTGAAGAGGACTCACCAGAGAGCCCACTGGAGCTCTTAAAACTTTCCCAGGTTAGTGAGAGGCTGCAAGGCTCCATTAGCAGCAAAACTCATGGAAATGCTCTCCTAATGGGGGCCTGGAGAAGGAACTGCAGCAGCAGTTCACTGCGATCACTGATGCTCCTGTCCTCACTCCAGCAGGTTGGCTATTGAGCCCAGAACTCCAGCTACCTCAGGGAATGCTTCGTAATTCTGGCCCAACAAGCCCACAGGACACACAGACATTGACAACGGAGCTGCCTGATGCCCATGTGCACACTGGGGATGTTTCTGGTTCTGCAGATTGCAAAATCCACTAGCAGCAGACTAACACCTTGTTTGCACTGGATTACTGCATGCCAGCTGATGGAAGGGAACTTAATCACTCTGAAGTGACTATCGGGATTTGCCTGGCCACACCTTGATATTCTTTCATGACTTAATGAAAAAAATGAAAAAAACCCAGAATCAGAGCTCAGCTTTCTAGTGCTGGAGAGGGAGAACTGCAGTGAAGGCAGATGAACTGGAATTTAACGACACTCTTGAATGTCTGTACCACTGAGGATGCTCAGATCCCCTGGGGAGTGAGAGCTGACTCTGCTCTCTGTCACATAACCTGTGCTGTATTCCAGCTGGGAGTCTCACCAGATGGAATTTTTTAGTTTATCTTCACATCTGCTGAGCCACAAGGCAAAGGGTTGGCTTCTCCTCCTGACCCCAGGCAAACTCTGTCCCTTACTCCGCGCCCAACTGCGGCTCCCTGTTCCCCCCTCTGGAGCCAGTTACCACTCTGCCCTGGGATCTGAAAGCCCTTGTGGTTAATTAATTAGGGTTAATCACCCTAATTCCCATTTGGAGCCATGGCGCTGGGCGATGCTGAGATGCACAAACTGACAGCAGTGTTCACACGGCCATGGAGCCCCCAGAGGGGGGAGATGGACATTGGACATGATTCCTGAAAGGAGCCCCCTGGAACAAATGCACATTTTCATTTGTTGCTGCTTGGTTATACACCTTGTGAGGCCAGAGGGCTAAAATGGAAGTGGAAGCTGTTATTAAAGGGGAACTGCCATCAGCTTTCGTGGCCTTGGGACACAGTTCCTTGGTTCTTTCTGCTGTCCCCTACAAGACCTGGGAAGTGCATGTTTGGTTTTAGTGAGTGTTTTGTGTGTGCATGTGCATGTGTGTGAGTTATCGGTACCCTGCCCTGCTGGAAAACCCCATCCAGCCTGTCCCATGGGATGTGTGATGGAGTTGAGTGGGTGTCCTTTACTTGTGTTCTTGCATGAGGCCCTGAAGGTTTCTGCTGAACCCTACAGAGACTGAAGAAATCTGTCAAAGGTCCTAATTGCACCTGGCCATTAGCCAAGCTCTGCATCCACCTGAAGATCCAGAAACAGTCCCTTCTGTTGCCTGCATGCAGGCAGGCACAGACTGTGTTCGAGCAGCCTGTCCACACACAGCACTGGGAAAGGATTGTCTGCCTTCCTCCTGCTTGCTGCCTGGAAAGGGCAGAGAGGAAGGCTGGTCATGTTGGAACAGGAGCACCAAAATTACCAGGGCATCGTTGTCAGGGAACAAAAAATAATAATAACTTCTGCTGGCAAGAACAGGGCTGGGGTGGAGGTTGCTGGCCCCCTGCCCTTGCTGCAGGGGGGAAAATCTAAGATAGTTAAAATAGCCAGAATCAGGTTTGCAGGCACTGAGGCTTTCACAAGAGCCTGAGAAGGGAAGAGGTTGTTCTCCTGAAATTCTCTTGTCTCACTCCTGCTTCCATTCAACCTTTTTTTTCCTTCTCCTCCTACCAGCCCACCTCATGTTCTGACCCTGCTGTGCACTACTCCACGCTCAGCTGTGTGTTATGTTGATTTTGGGAGCAGCCATGCAGCCATCCCTCAGACCTAAAGAGCCAGATGTCCTTCCTCGTACAGAAATGCAGGGAACCACAGGCATCCTGGGGAAGCCCACGGACACCAACACAGCAGAAGAAACACCAGAAGAACAAGCGCTCGATAAGAGCTGGAGACAAATAATCCAAAGTAAAAGGATTCTCCAAACAGCCTTCCAGCAGCATAAATGGCTCCATCATGACTCTTCCTGCCACAGCCTCCCAGTTCCTCCCGGTCCTGTCTGGACTCGAACCCTCTGCACATCAAACCCTGCACAAAACAAGCTGAAAACGTTTCCAGCAGAAGAATACCCCAAACGCCACTATCTGCCCATCTCTCCGTGTAGCTATCTATCCCTGTCTCCCACAAACACTGCTCCACACCAGCTGCCAGGCTGGGCTGGAGAGATTCCATCGCCGATGGCACAGAGCTTTCATCTTGCTGCTCAGTTTTGTTCCCTCTTCTCATTAGCCTTTCATGTATTTTCCCTCTTTTCTCCACCTTCTTTAAGGACTGAGAGCTGGAAGATCTTAGAGCCTTTCTGTGGTAGTTTGGGGATGCTGGAGGAGCCCAGGACAGTTACCATGGCTGTTCCTGGTTCCCTGCAAGGCCTCAGGAGAAGTCAAGGGGTTTTGCTGGTTACATCTTCACTGGCCAATCCACCCCCACGTCAAGGTACTGGATCAAACACAGAACCAGGAACAGAATTAGGTTACTTGCAATGGTGTGTCACTGTGCCCTAAATGATGATCCAGGGCTATTCTGCAGGGTTATTCTGGGTGTAGATACGCCTGTTGTAACAGTACATCAGGACCTTCATTCCTATTAGGACACAGGATGAGAACGAGCTTCCTCCTCCTCCTTCTCGCCCTTTGCCAAGAGGCCACTACCAGGAATGTCCTACCTAGGAGAGACCCAGACTGACCTCTGGCCCTCTCTGGCTTATTTCAGTGCCAGTGTGACTTACTTGTCCTTTGATGACAATGACCATGTGGTATAGGAGAAAAGGAGGCGTCTTGATCACAGTCTTCTGCCCTGCACTGGGACAACCCTCTTTTTTTGAACACAATCCTGCACTAACGGGGATGACCAGGCTCTGAAAGACCAGAAGTTCATCTTCCAGTGCTGCACTACCAAGCTGACACCGAAGATTATTGTTTTGTTCTACTTAATGGAGCAACTAGCATGCAGAATGAAAATACCACTGGGTTTCCAATAAGCTGCCTAAAGCCCTGAACGTTAGACAAGCTGTGATATTGCTTCTGGCAGCAGCAGCAGCAGCAGATTTCTCTTTAGATACTGTAAACATGAGGGTATAACTGCTCCGTTTATGCCAAGGTTCACAGGTAATTATACGTTCTTTTGGGTGACATGCAAGTAAAACAATGGATAACTGAATCCTCATCAGGCCTGGAAGCAGGACCTTAAACAACCTCCAAGCTCAGGGTTTAAAGAAGAGACTTCCAGCAACTGTCCAAGAGATAAGATCAGCCCATAGGTTTCTTTCAGAACTGACAAACTTATCACTTTTTTCATGCAAATCACCTGAGTATAGGGAGAGATGGAAAGGAGATGACTCATACCCGAGAGAGCTTTTTTTTGTCTAAGATGGGGATTAATGGGTTGGCTTAGAGGTGACGTGTCTCATTAGCAACCATTTGGATTTTGTCAGTCACTCGTTTTGCTATGGAACACGACAGCCTTGGAGTGTGACTTTGCAGGGCTGCACTCACATGGGAGTGAAAGCTTTGCCTGCAGCATAAAGGCTGAATTTCCTGCAGGGTGCATGGCTGATCAGCTGATGAGGAGAGCCAGCTTGGTGTCCTGATAGCCATCCTGCTCCACATCCCACGGCAAAGGCAGTGGTTTTATGCAAGGAGGCTTCTGAAGGAACATTTCTGCAGAACCTTGCATTGTGCAAGCTGTCCTGGGGCTGGGTTGTGCATAGCTGTTTGGATTATGTGGGAAAGTTGGATGCAGAGCAATGTCCTGACCAGGCTAAAAAGCTTCTGGCAGCACAGACAGCTACAGCTGTGGGCAGCAGTGGTCACAGCTGACATCTCCAGGTGCATTTATACAGTGTCATGCAAATACACCCTGTGAGGTTCTTGTGACAAAAGGATTTTAGTGTTTCATAATAATAATAATAATAATAATAATAATAATAATAATTTCTTTCTTCTATTCCCCTCCTAGCCAGCTGTACAGCACTGCCAGAGAGCCATTACACCACTGGTAAGCCATAGCTGAGAGCAGCTCTAGTCTTTTTCAATACATCCAGCTCCTCATCTGAGAGCAAGCTTCTATCCCGCTGCAGTAGCTGAACTGCTTTTATCATCTACAGGAGATCAAAGTCAGGCAATTAATCCTCTCCCATACTCAAGGCTCTGTGCCCTCCCTTCCCTCTTCTCCCAGAAGCTGATGGCATGAAGGGCTCGGCACAGCTTCCCTTGCCAGACTGGCCCAATGTCAGCTCTGCTGGGATAGTCTGAGGAAGCTGTTTACACAAAACATCAGCGGGTTTTTGATGGCTCTGGAAGATCTGGTAAATAATCCTCAGATGAGAGATACAGTCTAGGAAGATGGCAGAAGAGGCTTACTACACTTACTGCATTAATAGTGCTGGAGAATGGGTGGAGCCTTTAAGTGCAGTGGAATTCATTTTTGTTAATCCTGCCTGGGTCTGTCTCAGGAACAGTCACCTCCAGAAGGGTGTTCCCTGGCTCAGGCTGTGCAAGAGGGCAGTTGTTTATAAGGGGGAAGATTAAAAACAACTGCTTGGTTCTGTTTAGGGCTTTGAAAGTAGCACATTTGTGTCATTCTAAGAGCCATCTGGATGCAAATCGCAGCCCTCAGGTTTCGGGTTTCAATCCTCAGACTCCCCACAGAGTGTATTTGGAGACTGGGACTTTTGCTGCAGGAGGAAGGTGTGACAAAGGCACCTGTGTGGGCTGTTTACACTGAATATGTATCATCCTCTGGGCACTTGGAAGCCTCAAAAACAGATGCTGAGCTGGGTCAGTTTTACCTGTAATGAGGTTAATGGTGAAGAGTCCTTGAGGATTTCCAGTTAGGATGTGAAAAGTCAGTTTTCCCTCTGAGCTAGAGTCTGGATCGAAGGCATCAAGCTGAAGGACAGATGTGTTTGGTGGGGAATTCTCCATCACAGAGGCATAGAAGACAGGTCTGGACATTTGAGGTGGGTTGTCATTGGTATCGGTGACTTCAATATAAATCTCAGTCACAGAAGACAGAGGAATTGTCCCCAGGTCAAGGGCTAGGACAGTCAGCCAGTAGTGAGACGTTCCCTCTCGGTCGAGTGATCCTATGGTCCGTATGGTGCCTAGGAGAAGGACAGAGAGTGTCTGTGAGTGATTTCAGGAACTCAGACCGCTTAGTCCTTGATGCCAGAGCAGTCTGTGTCTCAAGTCTGCTTCCTGCTCTTTGCTGCACACAGAAACTCTGGCACCCACCTTGTGTGGCTGTGAAATTGTGCTGAATGTGAGGGCTTGCTTGAGCTGAGCGTCATTTTTGTTACACAAGTGAAAGAGAAGACCTCAGTATTTTGGGGGAGGACAGACATTGATTTGCCATTATTTTAAGGAGAAAAACCCCTGCTTGTTCCTACCCAGATACAGGGATAGACTTAGTATAACCCTGCACAAGCAAAACACAGGGCAAACGCAGCAGGTAGTTTAAGCCTTCAAGGTACTATTAAATTAAGATGTCCTTACCTGTGTCCTTTTCGATGCGGAAGACAGACAGGCCAGTGCCTTCTCGGAGGAAATACTGAACCTCTCCATCTTTGCCCCTGTCGATGTCCTTTGCCGTGACCATCATCACCGACGTGCCCTTAGGGCTGTTCTCCTGCACCCAGCCTTTGAAGACAAAGGAGGCAAAGCGTGGTGGGTGCAAGTTCTCGTTGACATCAATGACGTTCACTTCCAGGTGGCAGAGGGAAGAGCGAGAGAAGGGCTTCCCACCGTCACTGACCTGCACCGTTAGATTGTAAGAGTCCCTCTTCTCATAGTCCAGCTCCTTCTCCAAACGGAGCGCCCCGGTCAGCTTATCCACATGGAACATCATCTCCTCATTGTTAATGAGGCTGTACCTCAGCTCCGCCCCAGAGCCAGCATCAGGGTCAAAAGCCTCCAGAAACAGGAGAATGGTCCCCACGGGCAGGTCCTCAGGGACCTTCACACTGTTGAGGGCTGGGAGGCACTGTGGGGTGTTGTCGTTTATATCCTCCAGAGTCACAACAAGGTCCGTAACGGAGAACAGCTGGAAGCCTGTTTTGGGCTGGTCCCTAGCTTCTATTTTCAGCACATAGCAAGGCCACAATTCTCTGTCTAGAGCACCTGTAACCGTCACTTCTCCAGTGACACTGTTAATGGCAAACTTGTCTGTGGGGGTTAGGAGAGAGTATTTTACTCTCCCGTTGTCATCTGTATCAGCATCTTCTGCTTTCAGTTGAGCTATTGTTGTCCCTGCTGCTACATGTTCTGGTATTGCCACCCAATAGGCACCTTGAGGGAATTTAGGAGTATTATCATTGGTATCCAACACATTCACAGCCAATAGCTTCCAAGATGATTTTTGTGGTGTGCCAAGATCGTACACAGTAATGTTAAGAATGTAGAAGCTGGTTTGTTCATGATCTAAAGGAGAAAGGACTCGAAGGAGACCCAGTTCCAGGTCAATGGTAAAGCAGCTGTCATCATTTCCATCTGAGATCACATAGACCAATTTTCCATTGAAACCCATGTCAGGATCAATAGCTGAAAGGTCAGCAATAGTTGAGTTGATGGGAACAGTCTCTATGATATCAATAGATCGTGGAAAGCTGTCATCAAACTTAGGAGCATTATGGTTTATAAGGTGCAAGTTCAGAGACATTTCATCATCCTGCCCATGGCCTTGAGACTGAGACTCGATGGAGTGTATGATGGTTTCTGTCAGTTGCTTCAAGACTCCTGTCTCCTCACACTGCATTTTGACGGGGAGACCTTGGCTGACCACAGTGATGTTTACAGATGTTGGCAAAGCGTAGTTCTCTCCATCTGTTGCAGTGATTTTCAAAGAGTAGAAAAGTGGCTGTTCAGAAGGAAGATCTCGCAGAGATATTCTAAGGGATATTACTCCAGAGATGGGATTCAGTTCAAAATGCTGTAACTCATTGCCAGACTTGATTTCGTATTTGATATGCTGCAGCTCATCACTGTCGATTGCAGAGACCGTGGCCACAGGGCTCCCAACTGGAAAGTCCCGTGGGATGGTGCCACTGCAGCTTGCCTTCTCAAACACAGGAGCGTTGTCATTGACATTGCTCAGCGTGAGGGAGACATACACCTCTGTCTCGTGGCGGAAGGGTGAGCCCCAATCTGATGCCCACACTCGCAGGTGGTACCATCGCTGCATCAACTCATAGTCCATCGACTTGGAGGTGGAAATGACGCCAGAATAGGGATCAATGACAAAGGGAACTGATTTCTGGTTGGCTATGCTGTAGGTGACAAAGCCGTTGTCTCCTTTATCTTCATCTGTAGCCCTTACCGTTAAGACACTGGTACCAGGAGGAACATTTTCATCAAAGGCCCCATGGTACGAAGACTGAGTAAAACTTGGCGCGTGATTGTTGCAGTCAGTGACGTCAATAATAACAGTTGTGGATGTGTGACTGTTACTGGTTGTAACTTCGAGCTCAAAACTAGACTGCTCACGGAAGTCCATTGCTCTGACTGTAGTTATCAGTCCAGTGCGAGGGTTTATCTTAAAGCTTGTGCTGTCAGAAGTAGGTCTCAAAATATATTTAAGATTTGGGAAAACTGGTGTGATCTTCACCATAACAACTTGGCTTCCAGCTGGGGAAAATTCACTGAGCTGGACCCGGTACACTTCTTTCTCAAACCTGGCAGAAACATACTTGGAGGGAGGTATGTGGACAGCTCTGACAGGAGAGAACAGTGGTGGCTTGCTCTTGTCCTTGGCTTGCACGCTGAGGTTGAAACCAAATGGGTAAAGTAACCAGTTTATCTCTTTGTTTGACACAATCATGAACTCAGTGCTCCCACAGTAGGATTTGATGGCTTTGAAATGTCTTCCCGGATCTCCATCCACAAACTCAACAGAATCAATCCCTGCTTCTGAGTCACCACTTTCTACAGAGAGAGTTGCATAGATAAAGTCTTCGTCTGAATCAGGTGATGTCACCTTCACTGAGGAAATAGAGGGGGGTTTCCTGGCAGATGGCTCCACTTGGATTGTGAGACTAGCCAAGTTCCCAAAGCCATTCCCCTCCGTGATCTTTCTCATTCTGTCCACGGCCAAAACCTGCAGGTTATGCCTGCCTCGATGGGTGCTGTTCAGCCTGCCTGTGACCATAACTGCCCCCGTGGTGGGGTGCACGGAGAATAGGTTGGACTTGGTGTTGAGGGCATAGTAGAACTCAGCGTTCTGGCCAGCATCAGCGTCAGTGGCACTGAGCATGCTGACCACTGTTTTCAGAGGAGTGTCTTCTCTGATGGACACTTTGTAGGAGGGGGGTGAAAAGAGAGGTTTCAAGTCATTTCTGTCCAGAATATGGATCAAGACTTTGGCCCAGGCTTCATAGGCAAAGGTGCTCTCTGTGGCCTTGATTATTAACATATAACTGTCTTTGACCTCACGGTTTAAAAGTGCTGTGTTGCTGCTCCTGGTTCTTATTCTCAAGAAGCAGAAATCCCCGATCACGTGCTCCTCTGTTTTAAACAGACCAGTGTTGTCCCCAGAGGCTATTCTGAACCTGATGTCCCACTTGGGGACTTTCTTGTAGATACCCATTTTGACGTAGCTCTCCACGTAGGTCTTGGGGGCTGAATTCTCATAGATGGTAGCATTGTAGAAAAAGTGGGTGAAATGCAGAGGGGAAGCGTTGCCCTTCTCACCGCTCGCCTTGTGGATCACACAATGCATCAGGAAAACAGCAACACTCAGGAAGTGCCTCCTGATGGAGACTTCCATGGTGCGGTGTCTCCTTGAGCCCTGCGGGTGTCAAAGGAAGAGCATTGGTAATTTTCATTGAGGTCAATGTGTTACAGAAGAAAGTCTGCATGGGCTCAGCCTCACCTCCTGCTCTGTCTACCCTCACCTTTATTGATGCAGTTGTTAGCTCAGCTCTTCTTCCCTCTGTCTCAGTGTCCTCCCACATCCCTATGCTGGCTCCGATTTCTTCACTTTCTCTGCTTCAGCTTCTGCCTCTATAGAGGGCAAAATGTGCAAAGTCATGCAAGATGCTCTGATCAGGCTGACTCGCTACTCTGTGAAAAATCTCGCCCTCCCTTTATTCTGCCTTCTCCCAAGTCAAACAGCATATCTAAACTCTCCACCCTAAATCCAAACTCTCGTTTTGTTTCCCCAGCCTCCCTCCTCCATCTTAACTTCTCTCTCCACACAAGTTTTTGCGAAGTATTTTCAAGAGTCAATATACAAACTCATCTATGTGCCTCTCTGTGACTTCATTCTCTTCCTGTGCCACAGGAGGTGTTGTCCTTCCCCAGCAGTGATGGGGAACACATGCCATGTGGTATAAATTCCTTCTGAATGGGCACCTCCACCGTGGCCTTTCCAACAGCTTTCGCTCAGTTTCTAGTCAAGCTGTGTCTCAGTTACCTCAAAGTTCTTCTAATTCACAGGCCGGACCCTGCTGCCTCCTCTGTGTTGACTGAAGGAGCAGGTTTCCAGCAAGACACTTTGCCCACGTCACCCTCAGCCCTTGAGTAATCCCTCTGGTTCCTGCCTTCTCATGGCAAAGCCCCAGGGTCAGGATTCCTGCGGAGGATCTGCCATCCATGACCACCCGCCATCAGCTTCCTTCTCTAACAACTCCCGAGCATCTGCGGCTCCACGGTTTGTCTTTGTGCACAAGGTGTATCAAAGAAGGAACTAGGGAGCACACATGTGATTAACAGGGATGTAACTTTATTAGGGAGCTTTGCAGAGCTTGTTAAAGGATCAAGGCCTGTTCTTTTCAAAAGCTAAGTGCGTGCTGCTGTGTGTGCAGTTAGGGGTTGAAACCAGGGATAAGCTAAATATAGGTGCATATATTTCCCCTAGATATCCTAAGAGATCTTTATCTAGAACTGTTTCTTCCTGTTTTAAATTTAAATTATATATCAAGTACCTGCCAGTCATTTGGCACATTCCTAATTTAAACAGGGAAGACTTGTTTTTCCAGACACTTTTTCAAGACTCATCTCTTTAAGAGTCAGAACTAGTTCAATTTGTAACTCAAGTTGAATGTTAGGAGCAAATTGTTAGAGCCCAACTAACAGTATGTGTCATATTCTCCCACAGAGATATCTAATTACTGATAAACACAAAGCTGTAAGTTTCATATTTGCTTTAAATCCTTTTCTCCTTGGTAAATAGATGCCAACCACCCAAAAACCTCTCTGTGGTCTTTCCTTTTTGAAACAAATGGTCTGAAGCTGAAGTCAAGCTACCAGAAGTTGAAGAGAAATCAACACAACTCAGTTCTGACAAAATTCAGACTCATTTTCTCATGCCATCATTTCACTTCTAGGAAACACAACATAGTCCCAAATGCGCTGCTAATTAAAAGAAAATCTTGGCGGGCAGGGACGGGTGACCCAGAAAGGCATGTGGCTCCTTCTGAGAAGCTGAAAACCATGTTCTTAAAAGCTCTGCTTGTTGCTTGTTACTTAACAGCGCTTCAGAGTTGTGCAGCATGCAGGGACTTGCCTAGAGCTGCTCCCTTCCAACACTTTCAACTGCTGAACTCGGAGAGAAGACGCTCGCAGGCTGCGCGCGCGTGTCTGCGAGCACTGCGAGCGGGGTAATCCACGCAGTCCAGAGCGGAGTGAGGCAGCAGGACAAACCAGCAACAAAACCAGAGCTGTTCCACGAACAGCAGACTTAATGAAGCCCATCGCTTTGTATCTGGGCTAATTGACTTTTTAATTGAATTGTACTGAAACGGCAATGTGAACTCATCTCTCATAAGACATCAGAGAACCCACAAAGCAGAGACGTTATGAACTCCACAACCACAAGAAAAGCTGGAGCCAGAGCACATGCCTTCCTGGGCACCAGCAATTCAATATGGGAGGATAACCTTGAGCAAGGAGTGGGTTTTCTGGCATTTAACAAGATGCAAGCTTTCGTCTGAATCTCTCCTGGAATGTACTTAACCTCACTCTTCCCTGTGGATTTCCTGACACCTAAGAAGGGCTGCACTTACATTGCTGCTTTTCCCCTCTGTATTAGCAGGGTTTTACTCCTCTGTGCAGATAATTATTTTGCAAAACCTGTTGTGACCTCAATATTTCTTGGAGCTTTGCTCTCAATTACAAGCTGGACTGAAAGCAATCAATGGTTTCAGCTGTTATTATGAGGGATGGACAGTGACTACGCATCTGGGGCATGAGGCAGAAGCCTCATTTCCTCTAGAAATTATCTGAAACTTTGAAAAACACAGTCAAAACTTAGGGAGAATTGCCTAGGAGGCATCACCATCAACTTTTCAAGTCTAAGAGTTTCTCTTTGTGCCAGGACCATGCTCAATTGAACAGTATCACAGAGAGTCTGTCATGTCCCCTGACAGCACCTTCCCACCCTGGGCCTGGAAATCATCACCTACTACCTGCAGCCTGGAGCTTCTCCCACAGTAGGCTGCCCTGGGAAGCAATCGTGCTCCGAAGGTCTTGTTTCTCTTCCTCCAACATAGTTTTAGTGCAATTGGAAGTGTAACAGATCTCCCAGGAGATGACTGTGCTGTCCCTGCTCTGTGTCCTGCTTCTGGAATCATTTATGCCACAGTCACAATGCAAAACTATCCAGAAGTGGGACTGGGACATTTCCAAAGGCTGTGGTGAAACTTAACAGAAAAACGGGCGACACTGCTTTGAACAGAGGGGAAATCTGGGTAACTGCTCCCTTGGCTCAGCTCCAGGGAAAATCCTGTTGGGACTGACCCTGGAAGATGACAGCAATGAACCAGAAGAAATGAGGGGGGTTTCTATGACTTTTGTTCTGTGGGTTGAAAGCTGTGCATAGCATGAAACCAGCAAAAAAAATATCAATTTACTGTCCCTTATTCCCAAATGTAGATGACTACCAAGGAGGGGCAGTGCTGCCAAGCTCAGGAGTCCTTGCCAAGGAATTCAAGGATCTCTGTGCTGAAACGGGGTGAAATCAAACAGATTTTTCTTTTTTTCTGTTTCTGAATGAATGAATGAAAGGATGAAAAACATCCTTCCTGTTTTTCTGAGCTGTGCTACCCCATGTCCTTGCGCTGACAGCAATGACTGCCTGATCCACGGACCCATGGCAAGGGCCATACCCACTTCAGGGCTGCCAGAGCAGCTGCAAGCACATAACACTTGAACACCCTCACCTGCCTCTGGGATTCCATTCCATGGGATCATTTATTGCTACTCCTAAGAGTGCTCCACTGCTCTCTTTCATGGCCTTCTGCAGCTGGTTGCACATGGGGAGGCAGAAGTGCTGGAGGAAGCCCATCGGTGGGATGGAGTGTGGAAGGTAGGGCACACTCCCGACTGAGGGAAATACAAGGGCATCATTATGTGGTGAATCAGCCTCCTTTCCTAATCATCAGGCAAGGATCAGAGAGCCTCGGGGGGCTTCGCCCTCAGCCCTGTAGATGCAAACTCCCCGCAAAGCGAGTAAACAGTCGGTGTATCTCTAATCAGAGCCTGAGCGCGCGTCTAAATTTAACATCCAAATCGTGAACCTCTGTCAAAGACATGCCCAAATCTGTTGGCTTGAAATGAGGGAACAAACACAGCGCTGAGATTCAAAGTGTGTGCGTGGGGAGGCCACGGAGATGGGTGATTCGGGGGGATTGGTGCAGGACAAGGCTATTCCGGCCAGATGGGGTGAGTGGCGAGGGCATGGCCAGGGGGTTTTCTGGGGGCCCTCCCAGGGGTCTCCTGCAATGTGTGGGCTGCTGTGTTTGTTGGCCATATCTCGGAAAAGTGCTGCAGCCTGCCAGGAAGCAGGTGTGGCCCCAGCCCCACCTTTTGATTCCCTTCAAGAGGAGCATTTAAAAGCAATAAAAACCCAAAACACAAAACAAAACGAGTGCTGAGTGCACCCAGAGCAGCATTCCCCTCATGAGCTGTGGTGGGGGCTTGGCCCAAGGTTTTGAGATCAAAAGATTAAAGAAAAATCCATCATTTTCACTGGAAAATAGGGATAACTGTTCCCCTATTACTCTTTTGCCAGCATGTATCCCAAGTTTTCTTCCTCTCTTGCTTTCTTCCCCCACCTCCCTCCATTTTCTCTCAGATTTTTCTTCACTACAAGAAACAGCCTCTTCCCCCAGGACGGGGACCAATCAAAATCACCCCCAAACACATCAGCTTCTTTGTCAGAGGCTGCAAGAACAGGGAGTTCAGGGAAAGACAGGAGATGAGACTGGCTGCTCAAGTAATCAGTTTAACGATGCATTTCAATGGTCATTGTGAAATAGAGACAAAGAGCAAAGGGAGTAAATCCTGTAAGATGGTGAGTACAAGGTTTTAGGAGAGGTAATAGGAGCTGGGACACTGTCTTCTCCTGGCTTGGTGGAGCAGATGGGGCAATATCCTTGCAGCTGCCTGCCAAGTAGGATCAGCTGGAAAGCAGTCCCTGGGCTTTCAGTGCTGCAAAGTCAGAGTTAAATGGACACTGTGTTGAGCCACGTCTGTGACACGTTTTGCTTCCCAATGCTGAAAGAGCCCGTGCACGCCCCAGGTTATGCTGCTGGGTTACTGTTTGCCCTCTCCTCTGCCACAGTCATTTTGGTGGGAATTGGATGCTTTTCCATTTGGGGAGTTCCCTGATGGTTGCTCACAGTCAGCCCCGTGGGGTTTGAACTCTCCGTGGAGCTGGGTATTTTTCAAACTGTTTTCTTGGACTTTGGAAAAAACCAAACAAAACCATCCCATCCCTGGAGATTCTGCTCCTGCATTTAGTTGTGCAGTCCCTGCTTGGTTTTGCAGCAAAGCAGAAGAAACACCTCCTGGAGGTACTACACAAAGCCAGAAAACTAATGAACAGGGCCCCTGAAGTTACGGTGTTTCCTTCTTCAATGTATCTCGGGGTTTTCCAGCGCCTGTGGATGGTTTCTCAGGGCTGATGTCTGCAGAACTGCTTGCACCAGCCTGCTTAGGGGCTGTGTTAGTGTGGGTGCAGCTTTTTGCTGGACTTGCAGATTCCATCCCAGGCACAGCTGGGCTGCTCCTTCCCCGTCGCGACTTTCCAATCCCTGAGTGGCTTGGAAATTGTTTCCACGTTGCTGGACAGCCTGGAGCAAGGCGGCTGCTCATGTAGAAGCCGGTGCACGTGCCTTTTACAACCAAGGGCTGCCCTTGCTCAGGGTGTCCCATGAAACGCTGTCACAGCGGTGAGCGGCAGTGCCAGGCCTGTGCCATAACCACGTCACGCTCCAGCTCCGTTCCTGGGGGTAAGGTGGCTGTGCACTGCTGGGGTGGGCTGCACCCAGGGCTTCTCGGCTGCAGAGCCACGGAAAGCCGTGGGATTAATGAGTCTCGTGCCAGCATGTGGAGCAGTGACCCTTCCCTTGGCCTGCGCAGCATGGCGGGAGGTCACACACGTGTCCCTGAGCAGAACAGGCGCAGTCCTACGGTACTACAGGTGTTCCTTCCATCATCTGCCAGCTGAACCAGGCAGGTGCTTTAACGCTGGGGGGTTTGGGTACCCCAGGGAGCTTGGACAGGCAGCCTCTGTGGGGTGTTGGTGGAACAGAGACTCCCTTGAAGGAGTTTGGGGGAAGCCTGTGAGACACTGAGGTGTGCGGGGCAGTCTGGGCCCCAGGCTGGGAGATGTGGCAGAGATAACCTTTTTTCTCTGTATTGTTGCAGGGCTTGGTAAAAATGTTTCATTCTGAGGCAGCCCTGCCTTCCCCAGGCCTGCTCTGCCATGGTGAGGGGTCCTGCCAGGACCACCACTCAGAGCTGACAGTGGGAACAGGGTGGGATGCTGTCCCTTGAATGGTGCAAGACAAGGATGAGTTGAGCAGGAGGGGAGTAGGCAGGACAGCCTTCCACATGTAGCTGGGAAGCATTTAGCTACTCTGATGTCCAGCTCCTCCTTACAGGTGGATGCTTTTGCCACCTTTGTCACCACAGGCTGGATGGTCAGACCCGGACTGGCTCTAAAGGCACCTTGCTCCATGACATCTTACTGTGGCTTCCTCCAGCCAGCCACTCACCCCCTTCCCCCTTGGACATCTCACCCATTCCCCCATCCTCGGGGCTTTGGCTGTGCCCTGATGCAGCTCCTACCGCCCTGGAGCAAGCAGCTGCTGTGTGTCTTTGCCTCCAAGCCATCCTCTGTCCAAGAGCACCTGGTACGGGAAGGCAAAGATTTTCTCTTGCCACCTTACCACCTGCAATGTGCATTTCTGTCCACTGCTCTGTGAGGAACCCAGGGAGAGCTGGATTTTGTACTGCTGCCAACACCTAGGCCTGGCTCAGATTTGTCACCTGGCTGAGGTGTCATTGTTGTAAGCTCATCTGTTAGGCACAGGAGAACCTGAACAGGCTTGAACTCTCCGTGGAGTTGTGAGGGTCAGTGATCTCTCTCTGTCTTGGCATTGCAACATCATTCTAGGGCAAGAGTTAATCAAAGAGCTCCAGAGCCCTAAGTAGGGTCTGGGGGGTGAGGGAACCTTGCAGTGCCAACTGCCTTGCTGCTGGCTCCGATCCCAGGGAAAGTGTGACATCAGGGAGGTGGACTTGCTTGTGCCAAGAGGGAAGCATTCTTATGCACTATTCCTAATGTCTTTTCTCTGCTCTCCCCAGTTATGGGAGGCAGGGGGTAAATCCTGCTTATCATCCAAAAGCTGCCACTGCACAGATAACCAGGGAAATGTTGAGGGGTGGAGAAGGACAGCAGCTATGCCAGCCAGGAGACAGGGAGCAGACAGCACATCCCACGGGTGGCTCTCAGGGGAGCGGGGTACCTGGCACAAGAAACAGTCCTGGGGGCTGCAGAAGGGGCAGTGTTGGTAGGAAGGGGTCTTGGTGGGAGCTGCTCACCAGGCAGGGTGTGAGGGGCCTTGGGGTTGGGCCCCACAGTGCAGCAGCCCAAACATGTTGGCACAAGAGCCAGGTGGAGCGTGCCAGGATCTCACATGAGTGTGCCTCAACTCTGCTGCTGCTGGGACTGTGCACCACTCACCCCATGATTCAGCTGCCATGGAGGTTTTTAGCACCAAGGACCACATACCTCAGTCACTGCAAACTAGCTGTGAGAGCCCACAAGGGATCCTGGGCTTTTCTCTGATTGCTTTCTCCTGCCAAAACTCATACTGAGCCTTTTTTCCCCATGCATGGGATGCAAATTATCTTACATTGATAACCATTCCCCTGTCTGCAGACTGCTGAGGGGAGCTGGTGTGTGGGACCACATTTTCAATCCTGCTCCCTTTCAGATCTGCTGGCCAGCTTCAGCCAAATTTAACCAGATAGGTAAAGACTTGAAAGGAGTTAACTGCACAAGCTTGTGAAAAGCAGCAGGAGAGAGGAGAGAAATCCAAATTAGGACTCCCAGCTGGAAGAAAAAGCTCTAATGTGAGCCCAACCCGATTATTAGACATCAGAGAATCCACACAAGAGGGAGCGCCGCAGGCAACCAAGCTTCATGAATTCTGCTGCTCGCAAAACAGCTGTTTACTTAGGTGCTGCAGGGCTGGGAGAGCTGAGGTCCCAACACACAACTGCCATCTGACCCACCAGAGCTGTAAATCCAAACAGGGCTCCGTTCACCCCAGCCCGGTGAGAGCAGCAGCTCTGCCCAGTCTTGAAGGGGCTCTGACCCTGTGAGTCCTCGTGCTCACCTTAACTCAACCTGGGTGTTGGTAATGAGGCCACTGCCCTCATCACCTGAGTGCTGGTAGTCCTCCAGTGCCCCTTCTGTGATTCCCTGTGGGGAACATACATGTTATCCTAAAATCGCTAGAATTCCTCGGGAAGGAGCCCCAGAGCATCTTGGCATGAAGAGCTGCGTGAGGGACCTTGTGCCCTGCTGGATGCAGGTGAGAAGCCCCAGCGCTCAGCAGGACAGGCACTGCTCGGCCTCTGTATGCCCTGCAGCACAGCCCTGCCCACCGTGCTCCTCCCTCACCTTTTCCCTCCTGCCCGGCAATCCTCATTCACCCGCAGACCTGTCCCTGCACTGATTTGATGATCTTCTCCTTCCCCTGCCCAGCACCCTGCTGGTCTTTCCCTTCTGCTGCCCAAAGGTGAGCACGGAGAGCGGCTCTCTGCTCTGCCTGCAGCCTCTCTCACTCCGTGTCCATCTG
Organism: Machaerirhynchus nigripectus; assembly: GCA_013397975.1. Classification (NCBI taxonomy): domain Eukaryota; kingdom Metazoa; phylum Chordata; class Aves; order Passeriformes; family Dicruridae; genus Machaerirhynchus; species Machaerirhynchus nigripectus. Next base: position 954,826 of record VZRQ01003129.1, on the reverse strand, counting down.
TCTGCCTCGCGCTGCTCCTTCCTGTCCCTTCCCTGTGTTTGGAGGCAGCGTGAGGACACAGAGGACAGAAAATGAATGAGACAATCAGGGCGTGATCCTTCTTTGTAAAAGGATGGCTGGCCAGGATGCCAGTAGCCGTGCCACAAAAATTCCCTGCAGCAGACATTTATTGAATGCAAAGGGATACCTGCAAGCTGATAGAAAACCTTCAGCTCCCAGACTTAACCAAAGCCACCCGCCTCCTCTGCTGTGTCCACAGCACTGCACAAGCTGCTGCAAGGCCACCCCGTGCCCTGGGGAGCTCAGGGTTTCACCAGAGAAAAGATTAACCCCCAGGACAGACGCATTTCCCCAGGCTGGTCTCATTGCCACAGTGTGTCCTTGTCAGCTCTCATTATGCTCCCAGCACAGGTCACTCCCTCCTGCTCTGGACTCTGCTGGAAGCACATTTCTGACATCTCCTGCCATTGCAGCACCTCCTTGGAGCCAGCAGTGGTACAGGGACACTGCTTGGAGCACGTGTGACAACCAGGCTGGGCACGGAGTGTCCCTGTCAACCTGAGCCATATGGAGTATCTATTCATGGCATAACCAGCATCTCCCAGGCTGCCTGAGTCACAGCATCTATCCAACGTACAACCCAGTCACTCAAAAATAGTCACACAATGTAAGAGCATCAAAATAGCCCTGCTTGGACACCTCTCTATTCCCTCCCCCAAAATGGCCAGTTTTGGTGGCTTAGTGGAGGAGCATAAGAAAGAAGGCACAGGTAACCTGCTCCTTTCTCCCACTTCTCAGCACCAGTGGATGCACATGGCTGATCTTGGGCTGTTGCATTTAAAAACCTTCACTGGAACTATCCATCCCAAATGGATCAAAACCTTGTTTGAATCCAAATACAACTTCTGGTGTCTGCAATATCCTGTGGCAATTTGTTCCACACTTTAATTATGCCCTCTGTATAGAAAAAGAAACGATTTCCTTTGGTTTGTTTCAACCCTGTTGCTTGCCCGTTTCTGAGCGACAAACCTTCCTAGCAGCCCTTGCAGCCTGCCCCTCGCCGCAGCTCCTACTTCCAAGAATTAGGGAATAAAGTTTCTTTGCTAATAAACCAGTACCTGCCTCACTGCCAAGGAAAAAGTGTGGTTAGAGGAAAAATTGCTTGCTCAGCAAATCAGCTTGTTAGTAAGACAATGCAGCTTCCATGCTGCCAACCCAGTTTGAAAAATTTAAAAGGGCTCAGGGGTATTTAATCCTCTTATGTTTGTCCATGATACAGGAGGAAGCCCACTGCTAACTGCTCGAGGTGCAGCTGCACTTGCATGCTCCACACGTGGCAAGAAACAAAGCAAGGTGCGCGGAGCCCAGAATGCCACTGCTGTAGCGTGGAGGTAGCTGGAACGATCCTGCAGGACTTGCCTTGGAGCAGTTGGCAGGAGAGCAGGATGCAAAATGCATTAGTTCCTAACAGATGTTTGATTCCAGGTGTCGTGCCTCCTTTGAACTCTCCCTTCGTACATGAACGATGCTTGTTTGTTTGCAGGGTTGGGAGATGCACTGGCTTGAGAACATTAGGGTTTGAAATGCATCCATGGTGCGAGCTGCAGCTAAGGGAAAGGCTCGGGAGAAGAGCAGGTCCTGCTGCGCTCTCCCCTCCTCAGGCAGGGCGGTTGGGCTCATTTTGGGAATGTTACAGAGCACGCCGGAGCACAACAGGCAGGTGGGGAGAAGCAGAGACCGAAACCCCCATCTGGGTTAGAGACCTCTCTCCTGCCCAGACCCGCGGGAACCCCAACCCCTTAGCACAGGCGGATGTCCCTGAACCATTCCCGACAAGGTGAGGTGTGCTGCAGATTAGGAGATGATGAAGGTACACAGTACCAAGCCCGGAGACTTTGCTGTCCCGAATACCGAGACAGCCCAGCCTTCCTCAGGAGCCCAATACAGACTGTTTGCTTTCCGTCCCAAAGCTCCGATAACCTCCCAGGTCTCTCTAGCTGACAGCCTGGAGAGCCACGGCAGCTCCCTACGCATCCCCTGCCTGCTCTTTGCCCCTCTGAGTGCCGGAATAGGGGCAAGAGAGCATTCCCCGTCCTCCTGCGGGGATCCAGGGCACCCTGGGCGAAGCAGGAGCCAGCTGGCCACAGCCCTGCCTGCCCAGCAGAGCCTGCCCAGCTCGCACCACCACACAGCCTGAATTTCCACACAACCTGGAAACTCTCAGCCCTCCGCAGCCACAAACGCAAAGGAGCAACAGCTTTTTTTAGGGGTTTTCTCTGAGGCAGCCCCAGTCGCGTGACCGCTGATCTTTGCCCCTCTCGAGTGCTGTGCTCCACCGAGTCCGCCTTCAGTTCCCCGGGAGGCTGATTAGCTGATAACTGCAGTTTGGAAGGGCGCCGTTGGCTCCAAGTGCCCGGGCCTCCCTCCCTGTATTTCCATCTCTTTTATCAGTGCTGCACATGTACATAGGAAATAATTCCTGCACGCCCTGAAGTGGGGCTGGGCTTGCTCTGGGATTTCATCTTGTCACAAGGCACCTGACAGTGAACAAAGGTGCAGAGATACAAACTGCGGCTCTGGCTTCAGCTCCCTGGCTCTGCTGCCCGTCGTGGAGGGGGACAAGGGCAGGTGAGGAGCTCTGATCTGAGTGTACAGGGAAGCTGGGCTGGGAAACACCAGCGCAGGGATCCCCAAGGCAGAGCCCAGTTCGAGGTGACAGTGGAAGTGGCTTAATGGGGCATGTGGGGACAGAGTTTGGAGTGGTTCCCCCTCACCCCGGTTCGTGGGGCTATATATGGCCAATAGCTGAGCCTACAGCCAGACGCCATCACTGCTCCTGCCCAACTCATCCATTTACTCCAGCACAAGCTCGCTCCCTGCAGAAATCCTGCCCCGTTCAGACACCTGGAGTGCTTCTCTGCTCAGTCCCTCCACACCTGCCTTGCTCTGCAGCGTCGCTTTTGCCTTTGACACCTGGAGCCCACCTGCTTGCACTGGCTGCAGCCTGCCGAAGCTTCCCAGCTAAGAGCAGATGCAAACACGAATGAAGCTTTTCCTGCCTCTTTCCATAAGCCCCATGCTAGGGCTGCCAGAAGGGAGGAGGAGATGAAGAGCTCTGCATCCCAAAGCTCTCTCTAGGAGAAGGCTGCTTCCAGCGAAAGTTATTCACATGCAAAAGCAGTTTCACGAGTAAATCTCTGCATCCTCCGTGCCTTCCTCCATCCATGCTTTACAGACTGCTCCCTGAGTCACTTCAACTCCCCACACCGGCGAGCAGCGTGCCTTACCTGTTGCAACAGGAGAGAGAGCTCTCCTGAAGTTTACTGCCTCTCTGCTCCCTCCGCTGAAAATCCTGTCCCGCAGCAGCACCTCGCTGGCTGCCGGGGGTCCATGGTGCTTGCAGATCAGAGAGGGCTCCGAGAAATTCCGGCAAGAAGGGGTTTTGCCGGCTGAAAGTCCGGCGGCACCGGTCGGGAGCAGCGAGGGAGAAAGTTGTGAGGGGTGGAACTCGCTCGCAGGAGCGCCAGCCCTTCCGTGACGGGCTGGAGGAGGAGGAGAAGAGGCATCGCCCGCTCCCTCGCTGCAGAAGTGAAGTTGTGTGTGTGTATGTGTGCGTGTGTCAGAGCTGGGCAAGGACCCAAGCCTTAGAGCCAAATAATTGCAGCGCTTTTTACTGTTAGATTAACTAGCATTGCCATGAAATCCAGGACCTCAACTGCAAGGGGGGCGGGGGGTGGTGGGCTGGTGGAATATGTCAGGTAAATCCCTCCAACACACCTGAAAAACTCAAAGATTGTTTTTAACTATCTGCCAGGTGGGTGTTGTAAGGAGGGATGGGGAGAAGGGGGTGGGGGAAACCTGAATCTGCTCTCGGAGCAGCTGCATGCGAGAGGCACTTTGAAGGTGGTTGTTGTTGTTTGTGTTGGGGGAGCCCCCAGAAGCCTCGACTGCCGCCAGAAAGCCCCAGGGTGCTCCGTGCTGCACAGGCAGGGAGAGGATGAAAAGGTGGTCCCGTCCTGAAAAGGCAGGAGGCAGAGGGAAGAGAGGGAGGCAGCAAGGAGAGGTGGCAGCGTGGGGAGACCAGACATTGTGCAGGAGCTTTGGGGGTTTTTCGTTGTACAGATAGAGCATCCTGACTCTGGGGGCCTTGTTCAGGGCTGGACCAAGGGGAAGGGACACGGACCCTTCTGTGGGTGTTTCTGTGAGGGTCCTTCAGTCCTCTTTGTTCCAATCCCCTTCTGCCTCCCCTCCTCCTTTCCACCCCAAACCCCAGTAAATACTAACATTCCCCCTTTAGATTGCAGTGAGGTTTGAACAGATACAGGGGTAGTTCTCAACATGGGAAATGAATGTTCGGCTGTAGGTGAAGTTTCCTCCCCCTCCGGTGCATTTTTGCAGACGAAATTACCAGAAAGCTTTCTGTATGGTTTTAGGAAAACAAAAAGCATATGGAAACTGGATGATTTTTAACTTCAAACTGTCCAAATAGGTGCCTGGCTGCTCCTCGTGAGGCTCCATGTACAACGCTGGCACTGAACACAGGAATGAGTGGAGGAGAGAGACGGGGTCTGTTAACATCCCATTTGAGGAGGAGTGGTTGGTGCAAACTTGCACCTTACTGGTCACCAGCAAGCCCCCCAGGACAGCAGGTTATTGATCCTCTGGCCACACGTACAGCCTCGACTGGAACTCGTCTCAAACTAGATGCTGTCAATTTAAACCACACAAAACCAATCCATTGTAAAATCCATGTGCTTTTATGGTGCAAATCCAAAAAGATGTGAAGAAGGTGACCCGTGATATATTGGGCTGTTTGGAGTTGGTGGAGGTGAGTGACAGCAATATGGTAAATTCACCAGAAAATGCAGTTTTGCTGGAATCAAAATTGGTCAGGAATTTAGATTAAATCTAGGGAACAGTTTGTACCAGGAATGAGAGAGGAAATGTGCACAGCATGGTGAGACTGAACAGTCTCCCTGGGGTCACTGTGGGACATTGCTGCGTTGGGAAATTGCTGATGGATTTTGTACTACAAATGTTCATGTTGGGTGCTCTGCTCACAGCATCTTAACTCCACTTGGAAAGTGACTTTGATTTCAAGCTCATCATGGCCCTTCAGAAACAGTTTGAACTGAATGGGAAGAAGGCAAAATCCAGTTGGATTTACATGTGCAGCTTGTCCATTTTTCCAGCTGGTTTATTCAGGATTGATTTCTAGGGCAACTTGCAGTGAAGTTTTGAGGATTACAAAAGTGACAGTAGAAGTGATAGTACCTTGAAATTGCAAATTAGCTCCTCTTTAGGACATCTCTTGAGAGGAGGTCAGGTGATCAGTCAGTGATGGCAATGGGAGGCGCATTTGGGAGGAAGGAAAGGAAAAGTTCCTTCACACAGCTGCATGTCTCATGTCTCGCAGCTGAGTAAGGCGAGAAAATCAGGTATTGGTGGCTGGATTTCAGCAGGGCTGACGCCGGGCTCAGAACAATAGTTGTATTATATTTAGACATACCAAGGTGCAAGTGAGCAAACCTCTGGCTTCAGGGCATCAGCTGATTGCTGCAAGAACCAGCATTTCCCTGCATTTGGAGCCTTTCAGGACTGGATGGGTGCCTTGTTCCTTTTGCCTGCGTCTGGAGCGGCGGGGACTTGGTCTCATCTTGTGTAGCAAGGTGTGAACCCTCAGCTAGCAAGGCCAGCAGTGCTGATCTCAGCAATGCCACCCACAAGCCAGCTCTCCTGGCTGCACTGTCTTCTTGCTCTCCCAGGTGGTGACAGGGGCCCTCTTTCATCCCTTTTCTTTGCTCTGCTGCTCCTTGAGGAAGCTGGTGCTCATGGAAGAGCCATGTATCAGGCAGGCCCTGCAGAAATGTGGGCTGTAAGGTGGTTATTGCCCGGTCCCCTTACAGAATATGTACGATATCCAGTGAGTGCAAAAGCCACCAACAACTCCGCCTTGTTGCCAGCAGGTTGGTGGCACTGGGTGTTCCTTTGCATGGAGGTGGCAGAGCATGGTCCCGTTCTTGGCTGCAGGGGACTTAACTCTCAGAGAAGACTTTGCTCCTTGGCTATGGAGCAGCAGAACATGAGGAACATGACTGAAGAAGAGCTTGATTGTCCAAAAGCCCACCTACTCCTACAAATCTACCAGATGGTTTAATAACCAACATTACCTTTCCTAATTCAATCACAGCATTGGGGTGAGCAGCAGTCTAGCTATGGAACCCCCCAAATCCTCATATTGTAGTTAGCTAGGATACCAACATGGACTTCTGCCTTCCACATGAAGACAAATGTGGTCTCTTAGAGCATGTTTGGATTGGTTGCTATCCCAGTGATCCAGGAAGTACAAGAAGCTCAGGAGAACTTTTCCTGAGGTCCAGCTGTTAATTCTGTGCCAGTGGTGAGTGAGAGCCTGGGACTGGTGAAAACTTTCTGGCTCTGCCTCCGCAGCTCTCCTGCTCAACTTGAAGTCAGGCTGGGTAGGGAAGAAAAGTGTTGTGTTTATCCCAAGGAGCAGCTCCTGCTCCTGCAGAAAGGGGTGGGTTGCAGAATTACCTGTGGTTGCAGGCAGAGAGGGTTGGCCTGGCTGGGGGAACTGTGCCAGGAGGAAAGAAAGAAGATGGAGCTGTGCATGGTGCCTGGCTTTGCCCTTCTTCACACCACTCAGTCAGTCAGTCAAATGAGCCAACAGAGCTCCATAAGCTGCCATCAACATTTCATGCCACCATGTCCTGCCGTTGGGATCTCACCCTGTCAGAAGCAGTGGGACCTTTTCCAGGGTGTGGGGAATGTCAGAGCTCCATCACTTGGCTGGCAAGGGTGCTTCTTTCTCCCTAATCATGGGGAGAGATTTCATTTCCTGGTTCCACCCTAGATCTCCATGTGATAAAGCCAAGACGTTCTGCTGTGGGTTACCTGCATGCAGAGCTTTGCAGCGAAGCAGCATGCTCAGGCTGGGGTAGGGAAATCACCACGGGCTTCTCTGGACCAACAAGAAACACTTACAGGGGCCTCCCTGCCAATGGCTGTACTCACTGCCCTGGGGACCAGCCCTGCCTGTCTCCTGAAGACATGCCTGCAGGCCCATCTTCCAGCTCATCCTCTAAACATGTGCCTTTCCTGGCCAACACTTTCAGCTGGCCCCACTGGAGTGTTGCCTCCATGGACCTGGAGGTCAGGGCAGTGCTGTTGAGATGTGGCACTGGGTTTTTTCTCCAAACCCTTCTGCCCTCAGGAACAGCCATGATGGTGTGACTGCCTTGATCATCCCTCCTGAGGGTCGGGGCGAGCTGGGGACTGGAATGCTCCAGCTGTGTTGGTGAGGGTGGGCAGCCAGACTCCTGGTGGGCATTTCCTCAGCGATCCCAGCTCCCATTGCTCTCCCACATCCCTTACTTGATATATCAGTTCCCCTCCAAACCTAGAGCAAATGCCCACTCAGAGGTGTGCTGGGATCTGTGAGTTACCTGCCTCGGGGACAAACAACTTTTGTTTCCCCTTTGCAGAGAATAGAGCCCGTCTGTGTGTCTGGCCCTTCATCCCCGGCATCTGCTGCCATGCTGCAGCACTCTGTGGGCCTGTTTGTACGGCAGCATGCAGGGACTTGCCAGGGAAGGGGCGATTATCTGCCTGGAACGGCGGCAGCGCTTTCCCCAGCAAGCGGGAGCCTGTGCTGGGGGCGGGGAGGATCCAGTCCTGTGCAGGGATCGGCTCCCTGAGCTGTGTCTGACTGCAGCGTCCTTGACCAGCGCTGATGAAGCAGCTCCAATGACTCAGGATCGTTCCTATAGACCTGCAAACCACCCTGCAGCTCCCAGACAGGCAGAATCTGTGGGGGGAATGAGGGTGTGCTGTCTTGAGAGGGACATTTGTGTTGCTTGGAATCTCCCCAGCGGCTCAGGCTGGATCCATCTCTCCCTTTGCAGCAGACCCTCCGAGAGGTAATCACAAACCTTGAACCACATCACTGTTAGCACACCTAATTCTCACTCTGAGACTCACCCTTTGTACCCAGTACAAATTTGAACTGGGATTTCCCTTGAGCTCCAGGTTGTCCTGGCCTGAAGTCCAAGAGGAGTCCAGTGATGAGTGCCTTTGCCTCGGGCCACCCATCATACTTAGTTTTGGGAGTAGTGGCTGGTGCAGTGCAGACCACTCCCCTGCATTCAGTTCAGGCTCTATTAAGACATCTTTGGCTCGTGAGGCTGAACGCAGGGCAGTCCTTGCCCTTAGACACTCAGGAGGGCACCACCATGGAGCTCAGCTCATTCTGGAGTTGGGTCCCCCGCTCCACGAGTCTGTCGTTGGGACAGATCAAACATGACGCATGGCTAAGCACGAAGGACACGAGGTTGTTGGCAGTGTTGGACTGGAATCCAAGACTCTTTGGGCCCTGTGTGGGATCACAAGGACTGCTGTGGCATGCTCCCTGTGTTGGCTTCCCACCAAGCATGATGCACAGATTCCTACAGGGCACTGCTGACAGATCCCTTGCCCCTTTAAAAGAGATGAAGTCATCTGCCTCCGAAGCCATCTGGCACCAGGACAGAGTCAGAAGCTCAGAGCAACAGAAGGCTGGGATGCCAGCCCGCAGAAGGGATGTCATCGCTCTACAGACAGATGGGACCCTGATGGGATGGGGCGAGGTGCTGTGCAAGACCCCCGGAGAAGGTTTGATGTCGCGGGGATGGCAGTGAAGACCCGCCGGCGGAGCCCCAAGGTGTGCCATGGCCCCTCTGCCATCATCCGTGCCGAGCGGAGCCCCGCTGCGGGGCTGGAGCTGCGCGTTTCCCTGGGAGGGCAGTGGGCTGGTCCAGGCCCTCATCATGGGACGAGCTAGCGAGTCAGCGTGTCTCCTCCTCCCCCTCCATCCGTCCGTGCAGAGCAGGCATGAGCTCATCCCAAGCCACTCATCCTGCACCGCGTGCCGGATGGCTGATCTCATGGATGGCTGATCTCATCGCTGGCTGTGCCACCGGCACTGACTCCGGAGCGGGGTGTCACTGCAGTCCCCGAAATGGCACCGTGGGAAGAGGAGCCACCACATCCCAGTGAGGCTTGGGGAAATGATCTCAAGCAAAACTGCCCACCAGACTTGAGTGGGTGGTGGGGAACGAGGTGAATTCCTTGCTGGTGTGCCCAGGGAACAGCCTCTCCACTTCCAGGTCTGGCAGGAGGTTTCTCTCTTATTGCTGGCCATTCCCAGATGCCTCGTGTATCATAGACTCCTTAACCCTCCTGGTGTGACTAGTTGAGGAGCTGGTCCCCTTCACAGGACTTTGCTGGGTCATGCTTTTGTCCACCAGGAATGTCCCAGGCCACCGTAAGTCTTTCTGAAGTTACTGCACTGGCCCCCCTTCTCCCCACCATGCACTGCAAGGCGTGGTGGCTTCTGGCCAAGGCAGGGACCCAGGAAGTGCCTCCTCCTGGCCCAGTTTCTCACGAAGGAGCTGGGGCTGTGATGGGTGGATTAACACAGATGTGCTTTTCCACCACCCTGCTGAGAAACCAAACTTCAGCTTGGTGTTTGTAGAAGAGACTGGTGGGGGTGGCAGTGAAGAATAGAGGAGGGGACAACATGGAAGTTGCTTGGGTCTGTACTAGGAGGTGGGGAAAGAGGGCAGTGAGTTAACTTATCTGAAGGGCAGAGCAAGGATGAGAGGTTAAATTACAGCTCCATAGTTCAGGTGTCTGTCCAGGGAGAATGAGCCATTCCCAGAAGATGACTCTCTCCCCTCACTGATGCCACACAACCAGCTTGGACTGGATGTTTAACTTTTAGTCCAGTGCACTGGATCGTGTGCTGGGGATTGCACAGGCACTGGGAGATCAGGCACAGGCAGAGCAGGGTCTGCCCGCACTCTTGCTTCACTCAGATGTCTCTGGTTTGCCCGGCTCGAGCAGAAACTCTTTCAAAGTGGAGGTTAATTTTGAAGTAGGGAAATAGTTTGTGTTTGTTCTGGTCTGGCCTGAAAAATCCTGGACCACTGACTCTTTCCCTAGGAAAGACCACTCCTCTCCTGCTTTGCCTTCCTTTGGGAAAAAAAGTCCTGTTCTACTCCAGCCCAGGTCCTTTGTGCTCTCTGCTTGGCATTGCAGTCCATAAATGTTTGTCTGCTGATCTGTTAACCCTCAGTCCCAGACCTCCATGCTCCCCTCTTGGATCCTGGCTTTCTACTTCTCCTTTGCCTTGGTGCTCAGACCTGACACCCAGTCTTGCCTGGCAGAGAAATCAACCTGGAAGTTCCTTGCTCCAAGGGCATTATAAAGAGGCGCCATTGTGCAACGGAGCCTTGTACCAGGAATACAATCCATGTGATGATTATCTCGATACCATCCTCCCTGAACCAGGGGAGCCTGAGCCAAAAGAAGAATTTAGAGCTAAACAGCTTTTGTTTACAGGAAGCCAGAGCATGGTGTCTGGGCTTGTACCAGTGTAGCAGGAGATGTTGCTACTGTCTCAGACTGCAAAATATTGATGGATGGTGTGTCCCTGAGATTTCCCAGGGACGTTATGGGAGGAATTTCCCTAATTTCTGAAGCATCTTGTACAGCAGCCCAAGGGGAAAAGTGTTCCCTTTGGCTGACTGGACAACTGAGCAAAGGTTGTCAGCTTTATTGACTGCTGTGTTTGGCCATGATCACCACAGGCTTTGCAACCTCTGCAGCACACTGTGCCTGGGGATGGAAAAAGGTTGGGTCTCAGGCGTGTTGTAAAGGGCAGTGGCCACCAAGGGACACTGTACCAGCGGCCCAAACCTCCACGGATTTGTACTGCTGAACAAATCCACTGTCCAAACCCCCACTCATTCCTCACAGGGTAGCAAAGGAGAAGAGACAAACTTCTCTCCCAGTACTGAAGCTACTTTTCAGGGGGTATTATTGTCTTCCTTCTGGGTTGCAAAAACACAGTCCTAAAGGAAAAAACCCACTGGTGGTCTGCTCTACAGAAAGAGGCAAAGAGCCTCATCTCCAGGGCTTGTCCTGCTCAGGACAAGGAAACAAACAACTGAGAGAGAAAATCAAAACGTCTGACTGCTCTCCAGATGTGAGGGAGGGCTTGCCCACATCTGGCAAGGAGTGTTTCACAATGGGAACAGCTTTCCTCAGCCCTCGGCACACGGCTGGGGGTGGCTGTTGTACCCACAAACAGGATGGTCCAGTTCCTGTGGAGGCAGGAGATCTGTTTGGGCAGTTCAGTGAGTCAGAGAACATTTACCAAGACCTTTTTGTGTCAGGAAATATGTTTTGATGAAAAAAGGAAGACGTTAAAAATAAACTGACAGAAAAAAGAGTGAAAAATGAAAGAAATGCAGGTTGCAGAGGCATTTCCCCAACCCAAACAGCAAATCCTAGTGCTGAGGGTACCATCCAGTCCAGTCGGGACAGTCTGTGTGGGATTCACTGGCGGCCCACTGGCTGCTTTCAAGTGAGCTGTGCTTGGTAACACCTCATGGAGCTGCAGTAAGGCTTTGCCCATCCTTGAAGCACTTTGTCCAGCCATTTGGAGAAATAACCGAGAAATTTCCCTTTGGAGTTGTGCTGCTCTGATGTGTATCGGTCCCAGGCTCCTTCCCTTCATTCCTGGGACGGGGGATAAGGATATCTGTAGGGCTGACAGTCTTCTTGGTAAAAAACTTGTGCTGAGAGCAGGGGTGGCAGAGCCCCCGAGGTGTTCACCTGGGCCCACAGCATCCCCCAGACATCTGCCATCTCCCAGTGCCTGCATCTTTCCAGGGAAGCAAGGGCATCTGTTAACCTCCTTTTCACTGATGGGGAAACTGAGGCACGGAGCTGTTCAGACATGCTTGCAAATATTTTAAGCCAAACAGGGAGTAGATGGATGAGGGGGAGTAGATGGATGAGGGGGAGCAGAGGAAGGGAGCAGGGACCTTAGGACTGGAAGGTTTGGTGGGGCCAGAAGATACAGGCTGTGGAAAGGCTGCCTTGGAAGGTGAACCTGCCCAGCCTCCTTTGCAGAGCCAAACCTTCTGTTTTGTCAGGGTTGGAGAAGGCACTTGCCTCGCCACCTGGTCCAGCAAACCCTTCCCCAGCGAGCTGGGCATGAGGGCTCAACTCAGCTGCTTGAGGGGAAGGCTGGATACATTGCTGGACAGCAAAGCTGTCTCTGAGTTTCCCCAGAAAGGAGGTTTCTCCATTTTCTGCTATGGCAGCGCTCCCCACCACTGATGCTGGGTTGGGGCTTTTGCTCTGAAGCAGCTCCAAGTATCCACCCTTCCCTCCTCCCCCGATCTGTGCAGTTCAGGCATAGCGTGAGCAAGAGGAAGGGGCAGCCTTCTTTGGAATAAGTATGAGAGGCAGTCTGCCAGAAAGATAAACAGAAAAAGGGCTGGGTGAGAGGTGTGGAGAATCCCTAAAGCTGAGGGGCTTTGCATTAATTATCATATTAAGCATTCAAACGGCAAAAATACCCATCTCCATTTTCATGAGCGTTCACTTTAAAAAGAAATAAAAAACCTGCTTAATTGCTCCACTTAATTCATTAAAGGATTAAGGCAAAGACTAAAGGAAAAAAGTGAAGTATGATGATGGGTGGTTCTGGCATCCTGCTCCAAACCATCCGTGAGTGTTTTGGAGGGAGCCAGGGTGCGAACGTGACTCCTCCGCCCGGCGCTCCTGCCCTGTTCCCAGCAGAGCAGAACCCTGGAGCTTGAGCAACCCTGACCACTGGGACCAGTGGATCTTGGGGGCACAGCCCCAGGCACTGTTCTTTGCTCAGCAGATGCAAATCCTCCCACCAAGTCCTTTGCAGGAGCTTTGCAGAGACCTCAGGGCACTCTCCAAGCTCTTTGGCTGCATGTTTGACAGGTGCTTCTGACCCATTGACCAAACCTGGTACTGAGCCATCCCATAATCCAGGGGTTTCTTTTTTTTGTTTTAATAACAGAGCTGAAGTGCTGCAGCAGGAGGCAATGTTGACTTTTGCAAAATATCCTCTGTATTCATTTGCACTGAGTTTAAAAGTAAACCTGGGAGGCTGGTTTATCTCTCAGGCCCATATTAATTTGAGTTCCCGAAGTTTAGAGGTCAGGTTGATGTGGGTCTGCCTGCATCACATCTGGGCAGGGACTGTGCTGGCAGAGCAAGGATACAGGGAGAAGGTGCAGGTGGGGAGTTTGCTGCCTGATAAAGGGGAGGGGAGCAGCTGGCTGGAGGTCAAAGTTAAGACTAAGGTTAAGGTTAAGGCCAGGAGAAGAGATTACCCATCACTTCTCAGGCTGGTGTGACCAAAGCCAGGCTGGACTGCTGGCTTTCAAGCAGGAAAAGGATAAGGGTAAGCCCACCTCAGGGGGACTAGCTTTGCTGAGGGGTGGAGGGAAGTGCTGCCATGGGCAGGGGGTGCAGAGGATCTCACAGGGAAAAGAGAAATAGGAACAGAGCTCTGCAGCCAGAGCGTGTCTGTGAGACCAGCTTTGAGCTACTGCCTTCTCTGGGGAAGGCTTGACAGAGGGAATGTGTTTGGGGATGTGGGTTTGCTGCTGCAGGGCCCCTGAAATCAGATCCCACAGCCCCGAGCAGTTGCGGTGGAGGTTGCCCTGAGCCCTGGTCCTTGCGGCTCGGCACAGGTTCGGTTGCGTGAGGAGGCCAGGACAGCGTGCGTCGCCCTCCCGACCGAGCTCCTGCAGGGCCCGAGGTCACTGCTCCAACACTGCCTCTTCCCAGCTGCCAGCACGCCCCGAGCCAAGATGGGCTGGGGAGGGGAGTGAGGTATTGCAACCTGTTCCCTGCAGCAAGGACTGAACACGTGGCTCCTGGGCATAGCAGGGGCTGTTGGGAGGGAAGCCAGGGTTTGGTCTGAGAGGGGAGCAGAGCATCTTCTGCTCTGGGGTGCCCTCAGATCAGTGTGCAGCACCTGGAGCAGCTGGGCTTGGGCAAGGCTGAGCACCCAGACAGAGCTCAGCCCCTCTGCAGGGCATCCCGGGTTCGTCTGACCAGCTCGGCTGTCAGTCCCTCCTTCCTTTGCTTATCCCTCTCTGGTCTCGTCGCTGACCACAGGTGGTAGCAGGTGCCTTGCAAAAAAGCCAGATTGGAGCTACAGATTTGTGTGTGTGTGAGGGGGAAACAGCAAATCATCCTTGAAACAATGTCCCTTTTCAGAGTCAGGGCTCCTGGCAGGAATAATCTGTCCTCCCTGGGCAGCTCAGCCTGGCAGCAGCTCTGCCTAATCCTGCCCAAGTCATGGCAAATCTGTGGATTGCTGAACTGTGGGGCGACATGAGATGCTTCTGCAGCCCCCTGGGGAGCTTCTGGGGCTTGTTGTGGCTCTGGAGGAGTCTGGGAGGAAAGGGTGGGTGATACGCTTATATGGGGAGACACATCTCTACAGGCAGGCACATCTGTATGGGCAGGCACATCTGTATGGGCAGGCAGGAGCCCTTGGAAGGTTGGGTTTGTGCTCTGTTCCTAGGACAGCCCCCACGGGGAATGCTGAGGGTTGATCCAGGGTGGGGATCGGGGTCCCTTAAGGAATCAGCCTGAATGGGCATCCACTGCTGGGTGGGGAGAGCGCTGGCTGCTTGTTTGTGGGTCACTCTTGGTACCTCAGAGCTGGAATCAAAGCACAGACCCCAAGCTTGGTGTGCTGCAGCAGCTGGACACCCTGGTATGCCCTGGACACAGCTGCTGTCACCCACAGTGAAAAATAAGGGCTGTTCAAAGATTCTCAGTGACTTAATAACCCTCTTTCCCCAAGGAGAGGGGAAAGCAAGGAGAGGCAGCACGCTCCCGCTCTCTGGCGCTGTTTGCAATAGTGCTGCTCAGATTACGAGGGAGGGTGTGCACAGAGATTTAATTTCAGGGGTTTTCAGCAGTGTGGGCTTCTTTTTGCAAGTGGATCTTGTGCTGTTTTGGATGGAATAGTCATTGTTCGAAATGCCCTCCCAGAGATTTTCCCCTACCAACTTTTATCTGTCTCCGCCATCATAAATATCATCTCATTTTATCTTTCAGATGGGCCCTGGAATGAAGGCTGTGGGCTGTCTTGTACCCCAGACTGGGGAATTCAGATTTTATTTGCAACATGCCAGGGAATTTTGTTTTCCAGTAACGACTTGTGCTGTAATTGTGAACTTCCTCTTATAACAGAGATCTGCCTCTCCACTTCCCTGGAAGGGAGGCTTGAGCACTGCTGGTGTTTTCTCCAGTCCCATTGAAATTCTCAGTTTTAGCAAAGCTGGTGCAGGACAGGGATTTGTTCACCTTTTGATGCAGAACATTTGGAGCAGGAGATGCAGGAAGGGTCACTGCAGCTGGGACCTGCCCTGGAGGCAGGATGGAGGGAAGGAGAGTTCCTGCTCACCACCTCCACCTTTCCTCCGCAGCTCCTGTTTTCCTTTGCCTCCTCTCAGCACGCTCTGACCCCGGCGTGGCCCTGGGTCACCTCCTGCTGGCCGGGACCGAAGCCCAGCTGACGCCCGCGGCCCTGGCAGGGAGGGCAGTGCTGCCCTGTCACCTGCCCTGCGCGCCGCCAGCCCGGCCCGTGCCTGCCAGTGCCGGCTGCAATTCGGACGGGAGAGCAGTTTACTTACTCAGCCTGCTCCTGCCAGACCCCAGGGTGATGAAAGTTAGTGTTTAAAGGCAGCGAGATAGCGCTGCGGAGGGGATCAAAGGGGATCCTGCCCGCCTGCAGCAGCACTTGGCAATGCAAAGCGCGGGGCTGTGCTCTCCAAGGGGATGCTCGGCACTCCTCGTGCCCCCAGCCCTGCTCACCTGTGAGTGCCACCCCCCACAGCCCTGGCTCCCGACCTGCTGCTTCCCAGCAGCGAAGGCTCCGGGCTGTGCTGAGCACAGGCATCCCTTTGCACAAACCCCTTCTGCATCGAGGCACACAGGAAGGTCCCTGACATTTGGGGGGCTCCTTGGTCCCTCCTGAGGGACACACAGCACCCGGCGTGCCACTTCCAGGGGCAGAGCTGCAGAGGCTGCATTCACATTAAAATGCAGCTTGCGCTGCCTGGCAGGCGTGGAGCAGCCTCTGTTCCCACGGACTCATTTACCTGCTTGGAAGTGGAAAGTGTTCAGTACCTGGCGGGCTCTGCTGAGCTAATTAATTTATTTAATAACAATTCTTAGCTGCTCTCCAGGCCTAGCTGCTTTGCATCCCAAAGGGTGATGATTTTTTTTTTTTTTTTCAGAAATTCCCAATGGAGATGTGCCTGGTTTATTTATATATGTAGGTATTACTTTTTTGTTGTTGTTCTCCATTTGAACAGCATGTTGCACAACAGGGCTCTGGCTCTGACATGCTGTTGTCATATACATCAACACTGCCACCTCTCTGGGGACACTGCTCTGGGGATGCTGTGGGCTCTGCCCTCTGGGACAATAGTTCCCAGGGCTCCATGAACCAGGGGGGCTGCTGCTCGAGCTAATGATCCAGCCAAATTAATCTGAAATCCTCCAAGGACTGTAGTCACTGGAGAGAGACAGGGGAACCCCTCTGCTGGTCTGGGTGTGGGTGGCTCATGGTGCCCTGTTTCCCTTCCTCCGCAGTCCCCAGGAGGAAATCCAGCTGGCTTGGAGGGATGCAGGAGGTTGCAGCTTTCCATCATGACTTGTCAACTCAGCAGCTCTCAGGCAACACCCTTCCCTTGGAAGTAGGGATGAGGCTGTGCCCTGGACTAGGGACACGCGTTTCCTAGCAGGAATTAGGGAAGTCTTGTTACCTTGCTGGGAATCTCTGCCCTTTTTCCTGCTGCCCCTGGCAAGGCTGTTAGGACAGCTGACTTGAGGGAGTTTGTGTCTTGTTTCAACACAACATGGAAATGCTGATCAAGGCTGCCTTGCCTTCAGGGACAGGCAGGAAAACATGGGTGTGGGAAAAAGCCTGTTACCCTGTAGGGCAGGTGCAGGGCATGCCACTGGAATTACCCAAAGCAGTGCCCGTGGGGGCCTCTGGGTGCTGGGGACACTGGCTCACTGCTGGGGCACAGGTGCAGGTCTTGCTGCCCCAGGGACAGGCGAGTGGAGGAGAGGGACAATGTCCCATGGGTTGGTTTTCCCAGAGCCTGGCAGTGCCACTGTCTGGCATGAGAGTCGGACTCCACGGCAGAGTTCAGCAAGGTGCACCTGGCACCATCCAGCCCAAACCTTAGGTGACCGTCCCCTTCATGTGGGGACTTATGTGGCTGGATCCTGTCCTGAAACAAAAAGAGGAAATCTCCCAGCACCGTGACTGGTTGAGGATCTTTTCTACTTGAGCTCAGACAGGGCTGGGATGCAGAAGTCATGGACGAGGAGCCCGTGGCTCTCGGGGTGGGCTTGCTCACCCCACACTGTCCCATGAGCCCTCTCACTGCTCCACACAAGTTTGTTCTCCTCCCCTCCCTGAGACAGACCTGGGTGTTTCCGTGCCTTCCACCCCCGGTTTGTGCCCCGGCGGGCTGCTCTCCTCCCCCGTTCCCCACTCCTACCCCAAATGGCATTTTTCTCTGCCGGTGAGTCACGTTGTACTGTTGCAATACTCACCTGGCCACGACCTCAGCGGGAGCCCTGTCCCTGCATGCAGGAGCTCATTGGGGCACAGTGATTCAGCTGGGATCAGAGGCCTTGCGCCTCTTCCCTGTGCCCAGCTGTGTGTATCCAAGAAAGCATTTCTGCCTGCTGGGGAGTGAATCACCCAGGAGTGGCTTACCCAGCCCTGCCTGCTGCGAGCAGGAAGGGGAATGGGAGGAGAGGAGAAGGGGAATGTGGCTGGGGACTCGCTGGCAGGGCAGCCTGCCTGCTGCGCTTGGGACGGGGGCTGCTTTGCAATGCAACACACGGGCTTTGGGTTGTGGAGGGAGAAGAATCAGGTGGGGATGGAGCGCTTGGCTGCTCTTGTACAGCCTTGCAGGGCACTCTGGTGGCTGTCAGCCCCGGAGCAGAGAGCAGGCCAGCCTGCCCTGTGCTGGCTGCATGGGCTGCAGCTTGTCCCCAGCCCGGTGGCTCATTCTCTGCTGGTGCTTCAGGCAAGCTGGGACACAGCCGCCGCAGAGGGGACGTCGCCGTGTCACGCACTGAGCTGATGCTGATCTCTCTGCCAATTCCCACAGCCTCTCGCTGGAGCTGGAGGCTGGGGATTTTCCAAGTGGGGAAGCTGGTATGGGGCCATCCTGCCTGCCCAGCTGCCATCTCCCACAGGCAGTGGGTGGCATTTTGTGTGGATGGAGCAAACTCTCCTTTGTGTTTTTTCTGTTGTGCTGTTTCATTTGCTGTGGTCTGCATTTGCTGTCCACTGGCCCAGAGCAGTTAAGAGCATCTAATTTAAGAGCTACTACACTAAAAAGAACTTATGGCAATGACACCAGTTTCAAAAGAAAGCCACTTGGTGAGTCTTCCTCTTTGACCTGTCTCCTTTAGGTGTACTCTGTAGCATGGTGAGCATTAGTCACTTGGAGCAAAATCCTCTTTGCACTACCAGGTCCTGGCAGAAGGGAGTTAGGAGCTGAGGGTAAGGCTGGTTTGGGCTGGGTAGGTCTGGTGAGCATCTGTTTAGATGGGGTTTGCAAAAACATGTCCCTAACAGGTCAGTGTAACCCTATGAGCAGTTGCTGAAAGCCTGCTGCACTCAGAAAGGGCAGGACCAGGTGTTGGGGACCTCAGACATCCCACCTGGGGTTCCCTCTGTGGAGCTGCTCTGTGCTTGGCTGTGACTCTGGCTTGAGTTTTCTGGTGAGAATATTGGCCAGGGTTGTTGGGCCTTGCTGCTGGCTCCATTCAGTCTACCCAAGGAGTGATGTGGACAGCAGCAAAGCTGTGTCTGATCTGGAAACAGGTCCCTGAAGTGAGGGACATGGGTGCACTCACCTCTGTGTCCCCACCCTGCAGCACATCAGACTCTGCTCGTTGCCTTCATTCTCGGGATGTATCATGGCTTATCCCACCCACCCATCCATGCATCCCTTATGTGATACCAAGCAATGGGGTCATTCCCTCCCGGTCTTGGGCTGAAGGGAACCTCGCCCTGGTGGTGTCACCATCCTTCAGGCACCTTCGTGGTGCTGTTGCTGCTGGCAGGCACACGCACGTGCACGCAGCTGGTGCTGAGGCATCCCGGGACAAGGGCTGCTGGGTGCTGTGGTAACTCACACGATCAGTAACTGCAGGGGATGAATCTCAGATACACATCTCTGGGCCAAGGTGAGGGACCTGCAGCTCACGTATTCCTGGCACAGGAATCAAGAATAAAATTGCAGCCCCTGAAAGTTCAGTGATAAGCCTGACAGTGATAGGTGTGGGGAGGGAATTTCCGGCAAACTGCTGACTATAAACACGGCCACTAATATTATTCTGAGAGGATCTGGTTCATGATTTATTAGGCCTGTGTGGGACAGGCCCGTAGAAGGCATATGGAATAAATCAGGAGGAACCCAGAGCTGGTTCCACCCCTACTACTGCAGCAAGGGTGGTAGGAGCAGGGCAGCCTGCGGGGAGGCTTCCCAAGGACACACCATAGCGCTGGCCAGGATGGGTCTGAGGTCTGTTAACGGGACCTGGGGCTAGAAGAGGAAGTGAGCAGGAGGCTGGGAGGTGAGTGGTGAGGAGCTTGGTCCTTCCCAGGCCCCAAAATGTCTGGGCTGCAGCAGTGTGCAACTCGGTGCCCCACACCGCCGATGGAGAAGGGGGGTGGGAGGGAGGCGTGTTGCTACAGTTCTGCCGTTACCACATCCAAAATTATCGTTCATATAAACAAGGCGAGCAAGAAGCAAACCTCAGAACAAACCAGAACTCGTNGGAGTGGGAGGTGGGCTCCTGTTGCTGGCACTGCGGTTTAACCCATCCTGCCCGGCCGTGCTGCTGGACACTCTCGCAGCAGTCTCACCTTGTGGCTGAATTTCCCCCGGTGCAGGTTGGAAGGGGAAGATGTGGAGGTGAAGAAGCAGGGGTAGCTGGGGAGCAGCTCTGTTGTGCTGATGTAGGAACTTCTCCCTGGCCCCAGGCAAGTATCCAGCAGCAATTATCTCCGGTGGGTGCCACCCAGAGCGAAGCTCTCGCTGGGTTTTATTTCCCGGCCATCTATCGAGCTGCCCGAAGGAAGCTCTGCTGTGAAACCTGTGTCCCTCCTCTCACAACGAGGGTTGTGCCTGCCTGACTTGTACTCGGATAAATAACAGCAAATGGGTTCTGTGGAGGGTATTGGGCAGCAAAGGGATCATCTGCCAGGGCACCAGAGCACCCCAGGCTGAGGTTTAAAGCCTAGGCTGGTATGTTGGCAAAAATCATCTTCCTGTTCAGCATCCCCACCTCTCCAGACTCTGGTGTGCCTCTTCTCTCCCTGGGTCCATAGGGAGGTTGTAGCTCCATGGAGCCCAGTGCTTCACTAAAAAGTGAACGTTGTGTGCTATCACTGTTCCTTGGGGCTGAGGGTGGAGATTTGCCACGGAGTTTTAGGAGAGGTTATCAGGTACTAGGTGGCTTCTCTTGGAGAATTCTTAGGGAATTAACCTAAGGGTTCACACATCAAGCTCTGGAGGGGGTGTCTGTGCTTCAGGTGGCTGAGCTGACCACTGGGGTCATTCTGCCTTCTGAGGGGCTCTCCCTGGTATCTGGAAACCGTCTCACTTTAGTTGCATTTTCTTGCTGTTAGGGTTTTATTTAATGCAAAATAAGTAATCTGCAGGTGAACAGCTTGAATCAGAGGGGTAAAGCCCCTGAAATAAAGAATTTGGAGCACCAGGAGACCAGGAATTGAGAAATAACCAGTTCCTTGACTGATCATGGGAAACCCAGCCTTCTGGTGAGCTGCAGCACAAGTGTTGCAGAGATGTAGGCAGGCAGATGGATGGTTGAGATCTAACAAATGTTGGCCAATACTGACAAGGCTTGGTGTATGTGTATAAAGGATGACTGTGAGCAGCCTAAATGTGATTGTTGGGCAATAGTTTGCTGTTATGCAAATCACACCAGTGTTGCACAACCAGGGAGGGGTAATTCTTCAGGTGTCCCAGTGCCTCAGCTGGGGCTCTGCTTGGCTGAGATCGGCTTGAACAGTGCTGTAGGAGCATGATGAGGGGCACAGTGTACTGCTTAATGTCTTGTTCTCGCTCAGAGGACAGATCCTGCTCCCTTGCTTGTGCTGTGTTGTCACTAAATACACACAGCTGGTTGAGGTGCTTCTCTCTCTGCCCCTTCGCCGTCCCTTGTCCCTTCACTGAACGGTGTTTGGAGCTGGGCAAAGGCACAGGAGCTGTGCCTCTTGCACAGAGCCACTCCAGACACAGGCCTGCTCTCTGATAAACTTGGGGCCAAGTGTTTCACCCAGTTTTAAGTCTGAAGAACTTCATGCTTGCAGCCCCAGGGCGCGAGGAGCCCAGGTTGGCTGCAGCTGGGAACACACCCCAGCATGTCAATGCACCTCGGCTTCTCCGCTTGCTGCTGCTGCTGCTGCTGCTGGGGAGTGTGGCAGTGTGAGCTGTTCAGATGTAGATCAGCACTGGCTGATCCTTAGCCAGGCCCAGATTGCTGTTAATATGCTCTTAATGCTCCCTAAGCTGGTTATAGAGGAAATTCTGCTTTAGACACTACCGTGTGCTCCCTGCCAGTCCTTAGCACAGCTCGGGGTATTTCAGCAACATGCAGGATTCCCAAATGAATAGAAAATTATGGGGCATTGCTTTGTTAGGCACTTGGAAAGGATTTCCTTCTGCAAAAGCAGCATGTTGTGTTAATGGGAGAAATTATAAAGGGATTAGGAGGGAACGTACCTCTGCAGCAGACAGGAAAGGGCAGAGCAGTACAGGAAAATGCAGTGGAGTTGGACTCTGTGGGCACCTGTGGAAGCTCCCTGGGCTGGGTGCAGGGAGGCTTGGGGCATGCAGAGCTGGAAGGGGGAGAGCCAAGCTCCCTGACTGTGCACAGTTTTCTCTGTGCCCTCAGAAGCCCACCCCAGGGCAGATCAGATCAGCCTTTGCAGCTCCTGCACCAAGGACCTGTCAGGTATTAGTTGTCGTGACTGAACCATCTGGTGAGGGGCAGAGCCATCAGCTGAGCACTTGTTCTGACTGAACCCCTGAGGGGCCTTATTCAGGGTGGTTTCAAACCACCAAATCCAAGGGGTTTAAGGTGAACAGAAACTACCTGGGCTATGCTCTCCTCTGGGGAGATGCAGTTTCAGGGGTGAAACAGGTGCTCGGTGACTGTGCTGGGCATGCGCTGTGACCCTGGCTGTGAGTCCTGGGAAGCAGGACGTCCATCAGCATAAGTGCCAAGGCTGGTGTAAAGTGAGGGGCAGGTCCTAGTTCAGAAAACACGTGCCTTGAGCCAAAGCTTGCAGCACTCCTGGAGAGTGGGGCAGGCCGGGAGGCTTCCTGTGGCAGCTGGTGTGCCTGCTGGCCAGGCTGGCTCCAAATGTGGCCCAGTGTGTCCAGCAGAGAGTGTGTGCATGGACATGAGCCCCACAGAGCACAGTGGGGACATTTGCTTCCTGGCTGCAGGATTTGACATTCTTCTGCTCTTTGTTTTCTGGCAGAACAGGAGAGTATGTGGATCCTCACGAGTTCTGGTATCTCTGATTTATCTCCTTCCTCTTCATAACTGAATTTACTAAGGATGGGGGAAAGAAAGCCTGGCTGCCAGCAGCACTGAAAGGGCCCTCTATATTACCCTGCGGTTTATAATTTCCAAAGTGCTTCTGTCCAAAATAACCAGAGGGCAGAATGGCTGTAGGGAACGGGGAAACAACAACAGCATGGCCACAGCTTACTGTTGTTTATACAGGACTGGACCAGCAAGGCAGTGGGAGCATGGGTTTTCAGCAGGCCTGTGAGTGCCAGATGCACAGATCCCCTGGAAACTCCTCACATGGATGTACCTGGCCAAAGTCTTTTTCTGCGGTGGCTTTGTGCATGTATGGACTGTGTAAACAGAGGGCAAGGGCAAAGTGACCACAGGTTGTGGTGTTACACAGAGGAGTCAACCTTCCCGAGCGTGCTTTTATTCTTAAAGAGACATGTGGACCTGTGTGGGGCTCAGGAGACACTAAACTGAGGGTGGGGGAAACTCTGTTCACTGCCAGGGCCTTTGATGAGGGCCAACTCTGAAGGCAGAGTTAATTCCAAGGGAAAGAACACAGACATTTGGGTGTTTTTAGGATCAAGGGATTGCCTTCAAAGCTGGTTGGGCATCCTAGGCTAACCTAAGGTAGGTGTTGTAAATAAAACAAGTGACCTGGAAAACACACCAGGTCTTCTTCACATGTCTGCTTTCTCTTCTGCTGGGCAGCTGGGATGCAGAGGCTGGGGCAGCTTGGTGGGGAGTGGTGCTGACCCAAGGATATGACACCAGCAGTGGAGAAAACCATGCCAAAGTTGTGCACGTACAGAAGTGAGTGGTTTTAGGGACATATAGTAAACACATAGCACACACGTGTGTCAAAACATCTCCGTAAGGTGCAAAAGCAGCCATTGATGCAGGATGTATTTATGTGGAAAAAAGTCTGGAGGTAGTAAACACCAGTTTATGCTCCTCTCCATGTATGTGCACAGATGCCTTTCATGGCATAACATGAACATGACTGAAGGGGAGGCCTGTTAATCGAGATGAGAAAAGATATGGAAGCACATAAAAGGCAGAGATTCCACATTCTTGCAAAGCCTTCAAAGATGAATTCATGCACTGGTATACAAATATGCAGGGTGGGGGGAAGAGATGTACCCAAACACATCAATAGGGAATTATACCCGTGGAGAGATGAGCAGTCCCCCTCTCTTTTTGGATGTATGTCTAATACCTTTGTGATGATAATTAAAGCCCCTGTTTGGGTGTTGCATCTTGTGATTTACTGCGGTCTTATAAATCTTCCAGCAATTTGAAATCTGCAGGGAACAAAGGTACTGCAAAGGTTTGGAAAAGAAACAAAGAGAAGGAGCTGCACCACATTCAGCAGAGGGTACCCTGGGCTGTCTGGAAAGAGTGGCTTTTAGGCAGGGAGGAGTAGGAGGTCCCACAGGACTTTCCAGCCCAGGAAACCAAAACCTGTTGCCTGTGGACCCCAATTCCTCCCACCAAAGGGAGGCACCCATCCAAAGTACCTCTCCCTCTGGCTGGCTCTTACACTCATGGAAGGGGAGCTGGGTCAGGCTGATTTCCCTCCAAGAGGGCAGAAACTCTTCTGGTGGCTCCATGCCCTCCTAAAGAGTTTGAAGATGGGAGGGCTGAAGGTGGGCAGGGAAAGCCTCGTGTGAGGCAGGCAGTGCTGTGGAAGCTGTGGGTGGAGGTGGGCAGAGAGCACACTTGGGAGCAGACGGAAGGGGGGTGGAGGTGGTTTTTGGGGAACTGGGGAGCGAAATGGAGCCAGTGAGGGATGTGCTGGTGGGTGACAGAAATAAAGCAGAAATAGTTAGATGATATGTGTGAAATGGGTGGCTGTGGCAAGAGGCACTGGAATGCAGAATTAAGATGGGGAATGTGGTAGAGTCTGGAAGGAAGAGACAGGTCTGGAGGACTGTATGGAGACACACGGAGGGGAAGAACGATGTCACAGGGTACAGAGAACAAGGATGGGATCTCTCTAAGAGGATGGACATGTGTGAGAGGCAGGAGGGCTCCACTCCACCATGGAGCATCCCTGCTGCAGATCAGGGAGGGACCTTGAGGAGGGATCTCTTCCCATCCAGGCTGAGCCTCTGGCAGTGGCAGCATTGCAACGGGTGTCTGTGGACATGCACAAACCTCATCTCTTCCCTACCCTCCCCATGACCTTGGCAGGGTGCTCCCTCTGCTTGCTTCCAGGAGGTGAGCAGGCTGTGTCAGCATGACAAAGCTTGAGGGCTCGGTCTAAAGTAGAGCTGTGGCTGCAGCGTGATGGATGGAGGCTGAGTGGCCATCAGAGGAGCTGGGTGGCTCCTAAGTTTCAAGACCAGAACCCGTAGCCCCTTTTTGGAAAACATGGCTGGGAGGCAGACAGGAAAGGGCTTAGAGGCAGGAGGGGGCTCAGGTGAGAAACGAAAGCAGTGAATGGTGCTGATCAGTCATGGCATTGCTGGCCTCCTCCCACGGGGCTGAGAAGGAACATCTTGAGGACTTCAGCAGAGTCATGGTGCCCCAGCGTGGTGCCACTGATGTGCTGCTGCCTGGGCCTGCTAAGGAAGTGCCACAGCGGAGGAAAGAAGGGGTGACTGGGAGAACACCTGGAGCACAGAACAGCCCCCAGCTCTGTGGACGATGGCCAGGCTGCCCTGCCACCACGAGGGCAGGGAAATGGGGAAGGGACAGTGCACGGATGGGACTGTTGCAGGGATACACGATCTGCCTCTGGCCCAGCAGCATCCACCACACCACACGTGCTAACCCAGCCCTTATCAGACAGACTGCTTGCTTCTGCCACCTTCTTTGGGGTTGGTTTTGCTACTCTGACACTGAACTTCTTTTCTTCTACTTTTTGGCCAGCTTGCCTGATGTCCAGTTGGTATTTGGTGGCAGAGTGGCTCTGATAGCAGTCACAGCCTTGATAGCAGTCTTAACTATTCCTGCCAAGAAATCAAAGCTGAAGAATGTGGAGGTGGAGATGTTGGTGGGACTGAGGGGTGGAGAGGCATGGCAGACCATCTGCAGAGAGCATGGGGTGGTCTGTGCAGTTGACAGTGAGAGTGAACACCATGACTTGCCTGGTGGAGATGGTGATTCCTGGCTTCTTTTCTACGATGAGATCATTGATTGGATTCCCACCAAAGAATCAGCACTCCCTCCTGCAAATGGTTCAACCCTGCTGAGGGCATCTGTGCTGATTATTGCTGTGGATGAGTCTCCAAGAATGCCGAGGGGCTGATTCTTCAGAGAATCGAAGCCTGGCCACCTGTGGGTGGATGAGAAAGTAATAAAAGGATGAATAACTTGGTCAATCAATGCCTCCCAGTGCTGGAATCATGCTTGTCATTGTCAGAGTCAGGAGAAATGGGAGGCACTGGAAATGAGTGGAAGTCAGTGGAGGTTGTGGGTGTATTTTTTTCAATGGTCACCTGTGTGATCATCATTTCATCACTCCCAAAGCAGCACATGGCTTAATTCTGAGTTCTGCAAGGAAGAAAAATGTTGTTGCCAGGTTACTTCTGATACCTTAAATAATCTACAAGAAATCCAACCATCACTTCTTCAGCAGCTCAGGGTCAAGCTAAAAGTACTCAGATAAGAGCTGAGTGCCTGCATATGAATCAACTCAGCTGGAAAGCTGAGACCCTTCAATTTGTGCTCATGTTTTTCAACTTTGCTCCTCTGCAGCTCTCTAGGCAGAGGTCACAGGCAGGGTCCTGGTATGAAAACGTGCTGAGAGATCAGTGCCTGCTCTTTCCCAGCACCTGGGGCTGAGAGGGGAAGGAGAGACTGATGGGGCCAGGAGAATGAAGGCTGATATTCCCCTGTGGGTGAGCAATGGGCTTGCCAAGGAGGTGGGGAGCAGAGCCTCCTGTTTAGCTCTGGGCGAAGGTTGACTTCACTCCAGAGAGCTGGGGGTAGCGCTGGGGTGGCTGCTGGCTGTGGCACGTCTCTGGTGATTTAGATCTGGAGATATGTAGGAGGTTTCTCTGGCTCCCGGAAACCCCAGCACAGAGAGGCAGAAAATCCCTTCCAGCATTTCCTGGGAAGTCTGGTGGGTTCTGGAGAAGGCAGGCTGGAAAGTAGGCAGGACAAAGGAGTCCTGGGCTACTCAGAGAAGCTCAGAGAAGCTCTCCAGTCATGTGTGGAGACCAGTTTGGGAGCATCTGTGTCCCCGAGGAGCTGGCTTGGCCGGATGGGACGGAGGCAGGGAGAGGGTGTGCAGAGATGGACGTGGGGTTTGGCTGGCAGCAGGGTTTGAAGGGGTGACTCCCATATAGAGGCACCCACAGAGTTGTCTCTTGGGTTAACAAGCCCCGGTCCCGTTCTCTGTGGGGCTGGGAAGAGTCAGAACCACCTGGACTCAGCTTTACTCTGGTGTAACTCATTGGGCTGGAAGGAGCTGTGCAAGGATGATCTGAGCCCGGGGAGAAGCAAGACAGGGAACAGAACATGGAGGAAGAAGTAGAAACTTGTCAGATAACCCCAGAACCCCTGTTTGTGCGTAGGTGTGCACACGTGTGTGTGAAGCACGGCTCTGCCATGTGGTCTCAGTTCGGTCTGCATGGAAGGGGAAGATTTTTGTTCTCCCACCTGGATGGAAAAAGGAAACATTTAAAAAGAAGCAGGGATGCCAAGGCAGGTTCATTCACTCTCTTTGCAGATCCTTTGGCACCCTCACAGAAGGAACCTTTAGCAGCAGGGGGCATGTCTCAACCCCAGCTTGTTTCCTCTGTCCCTGTGGCTGCCAAGCAGAGCCGATTCCATCCCTCACTGGCTCCTTCCTGGGTCCATTCACAAGCCTTCCCAGACAGGGCTGGATCAGGAAGCCAGGCCTCTCCCAGCTTTGGCAGTCCAAGGCTGGCCTTTCCCCAGCAATTCAGTCATTCCTTCGCTCCCGAAAGGAACGTGCCCCGACACCTTTGCCTTGAACCGAGCTGCATTCAGGAACCTGGGTTTGCCCACACATGTTAAAGGTACGGCTGGAGGCGAGGAGCAGGGAAGCCAGCCACGGCTCCAGCGTGCAGGAGAAGGGGAGCCCTCAGCAGAGCCCCGAGCTTGGGGCTGTGGAAGGGGGGCTGGCTGCTGGAGCAGCAAGGTGTGCCCTGACATCCCAGCCCAACTCCTCTCCAAAAGTTCCTCCTCAGCTAACATTTGGCTTTTCAAGCCAGAATTGAGCGTCCCTGGGGAGACAAACCCTTCAGAATAGGAGGGCTGGGTCTGCCAGGGGGTCATTGCCACGGCACTGCAGCTGCGTGGTGGTGATGGGGTCTGGAGGCGGTGGGAGAAGGGATGGACACGGCGGCGTGGGAGCACCGGGCCAAGCCCAGCAGTGCTGAGGGCTGCAGAGGCTGCTTGGCTCCCACCTGTGTTCTCCTCCCTGGAGGGCTGCCCATGTGGGTAGCACAGGCAGGGCTTTGCAGGTGTGAGCTCTATGTGCAGCACTTTCATCCCTGCCTGTTTTTAGGCAGAGGCAGCCAAGGAGGGGAGGATGGTCTTCTCCTCCCATCCTCTTTTGCTCTTTGCATATGGAGAGGGAAATTCATGCTCCTTGCAGTCTGTCCACCATGCCAGGATATCCAGGGGAAATGAGTTTCCATGGCCAGGGGTTGAAGTTTGCCAGCACTGGCTGAGAACATCTGTATGCACAGGCCCTGTGTTATGGTTAATGTGCAGGGGATATGGGCATCTGCCTCTGAAGAGGAGCAAACCTCTGGAGCCCTCCAGATTTCCCCTTTGATTATTACAGCATGTTTCTTCCTGCCACAGGTAGTTCATCCGATGCCAGCAGCCAGGCAAAGGAGAGGGATGCAAACAAGACATATTAAGTAAAATACTCCTGGATGAGCAAGCTCTAAAGGAAAAGGAAATTATTCCCGTGGAAGAGGATAAAGGCTCACCAAACAGACAGCATGTGGGCAGTGCTCAGAACAGGGAATGGCTCTTTGAAGGGCATGAAAATCCACACCAGAGCTAAAACATGGAGCTGGCTCACAAGTGGTGGGGGAATCATCTGATGGTAGATAAGGTAAGGTTTTCATTAAGGACACCATGACCAGGAGGAAACAACAGGAATCCTGCAGGATGAATCGTGCTGCTCAAGCCCAAGCAGACAGGGCATGATTGCAGGTGTGGTTAGGGCAGAAGAGCAGCAGGACTGGGTCAGACCAAAGGTCTGCCCTGACTCATCTCTGCACTCAGTAGCAAATGCTTCAGGGAGAAGGAGCAGAGCAAACAAGTGGTGATACTTGACCCAGATATTAACCCAGCTTCCAGACTGCATCCAGCTCAGGCACTTGTGAGCCAGAGCAGCTCTTCTGGGGACATTAGTGTTGCTGGAGCAAGAGCCTCCAGTTTCCAGGAGATCCCTCATTTCATGGGCAGGAAATGCATCACATGGCTGGTCAGCACTGGATGCTCAGTGTAGGAGTCCTGTGGTGGTTTTACACTGCTCCTGGCTGCAAAAAGCCCTGTGAGTGTCAGGTACAGCTCCAGCCACCAGGAATTGTCCTGCTGGGCATGGCTGTGGTGCCACGGCTGCCCTGGGCAGCCGCAGACAGTCACCATCGGGCTGCGGTCAGGCTTGGCTTTGTGCACAGAGAATTTCGGCCCCGGAGCTGACGGCAGCAGAGTCTCCAAAACCCAGGCAGTAAAGGTGATCAGTGAGGTGTTTGGACAAGAAATAACAGGAGACTTTTACAGTCTCCTGAGTCCAGATGGAGCAGCAATCAAAAGGAATATGAAATTAAGAAAAATGTAGGGAATGCACATAAAAATGTGTCCTGGGGCAAGTTGTTTCCCAAGAATCACAGAATCAGAGTTTCTTTGATTAGGAGCATAATACTGAGCCTGACAAAAAATAGACTCAGTTGGGAAATGGCCCTGGTTTATGCGGTAGGACATAAAATAGAAAGTAATGGAAGTCCTCCATGGGCAGTGCAGAAACTGGATAAACCCTGACACAAATAATTACTTACCGTGCAATTAGCTTGGCACCAGAGCATCAGACCGAGCCCAGCTCCTGTTAGAATTCAGCATCACTGTGCAGCAAAGTACTTGTCCGTCTGTCTGCATCCTCTCTCTGTCCTCAGGCCACCCGGAGTAGTGCCATGGCTGTGGTTTTATGCCCCATCAAATCAAGTTAAAACCAGCCAGTAGGTTCAAAAGTTAGAGGGAATGGTACTGAGAAAGACAGACCGAGCTTCAAAACACAAAGCTTGTGATCATATAAGCCATGAGTCCTTTAGACTGTAAAATGGTCTGTGCTCCAGAAGGACCGGGGGGGCTCGGGCACCTCTGAGTGAGGTGGGATGGCGTCAGGAATGAGTGGCTTGGGTCACTTAAAGAGTCACTGACAAAGGTATCAGCAAAAGAAAGTTTTAATGTAAGTTTGTGAAAGGGCAACTGAGCGGAGTTCGATGGCAACACCTACTCTTATCACTGCCTGCGTGGGTGAAGCACACAGAGGAAAATCGATCGGAATCGTCTTAAAAGGATTTGCGTGGAGACCAGAGATACAAAAGGATAAGAGTGCAAAGGGTAAGGAAGACCCTCCCATTGAGTCATGGGGTTCAGAGTGGACCCCCTGGCCAAGCTTAGCCTCAGACTTGATCAACTGCTTTACGTCTAAAGGATTTAGCAAATGATGGGATGGGATGGGATAGCCAAGCGTGGTGGGGACTTAGCCCCTAAAGAGACCAGGGCTCTGAGCGGCTCCGCTGCGAAGGGCAGAGCCCTCGGCTGAGGGATGCGGGAGCGGGTCCCTCCTCCCGCCCGGTGCCCGGACAGCCCCGGGACAACCTGCCCGCCCCTCCTGCTCCGGCAGAGCCTCCCCGCAGCGCCCGCTCCATCCCCGGCCGCATCGCTCCCCCCGCCGGCCGCTCCGCGCCGCTGCCGCTGCTGGGGATGGAGCAGGAGGAGGAGGAGCAGGAGGAAGAAGAGGAGAACGCGCCTCTCACAGTTTCGGGGTGTAGAGGGGTGCTCGCTTCCTTCCCCTCAGCCCTCCCGCCAGGCCGGCCGCAGGGAGATGCGTCCCTCGAAGTGTTTCCCCCGGCGTTGTCTCTCCGGTGGAGGTTGGGCAAGATTTTTCTGAATTTGTCCATCTTTGAAATACGTAAGAGATTTTAAGACAAAAGGATGCTCCGCAGTGGGTACGGGCAGTTTGGAAGCTGCTCCACAAGCTGGAGCGGGGCAGAGGGGTGGAGGTGAGCCTGGCACTGGGGGACCCTCCGTGTGGCAGACCCATTATGAGATCCGCCCTCAGCAGCAATTCTGGGTGTGCTTGAACTGCTGTGAGAGAGACCTGTGTGTGAGATTCCCACTGGGAATGATAGCTCCATCAGCCCCACCACCCTGGGTACCTGAACACGGGTCAAAGACCTATGTGTATGGTTCAGTCTTCCTTTGCAGGGCTGATTTTAGCTGATGAGACTTGAACCCGGGTGAAATACCAGCCTGCACACATGGAGCCCGAGGGAATGACATGAAGCTGTGTCAGGGGAGGCTTAGGTTGGATAAAATCGAATGTCCAGAGGGNTGCCACAGTTTGTTTCTCTCACAAAAGGGTCAGGAAAACAGACAGGGCAGCACGAATCTCTACAGAAATCTTTGTCTGCCCCATCCTTCCTCTCCTGCATGCAGGACGTGGCTCAGTGAGTAACTGCACCAGAAGGAACCATCTCTACAGACGCACTGTAGCACTCGGGTCAGGCTGATGCTGGTTTTGGATCCAGATCTCTCCGTTNCACCCACCTCCTGGGGTGATTGGCTGAAGTCCTACAGCGCCCATTTCCAAACTCTGCCTTAAACCCAAACAAATCAGAAAAACAGCAGGTGTTGAGATGCTATTTACAAAAACCATCTTATTGTTTTCATAGCTTGCATGAGAAAGGAGAGATTCTCACAGAATGCTGCAAGAAGCAGGGAAAACCTTCTGCTAGCAGCTTTTCAGTGTCCACAGCTCCCCAGGGAAGTGTCACAGCACCAAGTCTGACAGAGCTCAAGAAGCATTTGGACAACACTCTCAGGCACGTGGCGTAATTCTCGGGCTTGTCCTGTGCAGGCCCAGGAGCTGGATTCAGTGATCCTTGTGGGTCCCTTCCAACTCAGAATTTTCTGTGATTCCATGATTCTCTGCTGTAGGATGAGTTTAATTCCATGGGTTTCCAGTGTCACTGTTAGCTAGAGCAGAAGCAGCTCCAGGTGCAGCTACACCTTGCAAGCAGCGAGGCTCTGAGTCCAGGCTGTCTCCAGGTGTGTGGCTGGAGTAGTCACGGTGATCCCTGGCTTGTCACCTTTTTTATCACCTGCATTTTGTATACCTGGGCCACAAACCTTAATGCAGTATTCATGCCACAGTTTGTTTCTCTCACAAAAGGGTCAGGAAAACAGACAGGGCAGCACGAATCTCTACAGAAATCTTTGTCTGCCCCATCCTTCCTCTCCTGCATGCAGGACGTGGCTCAGTGAGTAACTGCACCAGAAAGAACCATCTCTACAGATGCACTGTAGCACTCGGGTCAGGCTGATGCTGGTTTTGGATCCAGATCTCTCCGTTATTTTTCTATTTCCTTTTTTTTTCAGGTTTGCAAACTGTGTCCTCAGTCAGCACTAACCACAGGGAGAGTTTCCACTCGGAAAGTACAGGCGAGTTTCTTTACTGCTGTGCAGGCACGGGAAGGCTCGATTTCGGCTCTGACAGGGAAAGGGCTGTTCTGTTCCACCCTTGCTCGCTGGCTGGGTCTGCAAGCTCAAAGAGGCCAGCTTATTCCTCAAGTCCTGACATAACCCCTCGTACGGCATGTGCCCCAAGGCAGTGAAATTCCAGCCACTTGATACTTCAGGCTGGGACCTTTAAAGAGTTAAGAGAGCCCCAGCTTCAACCTCCTGAGCTCCTTCTGATGCTCACTTAAAGCCGGGGCAGCTGCGCTTTGTACTAGCACTGGGTTGGCTCTTCTGGGGTCTGCCAGCCTGCTGGGACATGAGTGTTGTCCCATGGGATGGGACACAGCCTTGGAGATGGATCACTTCACCTTCCAGAGCCGTGATAACCAGCTCTCCTGGTGCAGCCTGCTGGCTTTCCTGAGCTTGCTGGGACTTAGAGCTGACTCCTGCACTGAAGGCAGGGGAGAGGAGGGTTGGAAAGCCTTCCCTTGCACAGGAAGCTCCTGTGCCCGTCGCTGGAAGGAATGCAGCTGCATCTCGGCGGGGGAGTGGAGCGAGGGTTTCTGGCTGAGAGGGAGTGACTGGGAAGCAGGCTTGCACAGGATGGCTGATCTCTAGCCCCTGCCTGTCTTCCTGTCCTCTCTCCTGCCCAAACCTTCTCTGGACAGCTGTCCAGGCCTGGAGGTGGGTCACATCCAGCTGGCTCTTGCAGGGGTCATGGGCAGTGGTGCCCCTGTCTGTGTCAGGTCTGCCAGCTTGCAGAGGCTGCTCCCACAGTGGGGAGGCATTCACTGTGTCTCCATTGAGAACCCCCCTTTGGCTGACAGCCCTGGGAAGCAGTGTGGCTGGGTGGAATGGGTGCTGTCCTTCAAGGCAGGGGTGGAAAACCCTCACCTGGCCCCTCTGGGCAACAGCTTTCCCGCGGGGGTCAAACACCTAGGGAGCACACTGCAAAGTGACTGTGTCCTGGGCTCTGCGGCCAGGAGTGACCCTGTGCAGGGTCTGACCCCACAGCTCCACTGGGAGTGCAGCACATCCCACAGGGTCTGTCAGCAGGGGCCTCACAACTGAGCCAGAGCTCTTCAACTTGGCTATTTTTAGCACATGCAAATGGGGATGTCTATTTTCCTACTGCTGTGCCTTTTTGCCTTTCCCAGGGATTTTATTGCTGATGCAAGCAGGGGCCTGAGAGCCATGTGAGTGTCTGTGCTGGCTGCTGCAGTGACCCTGTCTCTGCCCACGTTACCCATCTGATATTCCCCAAGCCCTTTACAGTGATGGGCTGGAATGGGCACAAGCACCTCAGCTTACCTTGGACCAGAACTTTTTCTGGGGCTGGGAGACCTGTGGTAACAGCTTGAACCCATGCATGAGGCTGGTGTTGAGGGGGAAATCCCCCTCATGAGGATGGGATGAAACAGAGGAACATTGCAGGCTGGTTTATTTTCAGTGTTTCAAATCAGTATTTTTTTATTACAGAGACTCATCAGGTTGCTCACACTGTGGCAGGAATTTAATAATATAAGGCACAGGGAACATTCAGAGGTAAAAAAAGAGTTCTCAGCCTGTGAGATTTGACCATCACTTTGCTCCTGTCAGGACCCTCTCTTATAAAGCAAAATCCAAATACCTTCTCCCTTCCATCCTTTGCATCCTTTAAATCCACAACAGGAAAAAAAATACTACGGCCTTTCCCTCGAGCGTGTGGCAAACGCGCCACTTTCTGGGCAGAAATGTCCCTTCCAAGGGACACAGCTTCCCTGGGAGAGCAGGGCTGGAATTTAAGCACAGCCAAGGCAGAGGGGTGGGCAGTGCTTAAGGGCACTGTGATCTGGGGAAAGCCAAGAGCTTTATCTCACCTACAGCTGAATCACAGCATCAAGGTGAGCCACATACACCCCATCTATCACAGAAAACACAACAGCAGCATGGTCATTGAGTGATGGTGAAACATGTAGCACTTCCAAACCTTTATTATTCAAGAGGATTTTACAGGATGGGAATAATTTCATCTTGCTTGTTTTAAATTCTGTGCACTTCCCTATTCGCTTGTTCAATTTCTTCTTTTTTTTTTTTTGTGCCCAATAACTGCTAAATTCAAGCCCTGGGAATGGGAGGGGGGAAAAAAAAAGGAAAACAAAATCCTACCACTCTATGTCTTTCTCACCCCTCTCCATCCTTCCTACCACGAGCTGGGTGGCCACTATGTCACCTGCAGCTGCTCTGCTTGGGAACCCGATCTTCCTACATCCTCTGGCTCTGCCTTCCCTCGCTGGCATCTGTGACTGGGGCGGTGAATCAGCTGAGAGGGTTCCGTGTCTGACGTGCCCAGGAACGTGCAGTTAGTGCGAAGTTAAGAGAAGCCGATCTGAGAGCGGATGCCGAGGCGGAGCGGATATTTAGCACAGGGGCAGTCGGCAGTAAAGACACGTCGGAGAGAGAAAAGGCTGGTAGGAGCGTGTGGAAACAGCTGGGTGAGTAATCTAGTGGTAATAGATAAGGCTGTGAATGAGGACTGTTATTTCTCTTAGCACCGTTACTACATATGTTTAGACCTATATTAGCACCTTGTTCCCAGGGAAAAAAACAAAACAAAACAAAAGCAGTTTAAAAACCAAAGGAAGTGGGAAGGTTAAAACATGACAAAGTTGGCAGCAGAGCAGGAAGGCGAGCGTTTAGATCACAAGATCCTTGTCTATGTCCTCTGTGGAAGGAAAAGAGAGAGACAAAGTCAGGAGGCGGATGCTGCCAGGGTCTCACTGTTCCTGTACCCTCCCCACTGCCCCCTGCTTTCCCCCACCCAGGGCAGGCTGTAATGCACTGCTTCATCCACAGTGGGGGTCCTGGGGGTGCTCTTCAGTCTTCCCTCCACCCCCATTCCTGCCCTCCTCAGCACTTACGCTCCTTGATGCCAAAGCAGCTGGCCCACTCCTCCAGGGCGATGTACTTGTCGTTGTCCAGGTCGCAGGCCTCGAAGAAGCGAGTGGTGCAGTGCTCCATGGGGATCAGGGGGGCACGGAGCGGGGCCAGCTCGGTGTGGGACAGGTACCTGCCGAGGTGAGCACACGGTCACAGGAGGGCAGATGCTGGCCCCGGCTCTCTGGTTTGGCTGCTGTCCCAGTGCCCTCCCAGTATCAGCCACTGAGTGTCACCAGGGTCAAGGACTGGTGTTTGCCTTTGCAGCTGGCTGTGCTGGTCACAAAATGGCCAGCAGCTGGGGGTCCCTGCCAGCTGCCCCCCACCCCGCAGGCCTGCATGTGTGATCGCTCTCATGCCCATCTCCAGCCCACAGCTAAGCCAGCAGCTGCTATCTCAGCTGCTGCAGTTATCCCAGGGCCTTTGGACTAAGATATTTAAGGGGACTGTCATAGAACAGTAAATCTGAGAAGAGAGAAACTCCACACCCAAGGGAGGTGGGAGCAGCTGGGGAAGGCCCCTGTTCTTGCAGAAGAGCTGTTTACAGGAGGCAAAAGTGCCTCTGCCCCAGCCTGGTTTGCCACAACCTCTGCAAGACGTGACTCTGCCACAGCCCCCCACTTGTGTCCTCTCCAGCCTGCCTTCACACCTTCTACTGCCAAATCACCCTGGTCCTCAGGCAGGAGATGGTCCTGGTGGGGTCCCTGTCCTGCTCTGCTGGCACTCACCCATCAATGGGGTGCTGGTCCAGCTGCCCGAATTGCCAGTGCACGGGGAAGATGTACATGTTGTAGTTCTTCTCAAAGTCCCGGGCCAGGAGCTCCACGGTGTGGTCACCGGCCTCCAGGCGCTTCTCGTTCTCATGGATCTTCTTCACCTGCCATGGGAGAGGCCGGGGAGACCTTGTCAGCAGCGAAATGTGGTGCAAGGGGGAGACCTTGGGAGGGTCTTTATGGGGATCCCACAGGTCATTCTGGACGGGCTCCCTGTCTGTGCTGGACTCCATTGTGGGGGTGAGCTGCCAGAGTCCCTCCCCTGTCCCTCACCTTGAGCTTCTGCTTCTCGGTCAGCAGGTTGTTGTCCTCGTCGCGCTCGTACAGGGTGATGAGCACGTTCTTGAGCCAGTCCCGCATGCGCAGGGGGAACTCGGTCAGCTCTGTGTCCAGGCAGGCAGGGATGACTGCAGGTCATACACAGTGGTCAGTGCAGCATCTGGACATGCAGCCCCACACCCTGGACATGCAGCCCCAGTGCCCCTCCCACCACAGCCCCGAGCCTGCCAGGACCTTTGCTCTCCCTCAGACTGTGAACGTGGGGGCTGTGCCCAGTTAGGGGTCCACTTGTCTGAGGGTTTGGCTCCACTTACATTTGCAAGGCCCAATGTAGTCCAGGTGCAGCTTGTGTCCCTTCTTGGTTCCCTCCAAGGTGCACTTGGTGGCAAAGAAATGGCAGGAGGAGTCGTAGGTCTTGTTGTCAGTGCCACAGACCTGCACAGGAAGGGGAGATGCTGCGTGAGAGGCAGGGAGAGCCTCCAAATGAGATGTTTGACTTGTTCCTGGGGTGGGCAATGGCTCCTTCTTCACCACCAGATGGGGACCAGCCACCCTGACTGGTTCTCCATCTGTCACCACCTCTGGCAAAGCCCATGTGGGTCCCTCCCTGCCCTGGGCCACAGAGCAGCTCCTGCCCTCACCTTCTCGAAGACGCCGGCGGTGGCGGGGCAGCTGGAGGGGTCCTGGCACACACACATGGGAGAGTTGTTGTCATCCACCTCGCACACCTTGCCGTGCTTGCAGTGGTGGTTCTGGCAGGGGTCTGGAGCAGGAGGGGAGCAAAGTCAGAGCCAGCCATATCCCCACCTCCCACGAGATGCTCGGGGCACCTCAGCACAGAGGGAAGAGAGAGGCTTCGCCAGGGACAGCCCCCAGCATCTGTTCTCGCACTGGGTAGATGTGAGGGTTTCCAGAAGTCCATGTTAGCCCTGGGGCTAATCCTGCACTCCTTTCTGTTGCAAAAATGGGCTTACAGAGAGCCCAGGGCTGGAAGAGCCCAGGGCTGGAAGAAGCCTCTTTTGCTTTAAATGTGCATGCAGGATGGCATCGTCCTTGTGCTGCAGCCCTTCCCAAGGGAGCCCCTCACTGTTTGGGGTGGCTAAAGTTCCCTCATGCAGGAAGGGGATGGTGTCCCTGCCAGCAGGAGGGCAGGGGAAGAGTGACTTACTCTCTGCAACAATCTCCTCTACATCCTCAGTGGGTTCCTCAAACTCTCCCACCTCCACCTGGACGGGATTAGCCCCCACGGGCTCCTGCAAAAGAGGTTGGTGTTTCTGCTGTGGGTGCCCACAGAGCACAGCCCCAGCTCCTGGGGGGCAGAGCAGCCCCTCCATGGCTCCCCAGCGCTGTGGGGATGCTCTCCCCAGGGCAGTGGGTGCTGAGGGGGTGGGTCAGGAGGAGGGGCAGAGTTACCTACCTCTGTGGTGGGATCTTCGATGACCTCTGTCTCATCGGGCAGAGCCTCCTGCTGCAGGGGAAAAGGCCCATGAGTGGGACAGTCCCAAGGGGGGTTACCCACTGGAACAGGCAGTGGGGCCACCCTCAAGTTGCCTCTCATCCCTCATTAATTTTAACCCTTTTAATTTGTTGTAAAAGAAAATGCCCATCGGCTACTCCAGACGGACAACCCCGACAGCAGAGGCTCCGCTGCCTCCTGCACTTACCGGCGCTGCCAGGGCTTTGCCTGCCAGGCAGAGAAGGAAGAAAATCCAGGCCCTCATCTTTCAGCAGACCTTGAATAAAACAGAGGAAAAGGAGGGATGAGGAAGGAGGCCACCGTGTGCCGCTGGGCTCCAAGCTGAGCACTCAGACACTTCAAGAAGGGCGTTCTCTCCATTTCCTGCCTCGTCTGTTCAGCATTACAGACCCACATGCTGGCTTTTCTAGCCAGAACCTTGGGCCAGATCGTGTTTCCAAGATAAATTCGTTTGATTTTGCAAAATGAGACAGTGGGGTTTAGATGTCTGTTGCTCTCCTGGATGCCTTTAGGAAAATCACAGTCAAAATGGCTCTTTCCTTCTCTGGAGGCTTTTTTTTTTTTTTTCACCAATCCCCCCACATTTTTCTTGTTAAAAATCCCCTGATACGAGTGCCAGATACAAGGAATAAAACTCTATCATCTTATTTGTCAATCAGAAGAAATATGGAAGTGGAGGAAGGAAAGAGATAACAGAGAGACAATGAGACAGAGCACTTGAGAATTAAATCCTTTAGAAAACCCCTTCCTCCATGGACACAGACATGCCTAGAGATACCAGAGGCCAGTCTGTCATCCCCACCACCCCAAATTCTGGGGTGTCTACTATTGTTTTTCCCTTTCCAGCTCAGACCTGAGGGTCCCCAGACTGGGTTTGAGGGATCCGAGACACTTTGGGGTTGTGTCCTGCTGGGAGACGAGCTCCAGAAGGATAAGCCCCTTGCACCCTCCCAGTCTGGGCTGTTGCAGAGCCTCTGTAGGACGAGGCAGCCCAGCTAACACCGGCTGTGATGTGAGCCAGGAGGAGAGCGCAGCTGGTGACATCCCCCTGTCCTTGTCCCCCCCGGTTCCTGTTTGGCAGGGACGAGCCGCTCTGTGTGCGGGCCCGGAGGAGCTCAGCTGGCCGCTTAGTATGCGGGCAGCATCCCCTGCTGACAGCGAGGGCTGCCCGCTCCCTTCCGTCCCCGGGGACAGTGAAACTCCCCCGTTCTCCCTGCTGCCAGCGAGGGGACCTGTCCCCCTGCCAAGTCTTCCCTTCTGCCTGCGCTCCTCCGCTCCACCTGCATGGCTGGGCCAGCACAGCCCGCCCTGGGGCCAGCACAGCCCTCCCCGGGGCCAGCACAGCCGTGCCCAGGGCCAGCACATCCTGCCCTGGGGCCAGCACAGCCCTCCCCGGGGCCAGCACAGCCGTGCCCAGGGCCAGCACAGCCATGCCCAGGGCCAGCACATCCTGCCCTGGGGCCAGCACAGCCCGCCCCGGGGCCAGCAAAGGGAGCGATTTGCTGGGACAGAAGGTGTTGGGCAAGGTCTCTTCACTCTCCCAGGATATCTGATGTCACTGCATCCTTTCCCTTCCTCCCCGTGCACAGCAGCTCTCTGGGTATAAAGCCACACCAAACCTGTGCTGCCAGGACACCAACCAGGCTGGGCTCTGCTTCCTAATTTAGCCAGGTTTGGCCACTCAGAGAAAATCCTCTTTCCAATCTCAGGAGCTCACCCGGCTTCCAGTGGGGTGTCTGTGCAAAATAGGGGTGCGGGAGTGGAGGGCAGCTTCCTTGGGATGTCG
>VZRQ01003129.1:891887-915374 GCA_013397975.1 Machaerirhynchus nigripectus | reverse complement strand
GCTGGGAGGGGGTGGTGGGGATGGCTGCTGTGGTGGCATGAAGGACCTGTGGCAGAGGAGCTGTGGGGAGGGGGTGATGAGCCCTTTTGCTCTGTCGAGGCTGCAGCTGAGCAGCTCCCTCCTCTCCTGCTTGGTATGAGCTGTCCCTTCCCCTTGTCTTGGTTTGTTCTGGAGGCTTCTGTGAGCTCTGCCAGCTTTTGCCAGCAGAGATCACTGGTTCTTCACTCCTGGAAGGGTTGTTTGGGGAGGGAGGTGGAAAAGTACTGGTGATTCTGGCCATCTCCTCCCTTGCTGGTATCCCCTGGCTTGTAAAGGCTCCTCTTGGGCTTCTCCCAGGGGCTTGTTTGCTTTGGAAGATGCTCTGAGGTTCAGTGATGCTCTTTGGGCAGTGCCCAGCCTGGAGGAGAGGGCAGTGCATGCACATGTGGAAGGCAGCACTAAGAAGAACCCAACCCCACACCAAGGCCATCTTAGATCATTTCCCTAAGCTTTAAAAAAGCCTTGAATTTCAAAGTCTGGGCATGCAGTAAGCTGGGGTCAGGGAATTACGTGTTTGCTGGGAGCCAGCAGACAGCTGGAGCTGCCAGTGTTGTGTTTGGAGGAAGAAGGAGCAAGAAAAAGTCTGAGCAAATAAGCTTTGCAGAGCTGTCTTGTGCCTTAGATGGTAAAACAAATTTATTTGAAAAACAGCAACCTTTTGGAGGCAAAGCCTGTGCAGCGAGGACATTGCAGTGTCTGTGAGCCCCTGGCTGGGTTGCAAATGGTCATTCCTGACTGCCTGGTGGTCAAAAGTCCTGAAATAACATCTCAGGAGCCCTGCACACGGAGTTGCTCCATCAGGATAATGAGGTCCATGGTGCAAGTCTCCCTCATTGTGGAGCAGACATGGTCCTGCCATCCAAGAGGATGCTCTTTGGAGCTGGAAGCTGGGATCATGAGCTCAGCATCCATCCCCCAGCTGGAGGGACTTGGGAGGATCCCTGAGGGGCTCTGCACTGGGAATGCCTGGCACTGCTTTGTGAGCCCCATGGAGGGCAGAGGGCAGCACGGGGGGTGCAGCCAAGTGGTCACTTTGGACAGAGGAAAAGCAGGCTGGAAGAAAGGTTTTAGCAAGCAGGGACTTGGGCCCTTCTGCATCCTAAAGGAATCAACAGACACCAGTGCTTCACAGGATGCTGGAAACCAGCACAGAAAGGGCTGCTGAATATAGAATGAGAGAAGCTCCATGGTCACCACCCTCTCCTCAAGGCCTGCCCTCCTGAATGCTGTGGATTGAGGAGACAACAGGGCACCCATGGGCTGCAGGACCCATGGACTGCACAGCCTTTTTAATACCTGATCCCACTTACATCCTACGTGGGGACTTCAGCGCCCAGTCACTCTATAAACAGGGTCTGGGGGCTCCCACGAACCCCTCTCAGTTTTTCACCTTTCCAGCACGGCCCTCAGCACCAGCTGTTCATTGCATACCCTTAAGAAGAAGACCACGGGGTGTAGAAAGATCTGAGAAAGGTGCTGACCGTCAGCACCTCCATAAACTCAAAGCAAGCTGCTCTGGGAAACTCTGGTGCACGCTCCCCCCAAGCTTGATGATGGCACCATCATCACTTTCTCCTGATGGGGAAAATAGCCCACAGTGATGCGCAGAGGAGAACCTGTGCCACTGGGGCCTGTGGGTCTGTCATGGGGACCCCAGCCTGGGGCCTCTGTGGGTTGGGGAAGATGCTGATGAGGTGGGTGCAGCCTCCAGGAGAGGCTCCATGGATGGTGGAGCGTGGTCCATGTGGCGCTGGCCCTGTCCAGGGTTGCATAAGCCCTTTGGGATGCCACGTTAGCGTGGGGAGGAGTCTCTGCCTGGCCACTTTCTCAGCTCCTCCCCGAGGCCACAGGGCTCACCCCAGCTGCCACCCCTGCTAACCCCAGGCAAGGGGCTCTGCTGTCTCCTCCCACTGCAGCCGTGGAGGCAGGAATGGGCAATGGTTGGGCAAAACCCTCCCATGCCTCATCTCCTGCCTGGCAGCAGGGTCTCCTGCGCCCACCCTCCCTCTGCTCACTGCTCGTCCAAGCCTCTGAAGGGTCTGACATTCCCCCACCTCACACGGAGTGTAAAGGCAAAACTGGCCCAGAGAAAGATTCTGCCAAACCCCGCTGGGGCCACAGTTTTCAAGGTGCAGGTGGGTGACCAAGTGTGACCCCCATAGAGACACAACACCAGGGCTGGGTCCCCACTGCCTGGCCCTGACCTCTCTATGCAAGCAAGACCCTCTGAGCTTTACTCAGCAGCCACTCCCAGGCTAAAATTCCATTTGAAGCCAGAGCTGTTCTCGTTGAGTCCCCCTAAAGCTCCCTGCTGAACAGGTCCCTGCACGTCCAGTGCTGGCTCACCCAGATGTGCTGCAGCTGCCGTGGGGAGCAGGGCAGGGGACTGGGCAGAAGCCAGCCTGGCTCCTGCCACCTGCACAGACCCCTCTCACGCAGTGTGCAGGCTCAGAAAGCCACGCAAGGTTTAGATGGAAGTGAAGTTCCCTTTAGCTCACACACACACTTACACACTCCAAGTAAAACACGGTGGGGAAGAAATCTACCTACCCCATGTGCCCGTGCAGAGTCAGTGAAGACACGGCTACACCACAACACTGTGTGAACCCATTCCCTGTGCTGGGAGCTGAGCAGCCCTGACTGAACTCGGAAATGCTCCAGGTCTTACAGGGCT
This sequence comes from Machaerirhynchus nigripectus, assembly GCA_013397975.1. Taxonomy (NCBI): domain Eukaryota; kingdom Metazoa; phylum Chordata; class Aves; order Passeriformes; family Dicruridae; genus Machaerirhynchus; species Machaerirhynchus nigripectus. The sequence continues at coordinate 912,661 of VZRQ01003129.1, read as the reverse complement.
TACTGAAACAACGGCAAGAGCCCAGTCCCATCACAGCTGTGTGCTGAAGCCGTCATAGTTTCTCCGGGTTGCAGATTGAATCCATAATGGAAAACAATTAAATTACTACCTAGAAAAGTGCCTGGATGAGCCTTGGGCTGCAGGCAGCGGCTCATGGATGAGCCCTGTGCAGACAGGTGAGACAGAATTTTGCTGTCCTGCCTGAGCTTTTTCTTTTGTGTGGGCTGGACCTAAGGCTGTCAAAAGCAGCCCGGATATTTCTGTGCCAGGTGCGGGAGGTCCCTCCGGCTCCCGGGGGATGCAACCAGCTGATCCTGCACAGCTCCACAAAGGAATAAACTGTCCGATAAATATTCTGCAAAAATGCAAACCATCTCCACAGCATTCCCAGGACTTGCCCTGCCACAGCCGCTCCAGCGATAACAGCCCCGACATCCTTCGGACCAGAGGACCCAGAAAAGGTTTCCATGGGAGCCGACATTCCTCTGGGGCTGAGTCATGGAAGAGCAGAGTGTTGTAGAAGGAGGGGCTTGAAAAAAAGTTTGCAAAGTTTATTTCTGCTCTTTCCCCTCCCAACACCGCTCCTGCCTATGTGGCAGACAATGGCTTGGCTTTAGCTGCTACGCAGGACGAAACAGCCTTTCATTTCCACTTGAAACTCGCCTGATCCACCCTAACGAACGGCTGCAATTAACTTTTGTCCTGTTGGAGGGATGCTGAGTTTTTGGGCTGTTTCAAGTTGGTCGTCTCTGAGGGCTCGGGAGTACTGGTGACATTGCCGGTACCCCCGGTTTCACTGCAACTTGAAATCTTTGCCTTTCGGTTTGGGTGGGAATTCAGCCCCCAAACGGTTCAATTTCCCTTTTTTTGGCTGGATGCAACAGAGTGGAGCTTTCTTAGAGAAGGGACACAAAGAGCAGAGTTAGAATGTCACGTCACCAGGCCGGGAAGGACAGCGGCTGCCTTTAAAGGAAACGAGCCCTTGTCTCTTCTGTATGGACCTAAAACTGTGCCTGACCGAACCCAAGTTCTTAAAACTTAAAAATACACCCCAAAAGAGCTTTGCTCCTCCTCTCCTGCAATCTCCGTCTCCCTAACAGTCGATCAGCCAGAGTTCGGCAAGCCAGGGCAGCAGACTTGAAAGGCTTTCAAAGTTTGCTTGGAACAAAAAGCCGAGTGTCTTTTTTTTTTTTTTTTTTTTTTTTTTTTTTTTTTTAAGAGCAACAAAAACCGTNTCCTTTCCCCCCGTTGTTTTTTTTTTTTTTTTTTTTTTTTCCTAAAGGAGAAATAAGACCGGCTGCACTGAAAAAATAAAACCGCTGAAATGAAGTCGACAGCTCTTTTGTTCTTCCTCTGGATACTCTGGTGAGTAAAACATCACCTGCCAACACACCTCAGGCTGGGAGTAGTGGGGGCTGTTAGTAACTAGATCTGATTTTCTCTGCAGGCTGGTTGTGCCCAGACCTTGGACTCTCGGATCTCCCTAAGGAACTACCCACCAGCTGAAAACCCAGAGGGGAAAGAGGGAGGAGAGAAAAATGAGGGCACGTTAAACCTTTGCAGTCAGATGCCACCAAAGCATTAAAGCTCTGGCAGCGAAATTGAGTAAGAGACAGTGTAGAAGTGGAAATGCTGCGAAGAGGAGAAAGGGGTGAAGTCAGAAGGAGTCTCTAAAAGCATCTCTTGGCGTGGAGAGCGTCCAGCTCCCCATCCCGAGTGACGCATTGCGAGCACGGGACGCGCTCCCCGGGCTGGGAGAGCGGGTCCCGGGCCAGGGACCCCCACGAGTGGGGCTGTGGGGACCCCCATGTCGGGAGGAAAAGCACAGCAAAGCAAACGCGAAGCTCGGGCCATACCTCGCAGTCCCGGCAGCACGGCTGAGGGAACTTCAGGCGCTCGGACAGGCTGGAGGAATCTGCAAGTTTTAGAAGGAGGCAGGAGGAAGCCAAAGGGTGGGCTGGGTTTCCCGCTGCCTCTCCCTCTCCCCCTCCTCCTCCTCGGTATCTTTCCAAATCGGTCTCTTCCTCTCCCCCTCTAAGTGGGCAGTCCCTCCTGAGGCACAGCCTGGCTCCAAAGGATAGACCAGAGAAATCAAGCTGGAGATCAAGGGGTCCCTCGCAGGGACAGACCAGTCCCCAGCGCAGCCCCCCCAGCAGAGTCACTGTCACAGCAGCTGCCTGCTCTGCTGCCGTGAGTTTTCAGTTCCCTGTCTCTCTCGGGCTGACAGCACGGGGGGATGGGGGAATGGCAGCTCTCTGCTTGGATTTTGCACCTCAACAACTTCACCTGCTGCAATTATAATCTTAAATGCTGTCATTTCTCAGCGGAGTAGCTCAGTCGCTAAGCTGGTGTTTCCCATCCTCAGGGCATGCAGAGGAAAGAAGGAGAGGTTTTGCTCCCCCATCCTGTCACCTAACATTGCTGATATCTGTGACTGCCTTGTGGAGAGGGAGAGGAAAGAAAGATGCAGAGAATGTGGAGGATAAAGACATATCTGAAATATGCTGTGAACAGGCAGAGAAATGCTGGGGCGGTAGATATGACTCTCAGCAGACTGGTCTCCCTGCTGTGGTTATTGTCCAGCAGATCTGGACTCATTGAACAAAACCCACAGTCAGAACTGCCAGTCAGCTGAATTCGGTGGTCTCTTCAGACATCACTCAGTATTTTGACTTTACAGGTCATTACTCAGCTGGAGCAGCTGCCCAGCCAGAGGCAGCCAAGCAGCAAAACTGTTTGGAGTTGAGTTTTCCCATCTGTTCCTCTCTATGCTCAGGGTGAAAACCCAGCTCCTCTCTCCTTGCTTCCCTCCATGGCTGAGAGGATCCAAGGTGCATCTGCTCCCTCAGAACCAGCATGGCCATGGCACTGCACTGCAAAGGAGAACCAGAAGCCAAAAATTGCTACAATTTGGGCGTCCCTAAAGAGTGTCTCCATGCCACACAGGGCTGTCCTGAGCCCTGTGGATAATCCAGCTCTTTGCAGCTTGTGATTCTTCTGTGGCGTCAAACCTCACCCCGGGGCTGCTCTCCAGGGACTGCTGGAAAGATGGTGTCTCATGTAGCCAGCAGGATGGAGGATATCTGGGCACCAGCAGTGTGATTGTGCTGGGTGAAGGACACCCGAGACCACAGCAAAATTCAACATCATGTTTTGTCTTGGCTGCCTGGGGTTTGGGTCCGTTCCTCGTGATTAGGTGCTATCTCTGAGAGGGGCTGAGACATGGACCTGGGTGCTTAACTCTTACCACTGATGTTGCTGAGGATTTAGATGTCAACACAGGGACAGGCCCTTGATGACCTCCATGCTGTCCTGGCTCCTTGCCCTGTAGGATGCCTTTGTGGTTCTGTATCAGCTCACTCCTCACCCGGCCTGGCGGCACTTCTGCTGCATGTGAGAGATCAGATGTAAGACTAAACATCCCATGGCCAACAAGGAACAAAATATAAACAACAGAAAGGGAAAGCAGAGGGGAAAGATAGGGGAGGGGTTCATGAGGCCCCATCATCACTTCCCAGTGAACAGGTCAATCTCCGTGATCAGGCAGCTGAGGAGGCTGGTGGCAAAGAACAAGAAAAGAAAATCTTCTTCATCCATTTCTTTACTTGGCTGCACACTTCCCGAAAGCCATCCCTGGGTGCTGGTATGTGGATGTTGATATCACTCACAGAGACATCTATAAATATTCCATGTGACCCTCCCAGGTCCCTGTGGAGGCTGGGTTTATGATGGGTCACTCCATGGGTCCTTCTAATGCAACCACCTGGAGCACCTTGTCCTCCCACCACAAGCGTCCGTAGCTCCCAGGTGCAGCCCAGTGCCACTTGTAGGTCCAGTTTGGCTCCAGAGGTCACACATCCCCTAAGCCAAAGCTTCATTTGCATGATTCATATCCCAAGGAGTTGAGCACAGCCGTTGAATGCTCTCTGCAGTGGATTAGTCACGGCTCGCATTGAAACCACTGCTGGTTCTTGTCCTCAGGAAAAAAAAAGACATCTGGAAAAAATTTTAGAGAGGGGAAAAAAAAAAAAAAGAAGAGAAAAGAAACCACGACTTTTCTAACTGACAACGTGGCAATTGCTCTGCACTGTAGCCTGAAGCTAAGACCTCTGCTAAGGGCTTAGACAAATGATAGTGCCACGGAGGTAATTATAGCAGGGATTTCTTTATGGATGTGGTGGCTTAGACCCTGGGTCTGGGCGAAAGCTAAAAGCAGTGATGCAGTCACATCTGTAAAGGGCCCCCAAGCTCATCCAGTGAGCCCAGGGGGGTGGGAGCGAGGGGTGCTCGTGGTGCTCCATGCACATGGTGGGGACAGCCGGGTCCTGCACCTTGGGAAGGACACACTGCCAGGCATCAGCGGTGGGATGGAGGGGGATCACATGGAAGGGGAAACAAGAGCCTGGAGCAACTGTCTGGCTCTTTAAACTCATCAGCTTTCAAAAGCTTCAGAAATGACTGAGAGCTTGCAAAGGAAGTCCTGGAAAGTCCTTTCCACTCTTATAAGCTTAGTGGGGCCATCAAAGAGGAGATTTTGAGGTCAGGCTGCCAGGAGCAAAACAGGACCTCACACATGTTTAGGTTGACTTAAGCTGTCTGGGGCACTGGATGGGCGGAAAAATGCCCAAGGGGCCTCCGGAAGCCCCGGGAGCCCCGGGAGCCCTGGCAGGGCTGCAGCGGGTCCAGCTCAGACTCCTGACCATGTGCCAGTGGGTGCTTTGGGCACAGTGGATGAACCCCAGGGCTCCCAGTGCTCGCTCCCAGCTCAAGTGACTGCACAAACTCCGATGGAAACAGCAAACAAGGCAAGACCCTTTGAGGCTTGAGCTCATTTTACAGCAAAGCCAAGAGGTCTGGAGGGGTGAGGTTTGAACTCCAGCTAACCCCAGTTCAAAATTTAAATTTCTTCATCCTGCTTTGAGCCAGGTTGGGCAGATCTGGGCTGGTGCATTGAGAAAACCCTGGTGCTTTCCAAGAGGGGAACAATTCTGCTGTAAGAGGTGGAGAAAAAGGAAAGTAAGCAGCTCTGTGGGAGTGATACAAGTGTGGATTAATAATCCTGCTGTCCCCTGCTCACTAATTTGTCAGTCTGAGGAGCCTTTCCTTCCCTCTACTCTGGGAGGGATTCTCTAATGAGTTTTTCTCTAGAGGATTTGTCTGCATTAATTGCTGGTGGATGCTGCTGCAAAACAATGAACCCAATGTACATATAAATAAACAGGATGCCCTGGAACCACTGTGGGAAAGTAATTTGCTGTCTTCGTCCCTGGGCATGTGGCTGAAGGCTGAGTTCCCCACAGGTGCAGGGCAGTGTGGGGAAGTCAATGGCTGCAGGGGTGGGAGCCCAGCACCCAGCTCAGGAACAGTCGAGAGTAAATGCAGAGCAGACAGGAATCTGCTTATCCCAGGAATTTCCCATCTCTCCTGCTCTCTGGGAGTGTGTCAGCTGGAGGGTTTCTGGTTTTTTCCATTTCAGAAGAGATCAGAGGCAGAAGGGCTGTGCTCTCTGGGCTTGCACTAAGCAGATGCAGGGCCACTGGAAGCACCATCTGCACAGGGCAGGATGAACCCAAACTGTCCTGGGAACATGCCTGAGAGTGTCTCATGTAGGCAAGGAAGATGGGATGGGACCCTGCCCCTGAGCTGAGCCGTACGACTGATGCCTGGTTCAGATGGACGCTCAAGATCTCTTCCAATGCCTGCACTGGGGTGCTGGTCAGAAGCAGACGGAGAAGGAGGAGTGGATGTCATTGCAGATTCTCAGCTGGAATCCAGAGGCCAGCAGGACAGGGGGTGGAAAACCAGCTGTGCATGGCTCTGCAGTGAGTCACGCCTGGGAGCGGGCTGCAGAGCTAGCAAGCAGGCCAGGCTTACTGTGAAATGTCTTGTTCTCTCCATGATATGTGTGGGCTCTCACAGCTGTCCCAGGGTTCTCTGTTGGAAGGCTCTTCCATGCCCCATGGGGAAGGTCTCTCCTCTGCCTCTTTCAAACTCCCCGCTGCATTATCATCTCACTCACTTGGAGATGTGTGGGGCTGCAGGCTTGGGAGAAGCCTGTCTGTCCTCCCTGAAACCAAACTGAGGCCAAAGAAGCAGGGAAAAAAAAAATCCATCACCTTCCTCAGCTGGGGTGCAAGACAGGAGCTCTGTGTGCTGCAGCTGCCTCTGCACTGCCCAGGATGCTGCTCATGAGCATCACGTCTGAACACCCGGAGGGGGTGGTGGATTGAACCCCTCTGGCTGTAGCCCCCCACCAAGTCCCTGTGGCAGAGTCCCCACAGCCCTGCCTGGGGACATCACACAAGGCACTGGCACACAGGACATGTCCTCAGCTGATGTGAAACACCCAGGCACATCCAGCCTGGCTGAGCTTGCTCCCAGCCCAACACCTACAGTATCCAAAGAACCTGATCGTCCCAAAAATCCTCTCCCTTGCTGCAAGGAGCTGTTCCCTATTTGCCCTGGGCACAGGGATGTCCTGTGTCTGAATTACAGTCGGGTGTCTCAGCCCAGCTCAGCTGTTGCTGGGGGCCTTGTGCTGGAGTTGTGCCTGTGACTTGCAGAAGGTGAAATAAAGCTTCCAGGAGGGAAGTGCTGCTAACTCCAGGTAGTCCCACCTTGCTCCTGGTGTTTACCTGCGATGCACTTTTGAGTCCTCTTGGGCCTGACAGATGCGGTTTGGCAGCTTTTGAAGGATATGAATAGAACTGCTTGAGGAAATAAACAGGAATCCACTTTCAAGCCCCTGGGACATGTGGGGAGAGGGAAGCTCCTGGGCTGCAGTGGCAGCTCTTTTCCATGGAGAAACCGTCTAAAAGGCAGCTTTGATGGGAATACCCAGGTGAAGCTGTGCCAGCCCCAGAACATCCAATGCCATCTGGAAAGCAGTGGCAATAAACATGGGTGAGGAAAAGATCAGAAAGGCAAATTCCGGGGTTCACAAGGCTCTCTGGGGCCAGCTGCATTTGTTTTTTTGGGTCATGAGTGTGAGGTCCTCTAAGAGAAGCCTGATTCTCAGATGAGTTGGCTACTTACCCTGCAACCCTTTTTAATTTAATCAGCCACACCAGCTTACATCTAAGGGAGGAAAGCAGTGGTTTTCCTGGGCCATGTCTATGCTGGGAGCCCATTCAGAAGGCTCCCCTATGGGAACATGATGTAGTGGCCAGTCTGGTGAGTGTCTGGTGGGGCCAAGAAGTGATGGGGCAGGGCTGCCATGGATTGCAGCTGAGGCAAAGCAGGCAGCAGGGTTTGGTGTCCTCAGCAGAACTTGCTGTCCCCAGGATTGAGCAGCTGAGAACAGGGGCTGTAAGTGAGGGCTGCTCTCGCTCCAGGCTTGTGCATTGTTGGAGGCAAAGAGGAGGAGGGAAAGCTGGTCTTGGGGAGGGCAAGGCACACTGGTGACAGGCAGGCTGGGATATGAGTCAAAGCCTGGAAAGTTTAGCAGTTCCCCGCAGAGGCTGAAGAACAGGACTTTAGTGTCCTCCTATTAACCCTCATTGCTGGCAAAACCCTATCAAAATACCCCCGCTCCCGGGCAGCCCTGGCCCACAGTAACTCGGTCTGTGCACGGCTCCCAGCTCCTCCCCATCCCCTGCCCTCTGCACAGCCCCACGTCCTGCTGTGACACGAGCCGGGAAAGGCGCCGGACAGAGCGATCCCGAGGGGCCACATCCCTCTAGCACTGCTGGTGGATGGACTACTACACTACTACAGCATCCCTGGGCGGGAGCTGAGCTGCACTGGGGCTGTGGCTGCATCCAGGCAGGGCGCAGTGCTGGAAGTGCCTGAGGTGCCTGGGCCACCCCCGGCTGAGCCTGCACATGTACCCACCCTGAGAATCCACATTTTTCTGTCTGTCGCTCTGACACTTTCTGCTCGAGCTGAGCTCACTTCAGAGCAAGCCCTGGCTTGAGATGTACCAGACTGAGCCAGGCTGCTGGATGCAGGAGGCTCCATAAACAGGGTGTCCCTTAGAGGAGACAAAATGGGATTGGTTTTGGCAACGTGTGTTTGGAAGGATGGGGCACAGAGGGAAAAGCAAGCAGCTGTGCTGGTGCTTGGGTGCCCACGGGGGTTACAGCACCATAGCCAGGCACAGGCAGACGTAGAAAGGCAAAGGTATCAGGGGAGACAGTAGGAAATACTTTTGGACAAGACTTTGGGGCAGGATGCCTTCTGAGCCTGAGCCATCCCTGCCATGCAGGAGCCATGTGAAGGGCTGCAGGGTCAGGGAGGCAGGGCTGGTAGGGGCAGTGCTGGGAGCCACTCTGGGATTTTAGCATCTGGTGACTGTGATTTACAAACACAGCCACTCCAGGCCAACACCAAGGCCAAGCACCGACCTCCACACCATCTCTACTTGCTGGATACTTTTGAACCACTCTAAGCTCCACTGTCCAGTGTGGATTTTACTCAGGGGAGTTCAAGTTCCTTAAAATCTTCCTACCTTGAGCAATTCAGATCTTTAAGGCCGTTCATATATGTTCTGTTCCTTGCAAGGGCCAGTGAGTGGGGAAATCATTTGCATCATCTGTATGGAGCTTGATGGAATTTCACTGGTCAGGGAGTAAAGGAAACCCAAGAGGACACAACCCCCTTAGTTGGATGAAAATACAGTGGACATATGTGGGCAGAAAATACCTTGTCCATCACTGCTTCGGTGTGATGAGTTCTGGGGATCTCAATTTAGCCCTGAAGCTTGTTTACTTCCCTTCAAAAAACCACCAGCCCCATTTGGCCGGGGTTTGGCAGGAGCGGTGCTGTGGGCAGGAATAGCTGGGCTGTGGGAAGGCTCGGGGCTGATGCTGCACCGTGTCGGCGGCCTTGGGGCAAGGTGGGACAGGGGCAGCCCCAAAATAGCGAGGTCATGTGGGGCCCTGAGCAAACGCTGTGACTTTCCATCCTGTGCCTGGCCCAGAGCAGGGTCCCTCCCTCAGGACCTGCTGCTAAAATTAGCAGTGCTTCCCCACGCCGTATGCCCTACATATGTTATCAGCAGCTGTTTGAGGAGATGGAGGGACCAGAATCACAGCTTAAAAAAAACCTACCAGATTTGGAGAAGTCCCTTTTAAGCTTCTATCTTACGGGAAAAGCAGAGAGAAAAAATTCTTCCTGGAATAGGGGCTCTGAGGGAGAGAACGCTGCACTCTTTCCCGTGGAATGCTGCTGTGAGATTGCTAATGAACATTAATTGTATCAGGCATCTGCAAAGACTAACCAGGAAATTACAGAGATGAGACACAAGCACTGGTGATGTCACCCCTAGTCCCTTAACTTCAGATGTGCCCAAAGGTACCCCCTGCATCCTCTCTCCCGTGCCTGCCCACGTCATCCCAGGGAGCAAGATTTCCCAGGATTTACTACTAGGATTTATGGAGTAGATTTTTAATGGCATGAACGCTCAAAATATTCTGTTGTTCACTTAGGGGGAAAAGGTGGGAACTGGGAAATGAGGGAAACAACAGCTTTCTCAATGAGTGGGATGGTGCAGGGAATTGTCTGGGCCCCTCTGGAGATACTGAGCTGCAAAACAGGAGGGAGACCACACTGTGCTTTTGCATTATTGATGGCCACCCAGCTGGATCCAGGCACCAAACCTGCCACGGGGATGGATGGACCTATTCCCTTCACTAATGCACACAGGCTGATGAAGCTGTGGACAGCGAGGGCACCCAGGCAGCTGCTGAGGGAGCTTGGCTCCTGCCTGTGCCCAAGGGCTCCTTTCCTGCTCCTCTCCCCCAGGCAACTCTGAGGAATCCCAGAACCATTGAAGAATTTGGGTTGGAAGGGACCCTTAAAAATCATCCACTGCAACCCCCAAGAACAGAGGTCCTCACTGCCTGAGGTGTGCCTGGCCTAACTCTGATGCCATCTCGCTCAAGGCTGGGCCATTCATGCTGGTTTTTCTCCAAGGCATTAGAAATAGCGAGTGCTACCAAGGGAATCTGGATGGAAAGTGTAGGTGAAAAGGCTGGATGAGAAGTGACATCTCTTTATCTGACCCCTCCTTAAATTAGAAAGTTCATCTGTCTTCCTGACTTCTTGGGAGCTGTGTGGAAGAAATGAAGGGAGGGACTAATTGGGAGCGAGATCTCATCTCCTGGCCCCTCTTCTTGCCCCTACCAATGGCCACATCTGGAGTGTGGTCCCAGCCTGACGTGTCTGGGAGGGGGCTCCAGCCGCTGGCCCCCAGCCCAGGAGCAAGGTCTGCTCTGCAAACCAGGGAGGGCCCATTGCAGCTGGGACAGGGACACTTTCCCTCCTGCTCCCCCACATGCTGCGAGGCTGAGACCGCCGGGGACAGAGGGACAATTGCCGGGATGGGGAGCTGAGCCTGGCTTTCAGTTTGATGCAGACACACAAACAAGTTTGCTGCTCTGGCAGGAATTGGCCACTCCTCTGTTGGGGTTGCAAATCTGGAAATAACAGCTGGAGGTTTTCAGCATTGTCCTGCTCTAGGGATGAATTTTACAACCCTCTGGCATTGGGCTGGGTCTATTGTTTTCCATGGCAAAGAGAAGTTCATGCCTAGCTCCCTTTGCCTCAAAGTATCTTTTCAGCATTGATCCTCAGTGCAGCTCCTGCTGTTCACTGGATCTCTGGGTGGCCCACAGGGAAGGTTTGTTGGCTCCTTGCGAGGCCTGGGGTGCAGCTGAGCCCATGCCATTCCACTGGCGTGCTGACCCTGCTTGGAGGAATTGTGAACAGTTCTCTGCCAGGGAGAAGGAAAGCAAGGGGATGGCAGGAAGGGTGTGGAGACACTTTGCTGAGATGATTTCTGGATTCCGTGTTTCTGGTTTTCCTCTGGACACACCAGGATTTGTATCTTCAGCTGTTCATAGAGGAGGTGACCAGCACTAGTGACAAAGGATGATGATCCATACCTGGGGATACAAATCTGTGTCTTCAGCACATGGACCCTCGGTGAGAAGCTCCGCACAGAACCTTTAGAGTCAGAGCTGGCCTCCTGCCTTCCTATGCTCTTGCTTTGACCATACTTTGACATATTTTGACCTCAGGGCAAGGCAAGCTTGGAGGGCTGCTCCTGAAACTGGAAAGCTAAAAATCCCCCAGCAGTTGTAAAGCCAGCGGGGAGGACTCTGGATGTGCCACATCTCTGCTTTTTTGGCCTCTTCCCTGGCAAAGGACAGGCTGAATTGAGAAAGCAAACGGAGAGGAAACTGTGGAGAAATAAGAGCGGCTCTGTGAGTCGAGGACACTCTGGACTCAGTCCCATCCCAGTTGCCCTGGAAATTGGATCGTTCCCACCGAGCTGCCTGCTTTGCTGGCTGCTCCTGGGAGGGCACCAGCATGGAGCACTGGACAGATGCAGGAGAAGGAAAAACCACAGGGAAATAGAGACACAATGCTGGTATCAGGGTTTTCTCCACCAAAGGGAGACCCTTTGCCTTTGTCCCATGACTTTGTGGGGATACTATATAACAATAATAACCAGCTCCCACCAGCTCACAAAGGCAAGAGAAAAGCCAAAGGACCCTCGGCTTTATCTGTAGAGCAGCACAGCACAAGCCTGTGCTGTGGCTCATCCACAGAGCCCAGGACAGCCCCAGGGACCCCAGGACTGCTCCCTACAATGCCCCAGGGACCCCAGGGCTGCTGCCCAGGCACCCCCGCCCTGAGCCCTGGAGACAGCCCCGTGTCCCATGCAGACTACTGATGCAATCGGTGGGATCACCCCGACAATAGCTGTGTGGGCTGGGATTTTTGAAGCTGTGCACAACAGATTAAGCTCGAGGCCCCGGTTGTGATTGCCGGGCATTGTGTGCCCTGCTGACACTGGCTTCTGCGGGCCAAGCTCTGCCCACGGCCCAGCAGGAGCTTTGGAGGGGGGAATTGCTCCATCTGAAATGGAGCAGGAGGGTACTTGCTCACAGTGGATTCCTGCTCCATTCAGGCGTCTCCTTTCATTTACAAGGGGATGAGTTGTGTTTGTTGTTCTAACATTTTCTCACCCATCTGTTGAAAATGGGTGAGCAGGTCTCAGATGGGCTGAGAGAGACAGCCCTGCCCTGGGAATTTCATACCAGCTGGGAATTGTGGAAAAGTTTGAAATGCTGCAGGATCTCTCTTCTGGCTGTGTCTTGCCCCAGTGACAGCAACCCACTAGTCTGGACTGGTGAAGAGGAAACATGAACCCAGCTCTGCAGCACCCAGCTGGGCTTTGGGAGGTGCTCAGGAACAGACATGATGAGCAGAGGGACAATAGCAGGAAGGGCCCGGCTGAAGGCTCCAGTCTATGCAGACCAGTTTCCCTCATCCCTTCCAGGTGACCTGGGACAGGCCCATGTAGCAGAAGAGTCAGAGGGCAGATCTGCTTCCCCCAGGGCAGCCACGGTCCTTGCATCGTGTCCTGTGTATCCCACAGCCCCTCTGAGGGAGCTCCTCAGTTATCAGAGCTGCTCCCACCCGCTCCCTGCCGCTGCCCCAATGTGCCACTGCCTGCAGCAGCTGTGGGGCTGTGAAGCTCTGCTCTCCAGAGCCCAATAAATTAAACCTTAGTCCAAAAGGGGCTTGGGCTGTCTTTCGCAAACAGAGGCTGCACAAAAGCTGCCTTTCTCCCTCTCGTTTGACTTTGTTTTCACTCCCTCCCCATCTGCTTTTAGCCAAATGGTTGAATAGCTTCAGTATATACTGTGGGAGCCTAAAGCCAAAGGCTGGAGCATTGGGAAGGATGCAGAACAGCAGTGCCCTGTGGCCGCTGCCTTCCGGAGGGGCTGGGAACTGTTTGCTACCCTTGCTCTGTAACCCAGCCTTGATCACCTTACTGAACCCTTGGAGAAAGCAGCTCCAAAAGAAAATATTTGTGCTCTGGCAAGCACACGTGTGCACATTTCCTGCTCTTGAAGTCCTTAATTAAGCCTGGTTTTTGTTTGTTTGATTTGTTGGGTGGTTTTTTTTTCTATTTATGCTGCCACAGTCTTGGAGGGGGAGTCTGTCAGAACCCTGTGTGTTTTCCTGTTTTGGAGGGGGAGGCTGTCAGGTCCCTGTGTGTTTTGCTGTTTTGGAAGCTGCAATGTGGAAAGCTGCCTGTGATGGTCACCCAGGGAATCTGCGTGTATCAACAAGGGAGTTGGGACCCAGCCAGGGCCTTTGATGTTGCTCTGTATGTCAGTGCTGCACTGGGACAGTCCTGCAAATCACACAGCACAGAGGGGCCTCAGCCCAGCTGTGGCCTCACGATGAGGTAGATTAGGTCTTGTCAGACCTTACTGAAAAGATTCAATACCAGCACATTTAGTTCAGAGAGACCACCAAGCTCTTACCAGCCAGTTTGGAGTCCCTCCGGGGGACCACGTTATTTGCAGAGATGTTCGACCACTTCAGGTGACGCTCGTGACTTTGAACACCCAGCCCAGGACAACCTCCAGGTCAGGCTGCACAGCTTTAGCTCAAAGTGCAGCTGCTCAGGGCTGATGTTGACCCCAAAAGTGTGGGGGTATGATCCCGGCCACCAGCCAAACATCACTCATGGTGCTCATCGCCTCCCAGCTCTGCCACTGCCGTGCCTGGGCTGGGAACAGGGAGGTGAGCGAAGGTGGAAGCCTGGGGCGGGTTGTTTCTTACAGCAAACATTTAAAAGCACAGTAAGACCAGAAAATCCCCATCTTTTGGTAATGAATCCCCCATGCAACCGTCTTAACACCCAGACACACAAGCCTGTGAAATTCCTGAGATTGTTGCAAACTGAAGCCATCTTTCCCACCCTGAAATTTCACAGCAATTTACCTCTCCAAGCCACCAGGAATCACCATTTGCAGGCACCGAGGGGGATCTCCTGTCCCTTGCCTGCTTTCTGCAGCCTGCGGTGCTATTTTGGAAATTCCCTCATTTACTGGGTGGTTCGACCGAGTACAACTGCTCCTTTGGCTAAAATCATCCCCTGCCTGTCATCAGCTAATTAGAAAGGGCCCAAAAGCCAGTGGTGCTTAAGGCGGCCCTGGGATAACCACGGCTTTTCTTTTGTGGATAAAGGACTGGGCTTTGGAGGCTGTAGACTTTTCCACCAAAATTAGATTTTTGTTTAAAAAGCGGGGGAAGGTAATACGGGTGAAAAATGACTCCCAGAAGCACAGCAGCAACGCTGCAAACACACAGAGATGGGTGAGAAGAGCAAATGCTGTCTGCTGGAAACACTGTGGAAGGGGGGGGGGAGCGATAATTTTAAGGCAGGGGAAACAAAAGAACTTTTAAAGCCTGTCCCTCAGGGTTTGCCCAGTTCTTACTGGTGTTGCAGCTAGAGGCAGTTCACGGATTCTCACAGTTCAGCTGGAGCTGGGCTGAGACCCTTGTGAAGAAACCAGAAGTGAAGTCTCCCTGCTGCTGGGATGACATATTCATGGATGGCAATGCACCACGGACCTCACCAGCTGCTCATCCTGCTGACACATCACTCTTCCAGCAGGTCACTGGGACGTCCTGCAGAGCCAGGGTGTCTGTGGTATAGGAAAGCTCCTTTTCCAAGTGCCACCCTTTCCTGTTTGCATTGCAAACTGAGCATTTCCTTGTCTGAAAACAGCCTCACAGCCTCAGTGTCTGGCATATTGTTTCCTATGGAAAATATTGTGGCCATGGTATCCCTGTGGGCTTGTCGGGGTCCCTCTCCATGAGATGCAGTCAAGTTTGGGTTAACATGATAAATGAAGATGTTGCAGTTGGGGGGTGATGGAACAAAGAAACTTTGCATAAGTAGTGACTCTCTTTTCCTTTTAGTCTGAGAAGTTGTTTTTTCTCCCAAAGCTTTCCCATAAACTTTTCAGGCAGCCACCTTGCAGGCCTGCTGCTCTGTTCAGACTCAACCATCCTGCCCTAACTTCCCTATCCAGGCTGTATTCAGCCCAAGGGCAGCCCATACTCCAAAGTAAGGACTGTCACAGGGTGTCACTACTCAGCAGGCCAGAGCTTAAAGCAGTGTCTGGCCTCTCTGCCCACACTGAACAATGCAGGGGAGAGCTGGGAGATTGCAGATGGGTGCTGGAAGTTCAGGTATCAGCATGAACCTGTTGGCTGGCGGTGGGTAGAAACCTTTCCTTGTCTGTCTCGGAGATAAGCAGGCTCTACCCAAAACAGAGCAAGGAAAAGGGAGCAGAGCAGCCAGGGTAGCGTGGACAGCATCAGCTGCACCCCAGACACCAAGGACAAGCAGCCTGGTGTCAGCAAGCAGAGTGGGAGCTGTCCTGTGTGGGCACCACGCTGCCAGTGCCCCCTGCCAGCCTGGCAGGCAGCAAGTGCCACAAGGACTGCTGGCTCCAAGGCCAGCTGTGCCACCCAGCTCCTCACCAAGCTGCCAGCACACGTCCTCCCCCAGCCACTGCCACCAGAGCTGAGCCACAGGCACCAGCTGGGCACTGGCCAAGCCTGGGAGGAAGCTGAAGGCAATAAATAATAACTGAGATTGGCAAAGACCAGCCCAGAGCAGCAAGGGCAGTTTAGGGAAAGGGATTCACTCACTCCCCGGGACCCTGGAGGGGTCACACCAGGCATCTGAAGTGCATGGGCACAAAGCAGATACAGCTTGTGGTTCTGGGTCTCGGCTCTGGAAACTTCCTGCCACTGGGAGATTTTAATACAAGAAAATAAAGCAGTGAGGTTACACTTGTAGCCTTTAGCTTCCCTTAAATTAAACAGTTATAAAAAGTGTCTGTAACACATTCCTTGAAGTGCCTCTCCAGCCCCCTGTAAGTGCATCTACAGCAATTAATCATGCTTGGATGAAAGGTAAAGGACTTTGAAGCAGTAAACTACTCTAGGAAAAAATAAACTGCAATTATGTCAAAAGTAATCTCAATGTACAAGTGCAAAAAAATGTCTAAAATGTAATCTTTTCCTCCAAACCTTAGTTGGTTTTCTTTTCTGTAGAACAAGCCCTGTGTGACTGGTAGGCATGGGAGACATCCCCCAGGTGAAACGAGAGACAGCAGACTGGGACACACACATGCGATCCCTCCCCTGGGCTGAAAACCTGAATTAAATGAAAGCAACAGGACAGCCCAGACCACTGGTCACTGGGCCAGGAAATAAGAGACCTTGGATGTGCCCACATCCTTCTTCCTCCACCCCTTCTGTATTTCTCATCAGCTCAGGCATTCTCCTCTGCACACTTGTGCCTCATGGCCCCATCGAGCTCCAAAGAACACTTGGTTATCCTTGACTTACAGGGGTTGCAAAAGTGCCTTCTTCCCAGAACTTGCATCCCAGATGGGAAGCTTGTTTGTTCTGTGATGGAAAAACAACTTCCAAGACACAGATTCCCTGAATCTAAGTGACACTCAAGCACAATTCTCCTGAGACATGTCCCTCAGGCAGAGTTTGCAGTCAACTTCTAAGGATAGCTGCAATTTCCTGGGAGACCCGTCCTGCATGGAAAGGGGAGTTTCCCATCCCTAAAAGCCGCCACTTTCACAGAAACCTACTCAAAGCAGAACAAAGACACACAGGACACACAGACATGCACTGAAAGTTAAAAGCAGCGCCTCGATTTACTGTGGGACTAGAAACACCACACAACCTCCTCCTCTGGGTCTCTCCACTTCTAGAGCCCAGGGCACAGCTGTCTCCTCCTGCCAGCCCTCTGCTTTCCGACATCTGGCAAAGGTCAAATGACACAAGTTGGGAGACATGCAAACAGTTAAGCCATCTTTTTGCTGAAGTCATGTTTGAGTTCCTGCAAAATAAATAAATACATAGATAGAAAGAAAAGAATACCAAGGCCCAGAGGAGATAACGTTATACAGAGATGCCCTCTGCTGGTCACAAGACAAAGGAAATCTATCCACCAGCGCCAAGGACTTGAAACTTCCCTCCTTCCTTTCACAGATGGACTCCTAAAAATATTCCCTAAGTGGTGTGCAAAATTTAAATTCAGTGGGTTTTTAGCCTGACTGCTAAAGTGATCTTGCAAGGGCAGTCCAGCTCCCCACGCTCCTTTGTTTTGGCTCTTACGATCCTTGGATAAGTCAGAGCTTCAGTCAAAATCCAACAGGAAAACAAAGGCATCCAGAGAAATGTTCTGCCACGCTGTCCAGCTGAACTGACTCACCAGCTGCCTTGATGGCATAAAAGGAAAGAAATGGGAAAACTGGGCCAGGAGAAGAGACACATTCCTGTTATTTGAAACTGACTGAGCTGTAACAGTTAAATTCTGCAGGCACTTGACACATATTCCACAAGTCCCTGCAAGTTTTAACAGCCCCTGCAGTCAATACTAGGAGCTGAAAACTATTTGAGGCACTAATCAATTCAGAGCATGCCTCTCTCTGTTGAAGTGGGGTTGTTATTTGATTACAGCTATGATTTTAACAATTTCTAAGAAGCACTGAGAGCTTGCTCAAATGATACAAACTGCAGGTTTTAGATCTGTTGTCAGTCTATTAAACAATGCAGATCTATTGCACACACATCACTACCAGCTCAGCTCTTTCTTCTATCAATTTAATTCCTGCTGGTATAAATCCCTGATTTAATTTACTGACTGGGAATTAAATCAGCATGAACCAGCTTCAGTGCATCTGTGCTGGGTATTTGTGATCATTCAGCTAGACCATTTAAAAAAAAATGTCATTGGATCAGAAAGCTCCAGTGACAGAAACAAATTCTTAGGAGATGCAATGTAGTAATTTTGCACAGTAAAGAACAATACATGCAGTGAGTGGGCAGCCCTCTTCCACTTTATTCTTTCCCACTGAAACTGAACCTTGTCTGCCAATGTATTTTACAGTCAGGAGAGTTTTGTACGTGTCTTCATAGTGCTGGAATCCTGGGAAAATTGACAGGCTGCAACAATCAGGTTGTCACTGGGGTAGACAGCTGGCCAGGGACTGTGTACTGGGAGCTATTCTGAAACCAAACATTTTACGTCCAGAAGAGTGCCAGGGAGCTGCTGTTTTTCCATCCTTGAGTTTAGTGGAGGATTAACAGCATTATCAAGAGAATCAGCTGCTGGAGGTCCTGGTGCTAAGAGCCAACCCACAGCATCACACACCCACAGCGGTCTTTGTGTCCCATCACCCTCACTGCTACTGCTGGGGCCCACCACTCTCTCTGGCCAGCTGTTAAGTGTGTTTGGGATTTGTTTTCATGCACAATATGCTCTGGCAAAATCTAGGTTCACCTGGAAATGGCACAGAGGCTGTGTTCTGCCTCTCCACTACAGCCAAGGCTGGGATCACAAGGGCTTTGCAGAATAGCTAAGGAGTCCCTGCGTGAGCTTCAGCTGCTTCTCTGATATGAAGGGTTTGCTGAAGCTGGACCTGAAGGTCTTTTTAAATTTGTGCTTTCCAGGAAGAAGCCTGTTTTACTGGGAGAGCTGGAAAAAGCTCAGATGTCTCCCTTCCACACTGGGTACAGCTGGTATATACCTAGCTCCTCACGCCAGGCAAGGCTACTGTGCAGACTTCTCCCCGAGGTAGGAAGCATTCTTTCCAGTCTTCTTGAGGGTTTCCAACAAGGTGTCAACGTTGTGCTCCGAGTCGATACACACCTTCTTGTTGGGCAGGTCAATGTCAAAGCTGACACCTAGGAGGAAAAAAATCTTGCATAGTTAGAAGCAGTCAAATGGTGTGAGCACAGGCAAAGCTCACCTTCATACATCTGTGCTCCCCAGGCCATCAGTCAAATAGACATTTATCTCCTGCCAGCACACTCTGATACCACCACCAGCCAGCACAACCAACCTGGTGTCCTGCCAGCAGTGGTATGAAGAAAGCCAGATCTGCTCTAGCTGTACGTCAGGCACCAGTCTCTCAACCGCTTTAATCTGCCCACACCACCTTGGAGCAACACAATCACTCATGTAAGAAACAAAATAAGCTGAGTTGAAACCAACCACTACAACCACCCAGCTCAGCCTGTGCTGTGGTTCCTAAGCTGGTGGTACCACCTAACAGCTGGAAATAGAAGGAGGGAAAAGACATTTTCACATGTGGATTTCCCAGTGGCTAATAAAGGTGAGCCACTCTCAGCCCAGTGAGAGGAACTGGGCATGCAGTCTCTATCCAGTAAAGTCCTTTCACAAAACTTGTACGTGTGCATCAGCTGTGAGAGCTCTGCCACATCACCACATGAGGCTGACACCAGCCAGCCTGTTGAAGAGTGATGGAGATGCTGACAACCACAGAGAAAATGGGATTGTCACAGCCTGGTAACGGGGTCTGGAAGAAGTTGCGAGGCCTTTGCCTTGGTGGGTGGAAGCTGTTCTCCCTCGGAGGGGAGCAGGTCCTCACAACTGACGAGTGCAGGCCAGATCTTTCTCTCTTGGAAATGCCAGCAAACAGGAGACATGAGTTATAATTTTACAGGTGGTATTAAAAATAGGCTACACAGACAATCACCAAACGCTCTGCTCAGCAGCTCTTCACTGTGACTGCTGATGACACATTTAGGGAAGCACCACAGACACCCCAGGCCTCCTTGGAAACAAGGCCGGGCAGGACATCTACCTCCCTTCCTTCTGGCAGCCTGAGCTGGGGTCTACCAGTGTCCTTCCCAGAGGGTTCAGGGTGAGGCCCTGGTGACTCAGGGCCACCTGCAGCCATGGCAGCTCCTCCCTCCCTTGACATTTCTCCACGGGTCACTGACCTGCAACCAACCAGTGACTTGTTACCAGCTAAGGAACAGGCTCAGAGCAGAGCAAAGAGAAGTTTCCAACTTTCAACTTTTACCCACAGCATTATCCTTCAGGATGGAGGACCCCAGGGCACTGCCCTGGAGCTGGCTGTCCCACACCCAGCACTGACCCACCTCCCAGCCTGTGCAGGACACGGGTGACTGCATTGGAACAGCCTTCACAGGTCATGTCCACAAAGAACTCGTGTTTCTGGAAAGACAAGAGGCAGTCGAGGGGTCAGGGAGGGCACAGCTGGAAACACACCACAAACACTTGCCTTTTCCCTTGGGGAGGTGGGTTCAAAGCCTCCCAAGCCAAAAGGTCCACACACACCCCACTAAGAGATCTTCAGCAAAACCAAGAGCTCTTGGCACTCCTCCCTACAGTGTCTTTGTGCTGCCCCCCAACAGCATAATCCTGAGGGGCCTTTGGAGATTGTTTGGCTGTCTCCAGAGAGAGCACAGGTTGCCATCTCCACGGCATCTGCTGGACTCACTCAGCCTGTCCAGGGGAGCCAAGGAGAAGCAAATCTCCTGCCTCCAGCTACTCACTGACTTAAGTCTGTGAGGCTTTCAGCGCTTCCCCATCCTATTCTTCTTGCGTCTACTAGGCTCCTGGTTCTTAGCTTTAGAAAAATTTAAACAAAATACAAATTTAAGGAGCATTAGTCCTGTTTTTTCATCCCTCCACTCCACTGGATCTCCAGCAATATCTTCACTACTTGTGAGCAATACTGGGTCAACAAAACGTTGTTTGCCTGTAACTTAATCACTGGCTTCAACCTTTGGCATCAGATTGGTCCTAATTTCCTTCTCTTGCATGTGCTTTTTACTTTCCTTAAAAAAGAAAAGTAAACCTATTGTTCATTTGTTACCTGCGACCCATATTTCTTTAAATTCAGACCCCCTCTGTGGTTCCTGCCACTCCTGCCACTGCGAGGCTAAAACCCTCTTGGGATCATTCACCTGCGAAGGAGCTTGGGATGGAGGTTCCCATTCATTTTTGGTTTTTTTTTTCCAGTGTAATTGCCATTTTCTTCATTTTTATTTCCCAAAGGCCCTGGGTGCTCTGGGGAGGTGTGAGAGCAGTGGGGCAGGAGGGTGCCATCCCTGATCCCCTTCTGCACCTGAGCCCTGGGAGCTGCGGGGGG
>VZRQ01003129.1:819441-888907 GCA_013397975.1 Machaerirhynchus nigripectus | reverse complement strand
TCGGAGCTCCCGGCGGGAGCAGTGCGGGGCAGGGGGGGTGGCGGGGGATCGGCTGCTCGCGGGCCCGCATTGTGTGGGGCGAGGTGTGCGGGGCGAGCTTTGTTCCCGGATTTTCAGCCTCGGAGGCTTTTTCGCTCTCTGCTTTTGGGTTTTGTTTTGGACAGGTGGGGCCGGGGAGGAGCCCACCCAAAGCCCGAGGTGTTCCCGTTCAATAGCGAGTTGTAGCTGCGGATTGAGGGGCAGTGCTGGGTGCTGGCACGGTCCGAACCCGAGTATCAGCTCGAGGTGGTTCCCTTGGTGTAACTTTATAGGTGAAGGAAGTTATAATTCGAGCAGGAGAGCATGGATCTTATCGTGGTTTTCCGCATGACCTTGGCTGAATCCGAGATTAAGCTAAGATTTAAATGCGAAGTAGTGCTTGTAAGGAGACCTTCCAGCATCCTGTAAGGCCCGAGATGTACGTGCTGGAGAAGCCCCAGAGAAAAGGTTTCGGTACATCTTCCAGTACCTCCTAGTGTTGATCTGGGTGATCTAACGTGTTCCTAATTGTCAGCGGGCTTACCTGGCGACCTTTTATGTTAAGACTTCCATGCATACAATAAGTATCCTTTACCAAAAAAAGGATTTTTTTGTTCCACCATCGGGGGAAAGCAGCATTTGCAGCAAGCCGCCATGTTTCCAGTGTGTGCTATTTTTGGCAAGCCCCTGCTCTCACAGCCAGGAGTGACAGCTTTAGGAAATCTGGACACTGCTATGAAGCTTTGGAAGCTGATGCTTCCAGATGCCATAAATCAAACGTGGGGGGGGAGGTGTGTTGGATTTTTTTTTTTTTTAAGCTAACAAGGCTTGTTAGAGTGATGTCATAAAGGGAAGTGCAGAAGTTGACAGACAAAAACTGCATTTCTGATATTTTCTGATATTCTTCCCTTCGACTACATTTTCACTTTTCTTATTCTCTGTCTGTAAAGAAAAAGCCAAACCATTTTGCAAGGTAGCTCTGTGATACTTCCATGATGCTGATGGTAGCATCTTCTCTCCTGTGAACTGAACTCACCTTTCCTGGGGTGTTTCAGTCACTGTATGTAATGTTGTAAAGTTGTGAGTCTAGCTTTTTTTAAAAAAAAGCTTAGTGGATGGCATATGTAGCAAATTTGAAGGTTGGCTCGAAGTACTCACGTGCTTATTCTGACATCCTTATCTTTATGATGGAGATCTCACGACCTTTTCGGCAGCATGATGTGTTGCAGGGACTGGTTTGCCTGAAAGTAACTATTAAAACCTGCTAGAAACTGTAATTGTACAAAGTCTGTTAGGAAAAAAAAAATCAACATTGGAACCTTTGCAAATGTATATAATAATTTTATAAATATAATTATTTTAAAAAATCCTAGTCTTGTATACATCAGGGAGTATATAGTGGCCTTCACATCTTAACTGGTGTGAATTTGCCCTTTTTTTGCTGGGTTGTGTTCTTTTAAGTGTGGACTCCTCAAGTTGAAGGCAGGGAAGCATAATAAAAATTAAAGTAGAAAACTTGGTGGATGAGACTTGGTGTATGTGTGCCAAGCCCATGAGGATCTTCTGTTGCGAATCTTTGCATTTGCAGTCTAAGAAACAGCAGAAACATACAAAAGGATTTGTTTGTTCTGTGATGGCGGAACCACTGCTCTGGTGCTCACTTTGCTGCTGGCAGAACAGCATCAGTAGAATTCAACATGACTGATGGAGTTTGAACATCTGAATTTTAAACAGAATCTTTATGCACCTCATGGAACAGAAAACTCTTTGGTTCAGAGCTTTATTTTCCGCCTTGCAAATTGTAAGGCAAACATACAGAACAACACTTTTAATGAAAGTGAAATAAAGCAAAGGAGCTGTTGCTGTAAGTATATCTTGATATTTCTGTTCCAAACAGTAGGGTTGATGAAAAAGCACTCATAAGATTGGCATAAATGGCCTGTTTGAATTGGAAAACATTATTCTAGTTTTTAATATTGGCACCTGGGCCTTTTTGTCTGACTAAGTAAGGTGATGACTGAAGAATCAAAGAGGAAATCCAAGTAGAGCAGGACTTCAGCAGGGTGGTGCTAGTTGCTGTGCTGGCTGTAGTCTGCTCTGCTTGGAACAAACCAAAACCAAAAGTGATAGTTTGGTCTTGAAGACTGGGTGGCTTTTTTTTTTTACAGGTGCCTATATAAAATCTGCAGAGCTGAAGTAATTATTTAACTTCCTGAGGTACCTGCTAATAGACTTGATAACCTTAAGCTACTTCATCGAGTAATTAAAAAGAAAAACTTAAGTTTGATCCTCAGGTACTATAAAAATACCCTTAAACTTTGCAGGCAGTGAATGTTATACTGGTTTGAGGTCCTACTTTTGCTATATTAAATCTTCTGGACCTCTTCCAGGAAGACATGGCTGGTGCAGTGCTGCTTTCAGAGCAGGAGCCTGGGTGCTGTCAGTTATGTAGTGGTGATCTGTGATGAACCTGATTCCTTGCTGAGGCAGACATGCAGCACTGCACTGGGAAATGCTGGTGGCCATCTTCCATTTTCATCTGCTTTGCCCTGTGCTGTTTCCTGGCTGCTGCTGGGCTGACTTTGTTTTGTTTTTAATGTAACAGTGCCATGATGGGTCAGTCCTAAGTGCCAGGATACAGTTGATACATCAAGTTTAAGCGTCTTCCGTGACTTAAGTGGGTAGAGCTGAAAGAGTTGGTTTTCTTGACAGTTATCTGTTGCTTGGCATGCAGAAAATATTTTAAATCTTAATCCTGGTGATTTTAATCTGAGTAGCAGTGAGTTTGAATTTCTCTGTAGTGTTGGTGTAGCTCTGGGTTCTGATCTGCCTCTTCTGATTGCTGATGAGTAACTTTTGCTTTTTTACTTTAAGAAGCTGCACTGGAGCCAAATGGAAAATTTGCAGACCTAAGAGAAGATGACTGGACCTGCTGCCAACTTCATCGAGATGTTGGAGCAGCTCTTGGATGTCAAAACAAAACCTGTTCTAATGGCAAAATCACAGGGTCTAAGTAGCTGCTTTATCATGAAGCAGTCTGGAGAGCAGTATAGGCAGAAAGCTGATTTATTTTTCATTAAAGAAAGAGTAAACAAACCATTCAGGCTAGCACTATCCTACCACCCTTTAGGATGAAATTTGCGTGTTTAAAATGTAATTTTGCAGAAAAACATTTTTCTAATTGCAGGGTAAATGAGGTTGAGGTAGGTTCAGTTAGAAAAGCAAGTCCTTCCCGCATGTTTGAGAGCCTGTTCAGGATAATCTGATTTTAGGATTACTAAAAACGTAGGAATATTTCTGGGAATTCTCAAGGCTTTGAGTTTTCAGAGAACTCAGATTTTGAAGAGGAGTTCCTTTTGGACTTCTGTCAAAGCACAAGGGCCATGTGTTTTTCTGTAACGCTAAGTGGAACAGGGCTCTCTTTTTGTGAGGATATGAAGTGTTGCTAGTTAGGGGCAGGACAGATCACCTTAGCTCATTCAGGTAACTGCTGAATTGAAGTGATGATTGAGTGATATCAAGTAGGAACTTAGAAGCCAGGTGAAACAGCTTTAAAAAGGAAGGAGAAAAACCGCAAACCCACACCATATTAAACTCAGCACTCAAGGAAGGCAAAGTGTTTTGAGGGATGAATAAAAAAAACCCCAAACACCTTGCTGAGAATTTCTTCTATCACTTAGTTTTAATAGCAAGTTTTCAATATTCTTCTAGGTTAGATTTTTTTTCTTCTCTTGTAAACAGGACCTAATTTGCTGTTTGTCTTTAGACCTGTATGCTCTCAGCTACAGGAATCGTGTCTGGTATCTTTTTCCTTACCCAAGTGAGTGTTCATCCCTTACTGTAGGGGTAGAGATGCTGATCTCAACTATCCTGACTTACACCTCAGGGGATCTTTTTATTTTTAATCTGCTTTTGAGCCTAATACCCTGAAAATTATATTTCTCCAAAAGGATCTCTTTTCTTTTGGATTCTGACTGAAAGCATTTAGAAGTCTTCCGTTTGTCTCTTTTTTGCTTGGTAGAGCTGAAAAATACAAGAAGCACTGATTTTTGTCTAAAAAATGGCAGCCTCCATCCTATCCATCAACTTGTGGATCACACTTATGTTTGTTAGCAAAAACACAGGCAGACTTCTACACTGACAGCTCTTCAGCAATTGCTGGCTTGTTTATTTGTATTCTCTCAGTGTTTGAAGGGCTGTGCATTGCTGCTGAGTAAGGCTTCCCATCTGCTACTGGTAAGCAGAGGGTTTTTTTGGTACTAGCATAGGCAGTACTGAATGTAATTCTGAATTATTTTTTAATCTTGTGATAAAATTTTTTTTTATTGTGCTTAAATTTTGTTTGATTGATTGGATGCTTTGCTCAGAAAATAGTTAAGCTTCTAACTTGATGTTTTTTGGCCATATGTTGATGTAATACCTGGCTTTTCTAGAGTGTCCCTTGTCAGTGTGTCTCAAAGCTGCAGAAGGGGCTCAGGTGTTGCTCTGCCTTTTGGCTGCATCTGGATAATTAAGCACAGAGAAGGCTCTTTGCCTGGTGGTTCTGGTTGCTGTGTGGTGACTTTTTTAGGATCTAATTCTCTGTAATACCTCAAGTATTTATGAATGTAGGCACTGCCTGTCTTTGTAGGTTGTGTGGGTCATACAGTGGAGATGAGTCACAAGTGAAAAGAGAAATAATTGTGCTAGGTTTGACAGTCCAGATCCATGTGTTATTAGGTGTTGGTGTGGAAGATTATTAAAGGTTCTTCTGTCTGCAAGATCTGACACTTCACACTGCTCTGAAGTGCCTGCTTCTGGAAGTTCCTGGTGAATACATTCATCTTACAGACTATCTGAATGTTTCCTGGAGATGCTAGTAAGAGTTGAATGCTGGCAACCTCACAGTTTGTCCCAGTTTGATCCTCAAATATTTATTTATTGCATAAGTTACCCCATCATCAAGCTTCCATTGCCTGTGGCTTCCAAGCATCTTGCCTCCTGTGAAATAGTGCTGCCTTTAAGATAACTTCTTCCAGGCTGAATACTTCCCCTCTGAATCTGTCAAAGGCAGAAAAGTTGAACTGGTTACAGGTAGGCAGCTGTAATGGCCTGTGTCTAAAATACAGGCTGTGCTGCTGTGACACTGTCCTAGTGACATTGTGTGCCTCTGCATCCAGTGGGAGGCAAGTAATGAGACCTGTTTTTTAAAGCAGATTAGTGTTTTGGGACTTTATTTGCCTGCTTATTTGAGGTGCATTTTCACCTCTCTATAATTTAGGCTCGGGTCAACAACTGGATTGTTTTGGGTTTCTTTGTTCCCTTGGATAGTTAAGGCTGTATTAAAATGTGTATCTCAGTGTATCTGCAATCTTCGTTTTAAATACACATTTACTTAATATCACTCTTCCTTCTTGAGAACAAGCTGGTGTGATGATGTAAATCCCCAGCTGAGATGGGCCCTGGAATTTGCCTAGGGGTGCAAGTTTAGCTTGTGTTCCATTGTTCACTCTAATGTTTTCTATCATGATTCACCCAGGTACCAGTCTCTTTTTTTTTTCTTTTATTGCTTAGTCAGCAGCAGAGCAGATACAGTCATGTAAAATGTATGGAGAGCTGGAATTATTTGGTTTGCTTTTGTTGTTAAACTTTCAGTCTATTTATCATGCCTCTTAGAGGCCTATCAGGCATTTTTTTCATGACTTTATTTTTTTTTTGTCTGTAACAGCAGCAATAACTGCTTCTAGAGCTGCTTATTCCATCTAACTAAATGGTTTGTGGCTTTGAGCATGCTCACCTGTTGCTAAGCAACTTGGAGAAATCCCAAATGACACTTAATTATGCAATCCTATTAACTATTGACCAGACCTTTAATTTCCAGCAAAACTGCTGATTGCCACATTTGTAGTGTGTTGTGCTTGGATACAGACACCTCTTTTCCATGTGAGCTTCTCTGGCTGTTTCCTCAGTTTCCAAAAAACCTTCTTAAGTTAAGGAATTCACTGATGCCAAAATGAGGGAGTGGAGTTGTGTGAAAAGTTTGACATTCTGAATGGCTGTTTTGGCACCCTGTAAACTCCACCAGTTTGTAGAGGTGGAAGGAGTGGAGTTGAGATAGCCACCTTATAGCACTTGAGTAGCCAAAGGAGAATGGGTGAACTGCTGATATTCCAATCAGGACTATAATGCATTGTAGGAACTCTGGATATTTTGAGACAGTTCCTTGTATTGATATGCAAGTCAAAAAATGTAATTAAAGATGGCAGAGAACAAAGAAATGAGGCTAATGTTAAAAACACACCAGAGCCTGTTGAGATTATAATTCAGTTTTAACTTGTCTTCTTGTTAGTTCTAACTTTTTTCTTGACAGAAGGTGTTTAAAATTGCCACACTTCAAAAAATTAAATTTGGGATTTTCTGAATTGCATGTTTTGGTTCAATGGGTTTTGGTCCTTTGGTTCGTTACATCAGGCCAAGGGGCTTTTGCCTTAGTCTTGGGGCTAGTTGCCCTGAGAGCCCAAACATCCTGTGATGTGCATAAGACACACTTCTGTTGTGTAGGAAGTCCAGTAGAAGCAAGATTCAGGCTAAACTCCTTGTCTGATTAAATATTAAAAAAACCCAAAAAACCAACCAAAAACCCCAAAACAAACTGAGTTGGGACAACAACGATTAGTTTGCTTTAACCAGGTTGCAGTTTGGTAAGAAAATAATAACCTATGTTAACTGTTGAGTGCTGAGTCCATTTCTCTGAATACTAATATACTAATAGGTTTTGTGGACTTAAATCTGAATTTGCTAATGCGGAATTTACATAAATGGCTCTAATTTACATAACAGTATTTTAGAAATTCAGTGCCTGACATTGATTTTCTGCCAAGTGGGAGCATTGTGACAGATGGTGGAATTTTCCACCAGCCAGGTGATAACCACTGTAAAGGAGGTATTTGTCTTCCTCTAAGTCCTTGGCTTAAGGAAGGGGCTCAGTTATGCTGCAGAATTGTTATAGTGTACTTGTTATAATTTGACTTATCCAATTTGTTGTACATATGGGATAATATGAATGCATGATTATGAGTGAATCTTAAATAATCAGATTTTCAGCTTTTCCTGTTAATTTTCACCCTTTCATCATTATGTCAATTGACAGGAAAATGTGTGGATAAGCTTCTATCAGGAGTAATGTAGTGACAGTTCAAACATTGGTGCTATTATGTGCTGTGCAATGAAAATGTAGTAGAAAGTATTTGCAGTTTTTCTTGGATCAGGGAATAGTGGAGTAGTAAATTGCTCATGATGGTAGGGAGCAAATACTCTCTGAGGAGATACTTGGCTTCCGCCATTCAGGTTGTGCTGGCTGGAGAACAAGAACAGATGGTAACTGGCAACGTAGCAGCAGGTGCAGCAGCAGTAAAAACAGATTGTTGTCCTCTGATTAGGTCATGTAAAGGTTTTTCCCTTAATTCTTTAGAGATCTGCTTGAGAGCAACTGGGCACTCTGCAATTCCTCTTTTCACGTTGGGAGTTAGTTCTGATAGATTTTTCACCCTTAGCAGGAGGGAAGTTCTTTTATGTATTGTTTTAAGCATGTAAGGATGACAGACATAATCAAGCCACTTCACTTTCAATACTTCTTGAGACTAGCATGGAAGATGATGTGCCTGTGGGTTAATGCAGGTGAAGGCTTTCACTGAAGAACAGGAATCTGAAAGAGCTGTTGGTGAATCAGCTGTTGAAATTTGAGTGCTACAGGAACATTTTGCCATTATGTGAGAACGTCAGGCTTTGTACGTTGATGTTCTAGGAAGCACTTAAAAATAATTCTCAAAAGAGCCCGATTCATGATTTATCTGAACTGAATAGAAAACCTGCCTATTTGCATTTGTAGGAATAAGCTTGAATTCCAGGGAAATGGTTTTTTCACAAAGAAATTAAGTGTACCTTCTGTCATTCTCCAAATGGTGATCTTGGTATATGGTAGGACTGGCTTCCTGGCTGTAAACTGACAGCACAGAAGCAAATTCTTTAACTCTTATGGAGCAAATAAATCCTGCATTCTCAGTTAAGCTGACTGGAACTAAAAAGTGCAGGTCATGTCTGTCTGCCATTTCTGCTCCCACTGCTTAGGGTTGGCCTGCAAAGTGGGATGAGGAAGTCAGCAGTGGTAGCCACCACTTAGCCTTACTTTACCTTTGCTGTGTTTTCTTATTGTCTCATAATATTTTGTGGGAATCTCATTTAACGTGCACTAGAAGGCAAACAAATTCATCTTCATCTCTTGGAGGATTTGTCACTTTAGACTCGTTTGGACATCTGTAATAACTCACACTTAGAGTTCAAAGGCTTCTGCAAAACCACAGATAGTGGAACCTTCCTGAAATCAAAGTGCTTTGCAGAATCTGAGTGTTTCCTGCAGGCCAGACCCAGCTGTGGACTATTACTTCCTTTCTGCATGGTTAGCTCTTGAAAATATCCTCAAACAGCTGAAAGCTTTTGAATGTTTTGAAAAGCCTTTTTCAGTTCTAGGTCATATTTAGTCTTATTTTTTCTGCACATTATCATGTAGGTAATATTTCCTTGTGTGGTGGTGATAGACACACGTCCTGGTCAAAGAGAGGAGGTTCGTGAACACATCCTCTGGAGCCCACCTGATCTTCTTCCCTGTGTTTAAACCTGACAAAAAGTGTGTTTTAAAACAGAATGGGAAGACTTCTCATTTATTTTTAGACTTAGAAAGATAGTGCAGTGTGATTGTATTAAAAGCAGAGAAAATCACATCAATGTATACAAAATTACTGCTCTGCTGTTACATCTTCTGTCTTGACCCTTAGCTGCATTTCTCCAACAAAGATGGCTGCAGTGCACACTGGCCACTCTGGGAGTTTGTGTGTGATCACATCCTCATATCTATTACCTGGATGTTCCAGCAGTATGGCTAAATGTTGTCTTTTGATTGCAGTGTGTTGCCTGTTTGATTGTTGTTTGAGATGTATGGAATTTACCGGGTTCACTTGGACTTAGCTTCGTCCAAAATAACAGCTTCCGTGTCATCGGGTTTTATGTATGCTCATCTCTTTGATGCTTAAAGCTTCTGTTTTGCATTCCTGGTCCATCCAGTAGTGTGATTGTGACTTCCTTTGCAGCCCTGTGTATGTTGTGTGTTTGAAATCGTCACTGCAGTAATCCCAACCTGGTCACCTCTGTTTTCTGAAGCTCTGCTCCATTGTCAGTTCTTGGTGTCTAAAGGACAACTTCTCTGAAATTCATTAAATATAGTGAGTATCAAATGTTTAAGAATCTTGGATAAACTGGGACAGGGCTTAGTAGAAGCAGGTGGGAGAGGCAATCTTTTTCTTTCCCTTTTGCTATGTTTAAAGGATAAGTTTTGGGCAACTCAGTTTTCCCGAGATATGGGATGCTCTTGGGTATAGTGCCAAGAGAAAGCTTGTCCTAAGGCATGCCTGGCTTGGCGTGAGCATTGCAGGCTCCATCTGGATTAGTCTATGCTAAAAGACTACTTAATTTGGCATCCTTTTTTCCCCCCTATTCTGTGTTCCAGCTGCAATCCAGTATGGGTTTTTTTCCCCTGTTGTTGATGCCACCACTTCTTGGTGCTGTTCATAACTATTAGTATTAAATAAAAGCAAATAAGTAATCAATGGTTCCTGAATTGATTTTTAGAGGGCTCGGCTGAATACTGTTGGTTTTGGCTTGCACATCAAACCTGGAGGATGTGTATATGGAATTTGAATACTGTGTGTTTGGGAAAGGACTGTGTAGTGAAGAAGATTGGGAGTGAAGGAGTAGTGGGGAGAAAGTGGTTTCAGCAGCAAAACTGTTTGCTAAGCTCCCATTCTGCTACTCACTGGTACAACTGAATATGAAGCAGAAAATCTACTGTTTCTGTATTTGGTACCAAGAACATGCCCTGGTATTGATGTTTATCCCTGAGTTTAAAACTGTTTTTAATGAGTTTGAACAATATTTATGAGTATTTGATAACAAGGAAATGTGGGAATGTGCTTTGATTTGGGCTTGCCTGTCCTGAAGATACATGTATTGTGTAACCTACCTGCAAAGACTATTTTTGTAACTTACAGGTCCATGGAATGTAGGTAGAAGGTACCCAGATGGATTTGTCCCTGGGCATGGGGGGTGCTGTTCACTTGACTAGTGGTCTGAATTTAAGTGAGAAGTGACTTGCTGAAATTGGTGGAAGCAGGGGAAGAGAGCAGCATGTGTTTGTTTGTAGCATAATAATTTTTTATAATGTAATATTCCGCCAAAGAGGTTGACAATCACAGCAGGTAGTGCTGTGCCGCTGATAAAAATAGATTGGACTTATTCTGACCTTTTAAAAATGCCCCTAATACAGTAGCACAGGCTTTGCCTGAGAACATCTGACTTTTAATTCTGATTGTGAAGTCAAGTGAGGTAAGTAGAATTTGGATTGACTGTAAATGTCTTAGCCACTTAGCAAATCCTCTTGAAGAACCATACTTGCTTGCCACCTGCTTTTTACTGAGGCTGTGTGGGATGATTAACTACTGGCATGTTGTGAGGTGACCTTCCTCGGCCTTGCAGCCTCTCACACCTCTGGTTTGGTACCCAGGAATCGTCTCCCTGGCACCAAATCAGTGATGACTGTGAAAACACAGTGCTTAAACTGCTTACAGGGGTAAAACAGTTCTGGTGCGTGCTTTCCGCTGTGATTAGGTGGCTTATGCAATCAGGATGTGAACAGCCATTTGAAATGCTTGTGCTTTATGGAGCTTTTGTTTTTTTCCATAGTTTTCAGTTGACCAAAGAAATGGTGATGGAGAAGCCAAGTCCCCTGCTGGTCGGGCGGGAATTCGTGAGGCAGTACTATACCCTGCTGAACCAAGCACCTGACTATTTGCACAGGTAAAGCTCTGCTTCACTCTGAGCTGGTTTTCTGTGTGAATTCCCTAACTTGTGTGTTAAATTTGGTGAATGATCTTATTACTTAGCTTGCTGAATTTGGACACATAGAAACCTGATTTATTCAAGATGCTGAGTGTCGTTTACTTTTGGTTTTGATCTGCTGGGTGAAAGGATGGATAATAAAGATTACAAGAATTCTTTAAATATCTGAGTCCTGGTTGTAACTGAAACGCTGCTTGCTACTTCTGGTTGTAATCAATATATATCGAAGTTGGAGAAATACTACTTAGTTAAGCATTTCTGTAGGTTTTGGCTTGATAAAATGCCCCCTGACTAGGAGGAAACATTGAATAAGTTGTGTGCTTGTGTACTGGTCTCTCTTCAGAGTCACACCAGCTCTTTCTTAAAGGAAAGTCAGGGAAATTATGGATATGCAGCAAACTACAATCTGTTATCTAAACAAATGGGTCGTTTTTGGTTTGATGGGTATCCTTTCTAAAACTAGTCTTGTTTATAAACATACACTTTGTTTTGCTGTGTTTTGAGTAGCCAGATAAACAGTTTCTGAAGTCTTCCCCCTTCCAGTCTTAGGAACACTTATTCAGTGTTTCTCCGCTTAGGTGGACAGCTGACCTCATCCATTTGGGTCAGAGGACAGTTGACTCTGTGCCATGGAATCCATTCCAGTCTTTTATCTGCAGGCAGAGTGCAGTACCGTACCATGGTGCTTAGGACATTTGAGCTGATAATCTCTCAGTTACAGAAAGGAAGATTGACCTGCAATACTTTTACTGTAGAAGAGCAAAACAAGTCCCTTTGCTCCTTGCTCAAGCTTGAAATCAGAACTTGAGGGGGAGCCTTCAGCATCCCAGATGTTCAGGGTGTCGCTTTGGGGACCTTGTGCAGAAAGGGGATAATGGGATTGAATCATGAGCTGCCATGAGACTTTGGTTTTGGCTGTTAGTGCCTAGGTCTCTGACACACCTGAATGCTACATCTTAGGTGAGAAAACTTCGTGTTTTCCCCCCACCCCCAGATTGGTAATGGGATTATGAGATTTTGTGGCTTTACTCTAGTGATTCAGACAGGAAATGTACTTGAAAGTGTATTATTTATACTGTACTCCAATGTAGAGGCTCAGTGTTCTTACACAGCAAAGCTTGGCATTAAAATATTTCTTTCCAACAGGTTTTATGGAAAGAACTCTTCCTATGTTCACGGTGGCTTGGATTCCAATGGAAAACCAGCTGACGCAGTCTATGGGCAATCTGTAAGAACTTTAAAAAAGAAAGCTGTTCTTTCCTTCTATTTTCTCATCTTTGTGGTTGAAAAGAGAAATGTATCCAGCTGTGATTCACAGTGCTTTCACCCTGTTCAAGTGCTTTCTGTAAAAAAAAAAAAAATGGTGAGGAAAAATGCCCTCTTAACTGTAGACAGGAATACTTAGGCAAAATGTGCATCCTTTACAGAAAGCTCATAATGTTAAATTGCTTGCAAAGCAAACCTCACAAGCATCCTGCCAAGCTTTCTCTCCAGAGTCAGGGAATGTATCTTAAACCAGTGTTCTATGGTTTTGCTTTTGCTGTCTCTGAAAGCTGATAACTTGGCAGAAATGGCTTCTGCAGCATAACACGTGTACCGTTGTTTCCTAGGATATCCACAAGAAGGTGCTGTCACTAAACTTCAAGGATTGCCACACAAAGATCCGTCACGTGGACGCCCACGCCACCCTCAACGACGGTGTGGTGGTGCAGGTGATGGGGGAGCTCTCCAATAACATGCAGCCCGTGCGCAGGTTCATGCAGACCTTCGTGCTCGCACCTGAGGTGGGTGAGCTGGGCTGGCAGGGGGTTCTGACGGCATTTGTGAGCTCTGTCTGCTTCACTCTTGCAGTCTGAAGGGTTGGACTGGGAAGGTAACTTGCCACAAAATTCAGCAGTAATGTTCTAAAAATTCCTTTGGGAATTACACTCCTTCTGTATGATTGTACAGTGACCCTGGATATTGAGATCAGTTGCAAATATCCTGACTTTAGACTCATAGGTTAGTGCAATGTATTTTTTTCTTAAGCATATTAAAATTACATTCTCTCTGATTTGCTATCCTAGCAACCGGTCTTTTTACTGGAAAAGAAGTAGTAAGAAAGAGAGGAATGCTTCCTGTCACTTGAAAACATAGGTTCCAGATCTTCTTGTTCACGAAGTGCTGACGTAGCATTTGAAGTGGCATTTTTAAATAGACAACTTTTTTTTAACAAAGCAGTTCACAGAATTGAAAGTGATAGTGAAGAAGGAGTGTAGCAAGATCACTCTATTTTCCAATATGACTTGGAGATAAGAATTGATACTTTAGACACCAGGAAGTTGTCACTCACTTCTTCAGTGTTGTGAGCTATTGGAATTGAAAGCACTTCAACAGGTTTTTTTCCTTTGTTCCTTTTCATGCATACTTGACTTGTTAGGAGTGATGTCTTTTTTTCTTTCTTGTTTTCCTGCCTCAAATATTGTTATTTTCTTAAAATAGGCAAATTTAGATTAATCTTGTGGGAAGGATGATATGCTCAAACCCTTGTTGTTTTCACATTATTTCAGTTTTTACATTACTGGATTGATGTAATTGAATCAGTTCCTCCCTTTGATTTGCTTTTAGGGCTCTGTTGCAAACAAGTTCTATGTCCACAACGATATCTTCCGCTACCAGGATGAGGTTTTTGGGGACTCTGACACCGAGCCTCCAGAGGGTAAGTAGCAGAAATTTTTGTATGGTTCTGTTGGTGTTTGGTTCTAGATTCTATCAACATTCTATTCCCAGACCCAAGGAAATCTTGCTGGAGAAGACAGATCAGTATTAAATTCATGTGTTTGTAGGTTTTTTCCTTGCCTGTAGTTTCTTTACAGTCCAGCAAGGAGTTATGACATGCAGATGATCATTTTTCTGGCATATTCTGTTTCTGTTACAAGAATTGTAAGACTTACTTTGGCAGTTGCAGTCAGATTTGTAGGTTATAAATCTGGTTCTCTGAAGTTTTTAGAACATGTATTTTAACCTTGGTCGAAACTGAGTAACCAAAGTGATAGTGGAAATACAAGGAAATATCTGTTCCATATCACATCCTGAAAGTGTTTCTTGCCTGCTCTTTGATAGAAACTTCACCTGTGTGTTGTGGTAGGTGCCTTGTGTTTGAGCCTCACATTAAAGATGTGTGTTGTATTTTTTTTTCCCTTTTCTAACCTTATTTAGAATCAGAGGAGGAAGGGGAAGAACCTGAGGAAAGACAGCAGACACCTGAGGCTGTTCCTGATGATAGTGGTGCTTATTACGAGCAGGCTGTCAGGTAATAATATATTTATAAAAGAAGTCAGATGTTGTGTGAGACAGGCTGCTTGTAGAATGGGTCACGGGAATTTATTGTTATTAATAATTTTCCTCTGACAGTTTAAAGATTTCTTTTTATTGGTCAGCTGAAATCAAAATGCTCTGTATTTATTTTTTTGCTGCTTTATAGTGTAGCAGTGCAAAATTTGCATGCCTGTGTGATGTGGCCTTATTTGGCCTTGTTCTTCCTCTCAGGTGTCATGTGCCTGACTTCTGTATTGGATAAGTAGCACTGCTTATCATCAGTAATAGAATAAATACAATACCACCTCTTTTTCCTGCTTTTTGTGCTGCTGTATTATAGCAATGACATCGAGGAACACCTGGAAGAGACAGCTGCAGAGGCAGAGCCTGAGCCAGAGGCAGAACCTGAACAGGAACCTGAACCAGAGGCACAGGAAGAAAAGTCTGAGCCAGTATTAGAGGAATCTGCTCCAGAAGAGACTGTGGAAAAGAGTCCTTCTCCAGCTCCTGCTGATCCAGCTCCTGCAGTGCAAGAGGACTCCAGGGTAATGACAGTGGATCTCTCTTTTCTCTGAAGTGGTTTCACCAGTATGGCTCTCCTGTCTATTTACAGAGCTTTATTTTTACCTGGGGATTTTTGTCACTTCTCAGTGTTAAGGAAGGTAAAAGTGGACAGATTGGTACTCAGGAATCTAATACTTTGGTTAACCTTGATGTGATACTTGGTGTTGGGCCACTGCTGTGTCCTGTTTCAACTGTGGAATTCAGAAAGAGAGTGTGACTCCACTGTCATTACTCTTCTGAATTTAAATAATTTGAAGGAAATAGTGGGGAAACTGCTATTGGCTGGCTCCTGATTTTCAAGTGTAAGTTAAAATTTGTTCCTGTTATCCTGTGTCTGTTAGCTGTACTACCAGTAATATATTTCAGAAGGAGAGGTACTAATGTTATTATCTTTCTCCTTTTTTTTTTTTTAAGACATTTTCCTGGGCATCAGTAACCAGCAAGAACCTTCCTCCCAGTGGGGCTGTCCCAGTATCAGGAATACCACCTCATGTTGTGAAAGTTCCGGTCTCGCAGGTAGGAATCCAGCACCTGGAGAAGTTTAAGTGCTAAACTGGCTGACAGTAAACTGAAGTGGGGAAAAATAGAGGGAAATCTACTTGCTTACGATTCGACTTCCCAGGCCCCAAAGACTTTAGAATTTTGTGATTCCTGATAGATTTTATCAAGTTGTTATTCCTAGGTTTTTGGGTCGAGAATTAATTGTTTCTCACAGAGGAAAACAGGGAAAGTTCATGTGGATGCTGCTTGCCTGTAGCATATAAGCCACCATGAGCTAACATGCATTTTAGTCACAGGTGGAAAAAACTATTACCTTTTCCTGTATTTTTTTTACCACCAACTTGACAATGAGCTTTTAAAAGCTGAACCTGCTGGTATGTCTGTCTGACTCTCAACTGTTCACTCCTTTCTGAACTGCTACAGCCCCGCCCTGAGGCAAAGCCTGAATCTCAGACTCCCCCTCAGAGACCTCAGAGGGATCAGCGAGTGAGGGAGCAGCGAACGAGTATCCCACCACAGCGGGGTCCCAGGCCAAGTAAGAGAAGCTGCAAAGAAGAAGCTGTTGTCTGTTGCTTAAAAGTTTTGGGAAAGCAATGTGATAATTAAAGCTTATTGTTGTCAGTAAACAAATGATTTTTACTCAAGTAAAAACTCAATCTTGACCTCAGCCAGGTGATAAAAAGCAAACAGTTACAAACTTGCTAATGTGGAATGCCTTCCTTTTTTTATATATGAATGGGTGGATAGTGTGAATTTATCCTGGCTGATGGTGATAATTCTGACCATGGCTTGTTTTTCTGTTTGTTTTTGGACTGACTTTCCTAAAATCGGTTTTGCTTTTCTGTTCAAGTTCGAGAGGGTGAACAAGGCGATGTGGAAACCAGGCGGATTGTGAGATACCCGGACAGCCATCAGCTCTTCGTTGGGAACCTTCCCCATGATGTGGATAAATCTGAACTTAAAGACTTTTTCCAAAGTAAGTTGGTTGCTTTGCTGTCATCTGAGGGGTTGGGGGTTGCTGCCATGGGCGTGGTCAACAGAACATTCTAATGTATGACCCAAGAACTTGGCTTTTCTCTTGCAGGCTATGGCAATGTTGTTGAACTCCGCATCAACAGTGGTGGAAAGCTCCCCAATTTTGGGTTTGTGGTGTTTGATGATCCTGAGCCAGTTCAGAAGATCCTTGGCAACAGGGTAAATAAATGTCTAGTCAGTGTTTTGTGGTCTGTTGACAACAGACAGTGTTTTTCAGCTTAACAGGAAGAGATTGTACTTGAATACAAGACCTTTAGTCTTTCTTGAGCATATTAAAGTAGGTGTGATGCCTTTCCCTCCTATTACCAAGATTTGTGCAGTCTTTTGTCATTGAAGTAGCTTGTAGCAGCTCATTACAGAGCCTTTCTCTAGTGGGAGGTTGCTGAACACAGAAGGTATATAAATAGCTTTCAGGAAGACAAGGTAGAGAGAGTCTGATTCTATGGACAAGTAGAATCTTGTTTGTCAGAGGCTGAAAGGAAGAAGCTGTATTGGTGTGCACACTGAAAAGAATTTTGCTAACAAAGGCAGGAGGTACCTGCTCATCCTGTCAGCAGTGATTGCTAATGCAGAATGTGTGCCCATGCCTGCCTGCTGTGATAGGCAGGGACTCTGGATGCACCCTCACAGCCATGCAGTGAGCTTGCTTACAGCCCAGCTCTTTTCTAAAAAACATCACAATGCTCAGTGTTAAGCCTGAGGTGGCTTTTAAAGGCTCACTCCTTCACATCTTTATTTTCTCCACTGAAGCCCCAAGACTGGATGCATGGTTTGACTATTGCCATTGTTTAGTAATCCCAAAACACTTCAGTCTTTCATGGAGAGGAGGATATGAGACAAAGTTGCAGGAATCTGCTTGACCTTGAAGAGCTCCTGGGGATCCGTTAATGAAAGTACCTTCTCTGCTTCTGTTGCAGCCCATCATGTTCAGGGGAGAGGTGCGCCTGAACGTGGAGGAGAAGAAAACACGAGCTGCCAGGGAGGGTGATCGCAGAGATAACAGACCCCGTGGACCTGGAGGCACTCGTGGGGGGCTGGGAGGTGGGATTCGAGGGCCTCCACGTGGAGGAATGTCCCAGAAGCCAGGATTTGGAGCTGGAAGGGGGATCGGGCAACGCCAGTGAATTCATCGCGGATGTTGACGTGGTGGCGCAAACCCTTTTTCCTGCAGATTTGTGAATTTCAGCCTTGGGTATCTTGGAATGTGGCCCTAGCCTGTTATAGACTGCTACGTTTGATACTATTTTGGCCCCTTTTCGTTTGTGTTATGGTTCTGTGATTTATTTTTTTCTAGTCCTTGTCCCAGATTCCAGCTTTGTGGAACAACGTTTTAGGAAAAGTGGATTTTAAAAAGAAAAGAACTGAATTTTCTTGTTCACCTCAAACTTACGGACTGATTTTTGTTTTTTTGGTACCAGTGGTTTTTCCTAAAGGAATGTCTCTTTCTTTTTTCTTTTTTTTTTTTATTTCCTCCCCTCTTTCTAACGAATTTGGGTGCAGTCAGCGGAATAATATTTCACGTGCATGCGTTCAAGAGCCTGTAGGAAAACATAGTTCTTGGCAAGTATTTCAAGGGCAGAAAAGCAAAACTCTTGATGTTTCTTTGAGGGTCATACGAACATCCTCCGGTCTGGAGACATTGCCACTTGAAAAATTGACTTTCACCTTTCTCTGTGGCGCTGTAAAAGTGGAATAATGGGTATCCGTAGAATCTCTTTTTCTTTTGATACATGATCACAGCAAGGAATTCGAACTACTGTTTTACCACTTTGAAATTTTGGATTGTGGGATAGGTTTTAAATGTCTAGAACTTGACTCTTCAAACTTTTCCTGAACTTACGAAATTTTTTATTGAAATAGGGAGTTTTTTTCATGTTTAGTTTGTATTTGTATAAAAAAAGCAAAGTTGTTGTGCCTTCTATTTATCTCTCATTCCAGTTTTGGCAAATTGTTTAAAAAAAATAAAAAAGGTCTAGATTTGCTTTATCAAGTCAAGAGTATGTTGGAGTTTTTCCAAGGGGAAAGAGGCTCTTCAGTCACTAGGTTTACAAGGTAGAGGTGGTTGTAGCTAAAGCTTTTAATACCTTCTGTACATCACTTTGGCTGCATTTAAATTATTGAAAACAAATACTTTTTGGATGCAAAAGTTAATAACTTGAACTTGAAGTGCTGGGCAGGTCCTTTTGTAACTATTGCAAAAGTACAAGCAAAGCAGAAATACCTGTGTTATGTCCTTTACAGTTTCAGCTGCTGTAAGTAATAGTTATTTTTGCAGTACTTCATTCCTTGCTTCTGTCCTGAAGTGGGTAAGAAGGAATTTTTGTCAGAAGTATGGAAGGTGCTTGTCTGTCCTGGTGTTAAGATGTTGAACGCTCTCCACTGCCTCTGAAAGAAGATAGACTGAAAATAAAATACAAAACTGGGTAATTTCAATCCAAGAGATCCTGTAAGATGGTGCTGCACAAAGAAGTATTTCTGTGATGCCTGGTGTTAAGCATCTGGATGAAAATGGTGGATTTGTGTCTACGCCAGACCTTCAGATCTCTTGGTAGCACAATAGAGCTGCATAGGAAGTGTGCTAATCTGTGTCAGGTGTCACTGTTTCCATGTTTCTTGATTTATATATAATGACTGTGCATATGCAGTGTGTCATCTCTTGACCTGTGCTTGCTGTAAGCTCTGGAGCAGAGCTGCCCTTGGTATTACCTGTCCCCAAGTCATGTTTTGCCTTTTACTTGCCAGACTTACTGGTTGAACCTGTTTGTAAGTTAGAGTGTTGGTTTCTGTTTTATTTTTCTCTTCACATTACGCTGTTTGTCCCTTCCCTCCTTACAACTGTGTCTCAGATTGGCCTGCTTACCATCTGTACCTGGAGATTTCATACCTTAGTGAACTGGGGAAAGTGTGAGCTGTGGTGTGCTCTCACAGCCAGCATTCGGGGAAATTCTGCTGCTTCCTCTTGTGGTGGTAACTGGTATTTTTTTAAAAAACAAAAGCTGTCTGCATTTTCCCTATCAGAAATGTCTGTGAGGTGAAAGTATGCAATGGAGATCTTTCACTGAACCCTGTCCTTGTTGTTTGTGATACATTTTTTCCCTTTGTTGGGTTTCTACTGTTCTTGACATTAAATCCGAAGACTGCAGTAACAGGTTGCACTTCAGACTTAACAAAGTGCTTTTAATAGAAGCTTTTATAGCTTTTAACCAAATCTGCAAAAGCATCCGTAAGCTTGAACCCCCATTTCTGTAGTGGGAGCTGGACAGTTCTGGCTCATTGCTGTCTGATTTGAAAGAAGAGTGTCAGTAAAGAATTTAAAAGGGTGAAGTGTGTGCTTGTTCTCATATGAATCATACTCAATATGTTGACCCAGAAAGTGATGTTCTTGTCCCAAGATGACAGGCAAAATAAAATATTTACATAAAATTCTGTTGGAATGTCTTGTAAAGAAATACTTCTCAAAAGCAAGTTATGTTGTAGACTGACTTACGGTATTTGCATTTTGGCTGGCTCTGTGACTCTCTAACAACAAAGTCCTCTGAAAAGACCTGCTGTAAACTGTTGCACATTGGTTTTGATGTTTAGGCCTTCTGGTAGCCTCCAGCCCTTCTGCTTCCTGCCTTGCTGTACTGTTAAAGCCTCAGTATCTCTTGTCGACGGCCTCCAGTGCTTTGTATACATTCTTGAAGATTACTGTGGAGCAACCACGATTTGATTTGCCTCAGCTGGCTGCAGTGGGCTACAAGAGCTCCAAGAAGGCTGATGTCTAATAACCAGTGTAGTCCAGCTCTTTCTAGGAACCAAATGCTACAGTCTTAGATCAATCAGACTGTGTGTGTGTCTCCTTTGTAGTGCCTCCAGTTCAGTCAAGACAAGGAGGTGGTGGTACTGAAGTGCTCTTGGTGTCCCAGTGCTCTGCAGGGAGTTGGGAAGTGAAGAAAAGCCTTCTAGATCTGTCAGGCTTTTGCACCCACAGCAGCCACATGGATAGTGTTGGAATAACCTTCATGATCATGATACCGTGTTGATCTGCCCTTCTGAGAGTACAGAGTGTTTTGTATGACTGGTATGATCTGGCCTCTTCTGGCTGATCTTAGGAGTATAAAACAAGTAGAAATAAGAGCATTTCACTTGCAGTGGATGATAGCTCCCAATCCAGAACTGGAAGTCATGCTCTGCCTCTGCTGCCTTTTCTTCCTTCAAGGGCATTGCACAATTAAAAAATTCTAGTTACC
This sequence comes from Machaerirhynchus nigripectus, assembly GCA_013397975.1. Taxonomy (NCBI): domain Eukaryota; kingdom Metazoa; phylum Chordata; class Aves; order Passeriformes; family Dicruridae; genus Machaerirhynchus; species Machaerirhynchus nigripectus. The sequence continues at coordinate 868,334 of VZRQ01003129.1, read as the reverse complement.
CCTTGAGCAGGGAGAAACATCTGGAGTACTGGGAGGTACCAGCAGACTCGTGTGGGGCTGTTTTGTAAAGCTGAACTGAGATCTTTGTGTGTTTGCGAATGCAGGTGTTGGTTGGGCATTTAAGGGTTCAGGCTGGGATCACTTCCTTGCTCTGCAGGCCCCTCTGATAGCTTGGTTGGTCTGTTCGTTTGTTTTTTAGGTTTTTTTTTCTTATTTCTCTTTAAATTTGCTTAGACTGAAGCTCTGGTGTTCCTGGGTGTCCACTCTCCACATCCAGGTGAGTGTGGGAGTGGTGAGCTTGCAGCTGGAAGCAGAGCTTGGCAGTGAGGATTTACCCCTGGAGCAGGAAATGCCTGTGTGGTACCAGTGATCTCTTGGGTCTGAGAAACTCTCTGGTGCCGCCTGGCAGAGGTGTCCTTGAGACCTGGGAGTTCACTTTCCACAGTGAAAAGGATGGTTCTGGGCGCAGGTATGAAGATTTGCAGTTGATCTCTGCAGCTGCTTATTCTGCACATTGTGGAAGGCATATTTTAGAACAAATTGTGTTTCTTAATTGTTTCTGCTCCCTTACAAGGATTTTCTTTGGGATAGGAGCACACAGTGTGAAGTTTTAAGCTGTGTGTGCTGTGGGAGGAAGGAGGTGCCTAGCTAATGATTTAATTTCCCAGCAGTAGGATCTTTATCCTTACGTTATATGGGAAAATGGTGCAAGGTGGTCCATTAATAACTTTTTTGGTTATGAGACATGAAACTGAGTAAAACTCTTTCAAACTCCCATCATTCCTTAAAGACAGTTTTCAGAGTAGTGGCATGTTCTCAGAATAGATTTGAAGGGCAGGATGCTGCCCTTCTATTTTCTGTCACAAAATGCCACTTGCCAAGCCAAGAGGGATCTGCTGTTCCACTGGTGATATTTCAAACTTGACAAAGCACTTGACAGTGGATGGAAAAATACTTCATTGTGACCATCTTTGAGATTCACTGTGAGAGGCAGTCCTGCATTCTGAAATGTCTTCTTGGGTGTTTGCACCAAGGTCACTCCATCTACCAAAGAATTTTAAAGCTATGTATAAATAATGTCCTCTCTTGCAAAATAGTACAAGAAATAAATTTTGCTTTGTGTTTCCAGCTGTTGCATGGAACCTCTACCACTAAAAATCCATGGAGAGAAATTTCAGAAGAATCTTTTAATTTTTTAAATTGGACTCAGCATGAATGTATGATTCAATAAATATATTTTATATACATTTAACAGCAGAAACTTTACATTCCATCTCCAAACTGCTGAAATAGAACTTCTGTTTTAAAATTTTTTTTACAAGCCAGAAAAATAATCTACCACTGTGGCTGTGGGGTCATGCAAATTGTCTAAGTTACAGGTTTATTTCTTCATGATGTAAAAATACTGATTTGAAGGAAGCAATTGCTTTGCACTCTGACCAATGTAGCAAAATATCCTTAAATGGAGTGTAAGGCCATACCAATTTTGTGTATGTATAGATTTATACATATGTATATATAGTAAACTCATACAGAAAATACAGGAACATCCCTTTTTAAGGTGGGTAGGGAGAAGACATGGAAGCACTTCATGATTAAGCTAATTTATTCCTTTTGAAGGGTTTTACATCTTATGTTTTAAACATGACTGCACTTTATATTTTGTATTTCTCTAGTCCCTCCTTTATTATTGAAGGGAGAGTAGCATGAAAATTAAAAAGCACTGACTTTTCCTTTCTTTTTCCAACTTGTGTAAATGAACCAGTAGAGGTACTCAGAGAGCACTTGGTGTTGTCTGCTTCGTTCCTCCTTACATTAACTCCAGGGATTCTTACTCTGAATACTTTTCTCATTGTCTCCTGTGAGATGTGGATCTGTCAGCACCCACCTTGCAAAGAAGAAAATGAAAACAGCTGCATATGCAGCTATTTCATTGTCTGTTCTAAAGAAGCTTATGTGGAAGTAAAGAGAGATGAGTTTTGTCCTGTTAAGAGCAGCCGCTCCTTTTTCCTAGGCTGAAAAGTTGATCAAACTGGGCCAGTTTAATGTCACTGCCTCTGAGATCTTGATAAGATTGAAGGAGGAGAACACTCTGACCTTGTTGCCATCCTTTCCTGATGATGAACAAGCTTGGGAAAATAGCCTTTTTCTTTTTTTTATTTTTTAGCAAGCACATGAAAACCCACATCAGTAGCTCGAATCTGGGTTTAGTGCTTAAAAAAGAACACTGATAAAGGGACTGTGGTGGATGTGTGTGGCAAGAGGCTCTGTCCTACAGCCGAGGTTTGGCTGTGTGTTGGCAAACCCCACGTTCCTACCCTGAGTTGAGGGTGACTGGCATTGCCCTCCCGGGGGACAGGCAGTGCTGTAACATCTCCCACTGTAGCTGCTGAACCAGCCCAGCCCTTGGCTGCCCCTGCTGTAAACAGCATCAAGGCGCTGTTGTGTTTGGGAACAAATGGGCTTTAGTAAGCCAAGCTTTGAAACAAAGATTTTCTTCATAAAAATGGCTTGCAGATGGGAGAGATACAGAAAATGGGGCAGCACAATGCCGCTGCTTAATAGGCTTTTTTTTCAGAAGTTTTTGTGAGGTATTCTTCCTAGATACCAGATTTTGGGGGTTTGACTAGTGAAGTAAATGCTGAGGGAAACTGAGATAATGTTTATCAAGGACACAAGGAAAATGCTGTCTAGGTGCTGACCTGTTCCCACGTCTATTTGTTTTGCATATTTTCAACTGGAAAGTATTCCTGCTGTGTGTGTTTGTATCTTCCCTCCAAAGCAAAACCAAATGTGCAATGGTTGTCCTGAAGAGAAATATCTTAATATTTTTATTTTTCTTCTAAATTCATTTACAAAACAATGTAAATGGGTGTGCGTTTATAGTTGGATGGGAGAAATACCTGGGTCCTCCCCCCCCTTTTTTAATATCACTTCAGTGTAAGTTTTTAATTTCTCCTTAGCTGTAATATAACAAGCATGATATGCTGTACAGTGTGGTAGAATGTGAGACAACGCAGTCCATAAAATGTCACTGTCCACGATGTTTAGCCTGCTCATGGCTGTGGTTTGATCTCGGCTGGGTGGTGACAACTGCTTCGGACAGGCTTGTGCATCCTCAGGGTTCCAAGGCTGCCTCCAGGGTGGCGTCACCAGTGCTGCAGGATGGCAAACTGCGATGAAATGCAGCGACCTTTGCATGTCAGGCCATTTTTGGGTGAAGTCCTCTGTGTGTTGCTTTGTCTTTACATCTCTCAGTCTCTTAATCCACTGAAGTTTTCTTTATCTCACACACACACACACGTGTGAATGGCTTTTAGCACAGTTACCTCCTATTTCAGTTCTTTTGACACAGTCAAACCTTTGCTGCAGCTCAGTAAGTCCATGAAAGAAGGGGTGAGCTCTGGCCATGATTAGTGCTGTCAGTATGTCATGACCAGACTTGTTAACCACACAAACATCTCTTTTTGTGTAGGAATTCCATTTCACAGTAGGCTTGAGACGCTCCAGGTGGTGCATTTTTCAGGATCAATAATTCCACGTGCATGTCGTGAGGCAAGTCCCTTGGCCTTTGTGCCTTGTGCACCTCTGGAGCTGCTGGTGTCCCCTGACCCCCTGCCCCAGTCACAGGGAGCACCAGGCTGGTTGTACAGTGAGGAGCTCAGAGGCAGAGTTCAAGCACAACAGGTCACTCAGGTCACTCTTCCCAGCGAGGGGAAGGTTAATCCCTTACCTGCATCTCAAATTCTCACATAACACCGCTGTTTAGATCTTAATGTTTGTTTCCCAAAAGTTACAATTTTAACACTCGCAAAGCTGACAGATCCCCAGATTGACCTGCTGTTGTGACCTGTTTAAGGAGGGAAGTATCAATTATGGTTCTGAAATGTGTGTGTCTTAACTGCCCTGTCAAGTTTAGAGACCCTGATCAGGGCTGGAAGGCCATGACTGGGGTGGGGTGGGGCATCAGTCTGGGTGTGGAGGTGCTGTTTTTACAGTTCTCCACTCTGTGTGGGTTAACTTGGGGATTTGTCAGCTTGGCCCATGCTGTTTCTGAGCTTATTTTCTCTTCTGATCTAACCCTGGAAGTGGAAGAATAACACTGTTTTGGGCAAAAACATAGCAGATGTGGGAATATTGGAATAGAAAGTATAAATTCAGTGTAGGCAGAGCAGAGGGTTTCAAAACCCTGGGTCAGTTGTTTCCCTGGCCTAGATAAGCACAAGGCAAAGGAACTTCTGCTCCCTTCTGCTGAGATTTTATTGGGTCAGCCTCAAGCTGAGCATGTCTTGTACAGCTGAGCTCTAGTGCTGTGACCAAGGGGACTGGCCACAGTCACTTAAAAAGGATAAGGAGAGGATGTAACAGTAGCCTAACTCATTAGAGATGGGTTTTATTTTGTTGCCTTTTTTTTTTTTTTTAATTATTCTAGTTTTCCTGGTAGAAAGTGAGATTGGTAGCAAGTGGAGGCATGCATCTGACCAAGGACTTGCCAGGATTGTTACACTCCTGCCTGTGAAGGATGTACCTGTGTCCCACACCTTGGCATGCAGCAAGAAGCATTCCCAGCACCATTCTTACATTACAGAGGCTGCCCCTTCTCCACTTCCTTTCCTTGCTGGTTTCTCTGTTTTTAGAGGTGACACTGCCCATGCTGTTCCATATCTCTTCCTCCACGGGACAAGTCCAGCCTCCTGAATTCTCTTTCCAGCCCCTCAAGGAATAAGCAGCAGTATTTAAAGCCTTGACTCCCAGGAAGACCATATTGGTTGCAGGGACTGCATTTCATTACAGCAAGGAGTGAGTACTACAAGTTCCTCTGCCTTTCTCTTTTCAGATCCCTGCCTTCACTCTACTCTGGGCTGGGCAGCTGAACTCTTAAGACTCTTCTACTTTCTAACAGTGCAGCCACAGCAGAGCAGACCTGGATGAGAAGCTGTGGTCACAGCACAGTTGTGGCACATCACAAGCTCCAGAGCTGGCCCTGCTCCTCAGGAACTCGTTGGTTCTTTACCCCAGCACAAGTAACTGTGGTGAGGATACTTCTGAAAACGTGAGTGCATACCCAGGAGAGGTGGCTAAGGCACCGCCCATGGCACAATCTTCAATGTTGCATAGTTTTCATTCAGTAAAGATCAGTGTTTGGGGATTAGGTGTCAAGCAAGAAACACTGGAGCCCAGGCCCCAGTTCTGCTATTGTTGGAGGTCATGCCCTGCTGATCTCTGCAGGGCTCTGACAGGGCAATGCTGCTTTAAGCAGTTACCAGGCCTCCACTGTAATTGTGACTGTGATGGTGTCATCACTGCAAGGTTGATTCAGGCTTGAACCTGGAGCTGTAATTTAGTGCCCAGTGTCTGTGGCGTGTTCAACCCAGGACATCTGGCTTGGCTGGTCTGCAGCCTAAAGCCTGATTCATGTTTTTGTCAGACAGGTAACCCAGCAGTGCTCCAGTGCCACCAAGTGCCTGGATAAGGCAGATGTCCCCCCACAGACCCTCTGGGGAAGGGGATTTTGGCTTGCTACAGTGCTAACAGTCCTGGGACCAGCTTCCCAAAAGCCTTAGCAGCAAAAAGTACCAGTGAGCTCCATGTCCCTCAGACCTGGCAGCCCCAGGCAGCTCTACCTGTCCCTGCTTGTGCCAAACTTGACTCATGCGCCACAGCAGTGACACACTCACAGCCTGAGCACGTGGTTACTGATGATACCTCATGCCCCAGTTTCCTGGATAGGTGAGGAGGGTGTCCTTGTTTGACTTAAGCTACTTACGCAATTCAAGTGGCAAATTTGTAAATAAAAGCTAAATTCAAGCTGTGCTGATGGCTTACTTATGCTGGTATCATCCTCTGGCCAGGAAAACATGGATGATTTTATACTGGAAGCGCTGACATACTTGACCCTCAGTCTGGGGACAGGGTTTGTGTCCCCTCTCCTGGCTGGAAACAGCTGCTCCCTCTCCCTTGTGCTTTTTGAGGCAGCGATGCTCTGAGTGCTGCAGGGATTGTTAAGCCAACTCACAGCAATCCCCCTGCCTTTCCCCAGAGTGGCAACATCAGCTTGAGCTGAATCTGTTCCATCTGTTCCCTCTCCTTGTGCATGGTCTGGGTCAACCACAGTGGACCCAGGTCCAGCACTGCTGGGAGCCAGCCCTATCCCAGCGTGGGCTTCAGCAGTGTCTGTAATAGACCCGGGAGCAGGAATATCACAAACATAAGACTTCCTTATGATTTCTACTCAGAAACCTGTCAGTGAGGTGCATGAGGACTGCTTAAGTTTGCCAGACTTGATGGTCTTAATACAATCATGTAATTCCTGCTGCCTTGCACCATACCTGTTAGCACTGTCTGCTTTGGATGCCAGCAGTGATGTGGCATGCAAACTAAACCTCTCCTAGTGCTTTTCCTTCCACTTCTCTGCCAGTCTTTGCCAGGATCCTCATCTGACAATTTAACCAGTACTTTACTCTACTGGTGGCTGAAATAATTCCTCTCCTTGTTTCCTGCCCTGTGGTTTGTGTCCTTTCCCATGTTACAGCAGCAGGCAGGGTGATACTGGGACAATATGATCGGGTGAGGGAAGAGATGAACCAGGAAAGCTGTAGAACCTGCAAACAGGGAGGTCATTGTTCCTGTGCTTGGGGGGTTCTCAGGCTGGGATTCCTTACCTGGCTCAGGCTGTGTTTCCCCTACCACACTGGCTCTGGTACCTCTAACCTGGGCTGTGCCCTTCAGCGTTCCTGCAGATCACCTGAGGGCATCACCCCAGGGCTGCTCATCCCATCAGCTCTCAGAGGAGAATGTCTCACCCCCTGCAAACACCTGCAGGCAGAGCTGGACCAGCTCTGAGCAGATGCTCTGCTTGAAGTGCAACAGCTCCTTCCACCCCGCCTGGTTCACAGCAGCTGATTTCTTGTGGGGCCGTCTGCTCCACGCCACGGTAGGAGACTGAGAATGCGAGAACCTATAAACCTACAAGCAGCTGCTGTACAGCTGGATCACTCTAACCCAGGGAGCCTGACAGGGATAACAGCAAAAAGCCTGAATTCTCTCTAACTCATGCTGCTTTGCTTTCACAGAGCACAGTCAAAAAAGCCCTTAGTGGCCACCTTGGCATTCCCCAGGAGTCCTCTCCATGCATGGTTGGCTCTGAGGGCAGTTCCCTGGGAGCTGTCACCGTGCCTGCCTTGGGGAAATGGTTTTAGCGCTGTATTTTGCCCTGTATTTCCCAAGACACCGATCCCAGGCCCTTCAGAGGTTGCAGTGCTGAGGAACTGAGCCCCACAGGAATGAACAAGAGGGACACAAACACAGAAAAGTGCATTAGACTTGAATGAAGTAAGAGACTCGTGTAGGTTCATTTGAGCAAGACATGTGCAACTGCCCTTAAGAAATAATTGTTTAGGAAGAAGAGACAAAGGAATGGGAAGACTTAAAGAACCTGAAGTAATTTAAGATGCTAGAATTAATGACTATTAGCTTCTGCTTTGGTGCTCATCCTAGCACCCTGAAGAACAATCAAATATCTCAATTTTCTACTTAACTAGTGCACTTTCTCCATACAAATCATGGAAAACTATTGAAGCAGGAGCATCACAAGATGCCCCTTCCATCCACCTCTGTTTGAGAAGAAGACAGGAATGTGTGGGTGCTTGCAAGCAGCTAATGGATTAGGTAATTTCTTCGGTGAGCTGACCTCTGTGGGATGCTGCAGCAGGATTGGGGTTTGGGGTACTAGGGGTCCACATTGTGTTGTCCACTGCTGCCAGTATCAAGGTTTTGGAGTAAGGAATGGGATATTGAAAGAGGTTGTCTGTGTTTGGCACAGGGATAAGAACTATGTTTTATTAAGTAATGGTAATACAGTACAAAAATATGGCTGTATACAAACAGTGAAAAATATGGCACCACTGAAAACAGCCTTTTCCCCTTTTATGTGTTCCTTTCTTTTTAAAAATATACATTGTAAATGCTTATAACCTTTTTTCTACCAGCATTGGGAAATGAAGCAAAGTTTTTAAATCCCAGTCAAGATAAAGGGCAGCCAACAGTGTAATTTGAATTGTCTTGGCTTTGCTTTTAAATGAAAGATCTTCAGAAGAATAAGAAAAACTTCCAGAAAAGTCTGAGGAAAACAAAGCCAAAAAAGGTTCCTGTTTGAGGATGTGAGAATGTTCAGCTTTTGAAGTTGCTTGTTGGCTTTAGGAGCAAAGTCCCCCAGTGCTGACAAGCAAAGGCTTCTAGGACTGGAGAATTAGGGCACCACCAGAACCATGGAGGGAATGACCTGAGTGTTCCCAGGCAGCTGGTGCTTGGCCAAGGCCAAGGCTGAGCTTCGCAGTTTGCAGCAGCCCATGTGCTCACTGCTCTGTCCTGGACCCTCTTCAGCACCTCTCTGATTTCCATGGCACTGGGATCCCTGATGGATCACGTATTAAAGTGGGAGAAACTCTTCTACCTGATCAAAACCCAGTAAATTGGTGGGGTTTTTATTCTGGACAGTTATGAGTAAGAATTCCTGCTCACAAAGTGATACATCTCCAGTAACATCTGGAAATAATATTATTTGGGAGAAAACTCTCTTTTTCTAAAAAAGCCAAGGGAATTAGGACCCAGTTTTCTCTCTTTACTGCCAGACAACTGCTGTTTTGTTCAGAGGTTTTGCTTCTGAGCCTCATTCTTAAGAAGACATAACAGTTATGGAGTTAAATTCCATCAATATGCCTGGAAGTTACCCTGCAATATCAAACCCTGTGCATCCTTGCTAATAAATATAATTGCTGGCACTATTAAAGCAGCCTGCTTTGAAGATAAGTTATCAAAACGAGTTCTTTTGCAATACAGACACTAAAAGCAACCTGGCACAGATGAACAAAAATGTTTGATTTTGAAATCTACCCAGACTTGCCCCGTGGCTCATAGGACAGTCTAAAGTCTTGTCTAGGTGGTGAAACTGTCTGGCAGGACACCGCTGGGACAGTTATCTCAGCACTGTCCCACCTTCACCAAGATTCCCGGGTGTTTCCTGTTGGGATGTGAGTGCTGCTTGCTCTCACCCTGCAGGCAGCCCTGCGGCTGCAAAACGGCCCAAATGGAAACTGGCTGCTTAAGGAAGAGGAAATAACAGTGCTGATGGTGGGCATCAAATGTGCCTGGTGCTTGGCAAAGCTGAACTGGAAGCAAAGGCAGGCTGGTAAGGGTGTGATTCTTATTTCAGTCCCTAAGCTTCCACGGGCTCCACTGGCAGCTGAAGTGCTTCTGTATGGGCAAGGAACATCAACACCTTTCTGATGATTTTTAGTCCCTAAATGCCTTCCTCCAGCCTTATTCCATGCCAAGAAGTGGCACCAGAGCTCCAGTGAAGCAGTGGCTGTGACATAACTGCGTCTGCACCCACTAGGTCTAGGATGAACACGGGATTCTTCAATGTACAGCTTAAAAAGAATGAAGTGATGTGGAAATGTCTTCCTTCTCTTTGCTCTGCTCTTGCCCTGGGGATATGGAACCAAAACTCAGCTGGGTTGGAGGATGGGGCATGGGATTTGTTGACCTACAGGAAGCTCCTTTAGGAAGGAAACCTGCAGCCCTGCTGTGCCCTGGGGAGCCATCCCGGGTAGCCTGAGGGGATCGAAGGTGTGTGAACCGCGGCCAGATTGCCCCACTCCAAAGTGCAAGGTCCAGGCACTGAGGCAGGACATTTTCACCCAAATGACAGCAATCTGAGGTCGTTCACCTGCGTGAGGAAGGAGCTGTGGTACGTAGGTTGCCAAGCCTCTGCTGTGCTGCCGGGCAGGGAGGGAATTTCCCTGGATTTGCCTTTCATCTCAGACAAGGACACGCCGTTTGAAGCAATCGCAAACCGCAGCTGGCACAGCCGCCCCTGGCGCACGCAGGGAGAGTTCAATAATTCAGCAAAAAAACCCAGAGCCAGCAGCAGACTTGGGCTCCAGCCAAGGCTCGGGACGTTGTCCCAGCATCAAATAACGCCTCTGCTTGAGATCTCCCTGCTTGGGAAAGCACCGTCTGCCAGGGGAAGGAGAAATCCTCAGCCCACAGGTTTTCTGCTGCTCCAGTGGAGGCAAAAGGGCTGAAATGCTGGTTCATGCTCCCACTCTGTGACCTTGTGGCCTTTCTCTGTCTCAGCCGTGCAAAGGGTCTCAGAAAACTGAGTGGTCTTTGCCAGAACATTTGCCCTAGTCCACACGGTGACCGCTGTGGTTTTAATCTTTTTTTTTTCTCTTTTTTCCCCTTGCTGTTCTTGTCTTTTGTTTGTTTGTTTCTTTTTTTTTTCCTTTTTTTCCTCTTAAACTGAAGTGTGTTTAGTGCTGGTGAAAGGTGCTCAGTTGGCAGCCTCGGGGATGGATGTCCCTCTACCCAGCCCCAGCAAGCCCTGGTGTTTTCTCTGGGCTTTTTCCTCCTGGCATCATCCCTGTGCAGGACAGCTGGCAGGTCCCAGGCTCCCTTGTCCTCTCACCTGCTTCTTTCTGCGCTGGTTGGGACACCCATGGCTGAGCATGCCTTCAGCCTCCCAGGCTGGGCTTGGAGGCTGCTGACCTGGGCCAGACTGGACATGGCAGTGCCCCTGGGCACTTTGCTGTGAGTTATTCCAGCTGTGAGGATGCAGCCTCTGCAGGAGGGAGCCTGTCTGTTCCCAGGGCAAGCAGCAGATCCACAGCCCAGCTCAGCTCTGCTCCCATCCTGAGCAGGAGAGGGAGGAGAGTGGATGCACCCCTCGGGTGCCACTTGTCTCTGCCTTCATTTGGTGCCTAACCCAGACCCGACCCCAAGTGCTTCAGTGCAGACTGATTGTCTCTTCCTTCCTCTCTTTCACCTCTCTCCCTAAAGTGCAAACAAACACAGCTGAGTCACCCTGGGTGCTGCAGCCAGCTCCCACCCAGGGGCCCAGAGGGACAAGTGAGACATCAAGACCTTGGCTTGCCCACAGGCCCCAAGCCAGGCTTTCAAGTAACACCCTAGAGGTGTTTGGCACATTTCTCCCCACCCCAAACACCAACACCAACCTGTGCTGACTCTTGGGCAAAGAGAAACCCCTTTGCTCACCCCTTCCCACATCCCTCCCCCCTTTCCCTACCCCCACCAAGCTTTGCCAGCCTCCCCCCTATCTCTGCCAGGCAGCAGAGAGGGGCAAAGCAGCCTGCTCCATCTTCCCATCCATGTTAAAGGTAAATGCAGCACCAAAATAGATACAAAAATAGAATTTTGGGTCCATCGGCCCAGCTTCACTATTAATATAATTGCTATGAAATGTCAGAAAATAAAAGCTGCTCTCTCTATACACACCTGCCCCCCACCCCCCTTACTGACAGTATTGCCACACGCCCGGTCCTGTCAAAACAAGGCATTAAGATGCCTGTTTTCTCTATATTTTAAATACAATTTCTCCCATCCCCCCATTGTAAACAATCATGGCAGAAAGGGGTTTGGAAAAAAAAAAAAAGAACAAACCAAAAAAAAACCTATTTAAAAAATCCTTCATAGTTTCTAATGTTCTGAATAGTATCTCTGTCTCCTGGGACTCGAATCCTGCCAGGTTGTTTAAAAGGACAGAAGGTACCTGTGATTTCTGATGAAGGCCCTGATGTCCTTCTCGGGTTTCCTTTGGATGCTCTCTGATGGGGATGAGAGAGATAATGTATTTACTTTCCTCTATGCAAAAGTCACAAAGTGTTTGATCGGCAAACCCATGACTAAAAAAAGTAAATATATAAAATAAACAACAATCCACAGCCTCTTTCTTAAGTTTCCCCATCTATCCAGTTTTCAAAGTGCAAAACCTAGAGAAGCATAGAATGATTTTCTTGAGGTGTTTTTCCCCCTTTGTTAGGGCTTTTTTCCCCCACGTGCTTGACTGGTATGGCCTTTCTATAGCAAAAGTCAGATAAAGCGTAATTGCAGTAGTTTCTGCACATGGAATCATGAATCATTCCAGTGACTTGAGAATCTAAGCTGTTAATAGGCTAAAAAAAGGATTTTTTTCTGTTGTTGGTCTTTTTTTTTTTTTTTTTTGATTGTTTTCTTTTTGCATTATAATTAAGCATGAATATATATTACTATATTACACTGCTTGGATTGCTGGAGCAATCCAAACCTTCTTATGCTGTAAAACTAACTCCCACCCTGCGCTCCCCAGATCAAGAGCTTCTTTTCTCCTCCCTGTGCCAGTTATCCTCAGTTCACACCATTAAAAGTCCCTCCCAGCCCCCCTCCCCATATTTTTTTTGGGTTATTTTTTTTTTTTAGTAGATATTGCCGCATTCTTGAATTCATGCATTGCTGCATTGCTATTGCACATATATAAAGGATTGCTCGCTCCCTCCCGGCCGCTCCCCTCCCCTCACTGGTTGTGCACATCCTCTCTGCGGACAATCTTGTAGATGATCCAGTAGAAAATGTTGAAGATGAGGAAGGCCATGGGGAAGCCGATGCGGGAGATCTTGTCGATCTTCTTGGCTCTCTGGATGAAGAGCTTCCTCATCTCCTCGGGGGAGCGGGACGGCGGCGGCACCGGGTTGGCCGTGTTGTTGTTGTTGGCGCCCTTGACAGAGATGCCGTCCTTGGCTTGTAGGCAAGCTGGCCCCATCCCGTAGGCAGTGAAGTTGAACCTGCCTTCGCCAGCTTCATCCTCCTGGAACAGATTGAGCATGGGACTCTACTTAAAATGAGATATAGACAGTGCACCCTCGCTATAAGGCTCTCCGCTGACAGCGTCCTGCTCTGCACGGGAAAGATGCTCCCACCATGCCCCAGCCTCAGCACCCGTGGGCAAACCCCCTGCTCTTGGGAGATCAGCCTTATAGAGGGGTGCCAGCTGTGTGATGCACAGATGCAAATCAGGGGATCCAGGCACCCCGTGGAGAACAGGACTGACTTCCACCCCGTTGAGGTCTTTGACATATTGAAGGGTTTACAGCACTGCTTTCATTTTTCCAGTTGCATCCCCTGTTTTGCTTCTGCCTCTCCCTCCCCCCCCACCTCCTACCAGCACCTTCTTTGCTTTGCCTGTGCAGTTTCAGCTTGCCCAGAAGGAGTGGGCTCCATGTAACTCACGTAGCCAAAGCCGCAGCGTGAGCCTTCCTACAGAGTTACATGGATGTGCAGGAGCCAGGAGCTGTCCAGGGAAAGAGCTCTGCAGGCAGCGTGCAACCAGCCCTCACTCGCCTGCCCATGGAACCCCACAGCCATCCCCACAAGCCAACTTTTAGGTGAGGGACAGAACTGCCCTTCTGTGGGTCAATGGTAAGACAGGGCTGCTTGTGGTAATGCCAATTATTGAGAAAAAATAGAATTTGTTTTCCAGTCTAAAGGCAAATGGTGTTGCTATCGCTTTTTTTTTTGGTGAAAACTTTGCTGGAATCCCAGAATGATTTAGCCCTATTTAATTAAACATAGGGATGTAATGACAGGGAAAAAGAAGTTTGGCTGAAGTAATTCAAGCAATGAGTTACAGAGGCAGACTGAGAATCCCAAGTCTCTTGACTACAGGTCACCAAGGCTAATTGTAGACCAGTGGCACTAATTAATCATTAATGGAAGCTGATCCATGCTGTGTACCCCAACACTGCCCAAGCAGCCCCCTCCCTCATAGCTGCCTGACCACTGTGCCCTGCTGCCCCTTCCCCTGTCCTTTGCAGAGTGTCTTTCCTGGATGGCCCTGGCATCCCATGGGCAGCTGCGTGGGATGGAGGAGCAGGACACAGCGGATACTGCCTTATCTGAGAAAAAAAAAGCTACCCAAATAAAATCAAGACCTGGCTTTCTGGGATGCTCAGAGCTTATGGACCTTCTCATCACATCTGTATTACAGGGGTCCAGGCAAAACTGCCTCTGCTCTTTTCCAGTTGCACAGACATGCACTGGCACGTGTCTGGCTTAACCTAAATCACTGGATCCCTAGTTTACTGGATTTTTTTCTCATTGCTGAGGGGCCACTGGCTGTTTCCTGTGAGGGATTTGTTTTGGTGAGTGCTGTACCAGGGTTAGAGAAGACAACAGTGCCTTTTTCAAGGTGCCATATCAAATGACAGGCAAAGACATCACCAGCCACACTGGGAAGGGTTTCCAAACACACTCCACGTGGGTCTGATGATGGTGTCATATTAACCAGACCGGTCCATACCACTGCAACATCTCACTTGTTTTAAGCCTGGTGTGTCATGTCTAAACCAGTCAGAGCCACCCAGACAAGTCAGGACATCAGGACAGAGCAATTAGTGCCTTTGGCAGCTGCATTAGCCCATTTGCATATTAGCAGTCAGCTTAGTTTTCTGATGAGCCTGCAAACCTTGTTCATTTTTTTCAGCTTTTGCAAGTGTTTTTGTTTATGCTTTGCTCCAATTAAATAGCTGTGAGATTGGGCAGGGACTGTGCTAACAGCCTTGTGTTCAGTGGAACAGCTCAGACAAATATCTTTTAAACTCATCTGTGTTTCAGTGGCACTTGTTTTCTCCTTATTATTTTATCAACAGACTGATCTGCATACAACAGCACAGATCCAGAGACGGGATGCCTGGGTCCAGACGAAGAGATAAATGCACTATGGAGACACCCAGGTGGGTGGGTTTAGCTCCGGCTCTATTCAGCAGGCTGCATCTTCTGAACAAAAGCTTTGTTGATTTTGGGATGGCAGAGCCCTGCTCTGGTCAAACAAAATCAGTGGGTGCTGAGGGTCTCTTCTGTTACTTCTCTTCCCTTGCATTTGTCCAACTGTTTCATCCCTGGTCCTGACTGGGTGGAGCACAAACAGTCAATTATCTCCTGTTTAACAGATAGGACGACTGAAGCAGAGAGAGACAAATCTACAAAAATACAGGGATTCCTGCTCCTCAGCCCCCACTTCCTCCCGGAACAGTGGCAGTTCTCCAAGCATACACTGTGAACTGGTGCAGGACAGGTTAGACCCTGGGAAAGACTTTTAATGGCTGGAACAGTGAAACAACAGAATGGGGGTAGGCTTCTGGGTGGGATGGATCATGGAAAATAGACAAATACCTTTGAGGGATACTTAAGGCAGACCTTGGTGGTCACCTACGGCCTTGCTTGATATTTTCATCAGCAAAATTTTCTTTGTTTTTTCTCTCCTAGCAAATGTACTGTTTTTTAATGCTCTCCCGAGGGCAGCCTCTCAGGCCTGGTGCTGAAAATTTGCTAACCGCTTTCCTGATTCTACCAGTCAAATAGGGACAATATTTAAGTGTCTTTGGCCTTGTGATCACAGCCACCTTTATGTTTCTTTCTAGTATGTTCTGTGAGGTGAAATCCTTGCTGTGGCACCTCAGCCTAAAAGCTGTCAGAGCCCAGGCTGGGAAGCTGTTGGAGCTGCGTGCATGCTCAGATTGGGATCAGCCACGGCAGGTAAGCATGGAGCAGGCTAAGGCTCAGAATAAAGCTCTTTCTTTCCAGGAGGAATTTGCAGTAAGTCTGAGAAGCAGATGCTTTTGAACACTGAGATGGCAGAGACAAAAGAGGTGTCACTTACCTCTGGGCTACTGCAGGCCGTCGTGTTGGGGGTGCTGCTCTCTGATAGACACCCCTCACACCTCCCTGCCTGCCTCCCCCCAGCCCTGGCTGCAGCTTCTGGGGAGGAGAACTCACACAGAACACTGCTGTGTGAAACTTATCCTGTTGAGAACAAACATTTTGGCCGAGACCACCTGGCTGGCTAGCAAACCCCAGCTTGCTGGACTCCTGAGGTCAGCAGGCTGTTAGAACGGGCACAATTCATCGAGGCAGCCCTTGTCTTTGGTGAGTGAGCCTCCTTAATATCTGACCAGATACTGAGGACTTCCCTGAGGGCTAGTGGCTTGGTTCAGTTGACCCTGGTGTTCTGCTGGGACAGATTTCAGCTGTGTCCTTCACGCTTTATGTATTACCTTATGATGCCTCCTCTTCCTTCTGAACCTGAGCAGCTCTTTGTGCTGCCGAGACACAAAGTTGACAGCAGCGTATTCCAGAAGTGCAGAGAACACAAAGAGCAAGCACACTGCCATCCAGATGTCTATGGCCTTCACGTAGGAAAGCTAGGAGTCAGAGAAAGAGACAGAGATGCTGTGGCTTCCTCACCCAAATGCATTTCTCTTGGTGTTTTACATGGCTGATATCTGTGCTTGGGTACCAGAATCTCGCTCATTTAACATGAATGTGTTATCAGGTCACTGAAACTGTTCACGGGCTCTTAAGTAACAATAATTCCACAGCTTTTAATTTATTCAGGCCTTGACTGTGGTTGTTTATATGCAGGGAAAACGGTAATCCACCATACCAGAAGCCCTTCATAAAGGGGAAATTCACTACTGTTATAAAAGTAGGATGGTCAAGTGATTAAAAAGCTAAAATGTAGAGTGCACATCCATGTGTGGTTGTTGCAGGGGTTTGTAAAGTACGGAGCTGCTGGTTACTGGGAGTGCCGAATCTTAGGGGATGTTTTGCTGCTAGTCATAGAGAATTCAAAGTTTTTGCAGGATGGGCCTGGAATTTGCTCTGTTTGCCCTTAAACTGGAATAGAGCAAAGGCAGCAGGAGGATCTGTGTGGGGATTTACTTAGGTGCACGATTTCCCCTGGTGAAGACAAGGGTGTTCCCTACCTTGGGCAGTGATGCTCGGGAGCCAGAGCTCTGCGTGGTCATGGTGAGCACCGTGGTGATCCCCAGGCCCACACGAGCAGGTGCAGCATCCATATTGATCCAGAAGGAGATCCAGGACAGAATGACAATGAGAAGGCTGGGGATGTACATCTGGATCAAGTAATAGCCCATCTGCCTCTCCAGGTGGAAGCGAGCTTCTATACAGGTGAACTTGCCTGAGGAGGATGGGAGATACATGGAAGATTACTGGTAAGGCACAGCGAGCCTCCTGTTTTCAGCCAGTGTCTGGGGATTTTCCTTGCATTGCCTAAACCAGAGGCTTGTTAGGGGATGAAATGAACAGCTGGTGCCCAGGGCATGTAGTGACAGGACAAGGGGGAATGGCTTCAAGCTGAAAGAGAGAAGATTTAGATTAGATATTGGGAAGCAATTCTTCCCTGTGAGGGTGGGGAGGCCCTGGCACAGGTTGCCCAGAGAAGCTGTGGCTGCCCCATCCCTGGAAGTGTCCAAGGCCAGGTTGGATGGGGCTTGGAGCAACCTGGGATAGTGGAAAGTGTCCCTGCCCACGGCAGGGGGTTGGAGCAATATGGTCTTTATTGTCCCTTCCAACACAAACCATTCTACGAACATCAACATAGCAAAGAAATCTCTTTGGCAATATATCCTCTCTCACTTAAATTTCAAAGACAAGATTCTGGGAGAGAAGATATAAACCAAACCCCCTTGAACTGATGCAGATGCTACTGGTGACAAGGGGGTTTCACGCATTTATGTCCATTAGCCTTTCCCTGGCTGTATATGTATCTATATGTCTGTTATCTCTAGCTGTGTAGGACAAGGCCAGAGTGCCATCGGACAGAGCAAGAGACTCTGGCAAATGCACAGTCCTGAACTCCTCTCTACTGAACCCCTCAGTTAAGGGTTAACAGCACTGACCTGTGTTGTAGTGCTTTGTGCAGTACCTCAGGTCTTTTTCTTCTTTGAGGATAAACTGAGGCAACGTCAGCCCGTCAGCAACTTGCACTGCTCCTTTTTCTTGCCACTCAAATATGAGATCATTCATCGTGTAGCCAACTGTTGAGAGGAAGGGACAAACACTGTGTTAAACACATTAATTACTGATCTGGAAAGGGACAACGTTGCAGAAAAGAGCTTGGAGGCAGGGGTGCATCCTGGCCTTCCTTGACAGTGCTGTCATCAATGGGATTTGGGTTGAGGCAAAACTACTTTTTCATGTGATAAGAGCCAGGGCAATGACCTCCACTGGAGCTGCAGTGGTATGTAATGGATTTTCTGCAACAAATCACATTTTTTCTTGAATTTGGCTTGCTGAACTGTTTTCTACTTTTTCCAACTTGACCTCTTTCTCTGGAATAGCTCATCATCTTTCCCTCCTTTGGGATAAGCATCATGTACAAGTAGCAGATGTTCATCCAGAGAGAAGAAATCCCACTTGCAGCTGAAAGCACTTTCACCTCTCTCCTGCAAAGTGGAAGGCCAGTGTAAACACAAGCAAGCCAGGGCTCCTCACATGGGATCTTTTGAGGTTTGGCTCCTCTAGCAAAAGTCACATGTGCTGAATGAACGGAAAATCCTAAGCAAGAGGTTCTCAGGCAAGCCTCCAGTGAAGGCTGGGCTGGGAATGGGTTCCAGCTGGGAAAGGAGATGGCAGGGGAGAGCAGGAGGGAAAAGAGATGGTCTCCTCTCCAAAATGGGGATGTGCACAGGACTCACAGCTTTCTAACTGCATGATGCACGTCTGTACATCCATGGGGAAGTTCTTCAGGTCCATGGGGCAGGCCAGAGTCAGCGTGATCCTGAGGAGAGAAGAGAGCACGGGGAATGCCAAAGAGCAGGCACTGCTGAGGGCTGAGCCCCTCAGACGTCCCGGGCTGCCAGCAGGCTGGTGCCTTGCCCGAGGCACGCCGAGCTGGGGGAACGACTGATCATCGCTTCCCTGCCTGTGCTCTCACACGTGGCTCTGGAAAGCACCACAAGTGCAGAACATTTGGCTCTGTGATGCGATTCCCAGCAGAGCCTGCTGCAGATGGCGTTTCATTGCAAGGCTGTTTCAGGCTGCGCGGAACAAAGAGTTCCCTCGCCAAACCGTTCTGCTGCTTCCCTTTTCCTTTCTTGCCTCAGGTTCACAGCAGGCTGGATTAGCAGGAAGCCCAAGCCCACCCTCTGGACCCCCCAGACGCATTTCTAGAGACTGGGACTGTTCGTAAATCTCCGAACAGAACGTTTCTGTGTCATTAAAAAACACCAAAAAGAAGTTTGATCAAGATCATATGTTTTTGTGTGGGGAAAGACTTCAGTGGGATTTTCTGCAGGGAAAATGCCTTATGCTAAGCCAGTATGAACTCCTGTACCTTCCTGAATTCCTGCAGAGCCCTTGAGACATCTATTTCTGTCTCCATTTTCCACTAGGTGCAGGCTGCATTTTCTGTGTTACATTGCTATGCTGCCCTGCACCATGATCTATGCTTAAAATGTTTGGTTGGTTCAACAAGCTGATACTAAATGATTTACTCCAGATAGTTAGACTTGAGTTGTTTGGTTTGATAATGTTGAAAATGCTGTTCCCTGAAGTGTTTAGGGTTTTCAGCTTTTTGCCTTGATGTAGAAATAGCAGAATTACCCAGGGGACAGAAATTGAATTTTTCTGTCATTAGACCTACAAGAAACTTATCAGGAGGGACAGATACTTTAATTTAAAATCTTATGTTGTTAGAAATTCTCAGCTTGAGTTTAGAGGCATGTTGGGACAGAAGATGTGACAAAGTCCACCTTGTAAATGCCTTGCCTAGAGTTTGATTACTGCAAATAGTGGTAGCAAAGAACCAGTTATAAAGTGGCAGAGCACCTTACAGAGATTTTTTGTAAAAAGGGAAGACTATTTCTCCTTCTGGGAACTCTTTGCATTTAAATTGTGCTCTTCTTCATAAATGTTCTCTTTAGTTTTTATTTTCACAGGAAAATGTACTTATGAAGAAACCTGTATTTTCATTTAGAGAGGAGTGAGACAGGAAAATTATTATTTTTTTTTTTTAAACAAGAACTGAAACGTTTTCAAGTTTTTGCCTTGCAAACGGTGATTTTTCCATGTTCGCTGCTGAGTCATTGCTCTGCTTGGCAGAGCAAGCCCAGGGCTGGGATAACCCAGTATTCCCCTCTGTGCCCCTGCAGACCCTCCTGGGCCAGGACTCTGTGCCACACTCACTACCAAGCTGCTGCTGTTAGTTTTACTCCCTGCCTGGTTTTAAAAATAAAGAACTGTGAGGTTTCCACATTCAGCCAACACAAGTGGCAATTCTCTTATTGTTTTGGCCACCAGGGAGCTGGTCTTTGGGCTGGGCCCACCTTGGTGTTTGGTGGAGGCTGTCCACTTTGCAGCATTAAGCTGTTTTTTTCCCATTTTACAGCTCCACACCGCCTTTCCTTCCCACGGCTGCCACTGGGAGCTGCAGCGTGAGATGGGGTGTGTGTTCCATAGGCAAATTTACATTGTACATGAGGTGAAGAAGTCTTCAATACAGAGTTAAACTTTCCCAGTCTAAGCTCATGAAGTTTGATCTTGATTTCATCCATTTAAAATAAAGTGTGAATGGGGTTGGAAGTGAAGGTGGGGGCTCGGATTGATTTCCTGCAGGAAATTCAGTGCAATTAGTTCACCTTCACTGATGGATTCTTGGGTCTAGCAATAAAGGGATAACTGGGAATATTTAGGCTGAGGCAAAGCCGTGGAGCTCTACTTAGCATTTTCCCTGATTTTTATATTTTTTTGGTCAGGAAATGCTGCGGCTTTGAAAACAGAGTGTTCATGAGCTTCTACTGGTTTTCACATAGCACAGCTGTTTTAAGCTTGTACTAGCATAAGATATCTGAAGTAATTTTACATTAGGGATGTTAAGTAATCTACTAGCAAGGAGCAGAAGTCCCTGGACTGAGAAAGGTAAAGATGAGTTAAATTCCATCCCAGACCAACCCTCTGTCTCAGTATGCTTTAGCAGAGGTCTCTTCCCACATTGCTTCAACACTGTTAATTGTTTGATCTCCCACCTTAAAAACCCCTAAACTTCTTTTCTCCAACAGCATGCTGGAAGTCTAGGCTTGAACAGGGGGAGTTTAGCTATGCCCTTCCCCACCTTGGTGGAGTCACCTCACCTGATGCTGTAGAGGACATTGCCGTTCCGGGAGATCCTCAGCAGCTTGTTGTCTGTGGTAATCTCATGGAAGTGGGCCCCTTTCTCGTTAGCAAAGAACAAGTCAGGCTTCCAGATGGAGTCCAGCATGGAGGGGTCCAGGTCCAGGGAGTCGTCGGGGTACTCGTTGTAGGCCAGCCGGGGGTCGTTCCACTGCTGCCGCAGGAAGATGTTCACCCTGTAATCCTGCACAGACACACGGCACTCAGAGCAGCCTCAAAGTGCTGACAGCTGGGGAGCACATACTAAAACCATCCTAAAATGACACAGACCATGTCCAGGCCTATGTTCCCAAGTTATGCCAAGTGTTTTTGGTATTATTCCTCAAGGAACTGTTATTAATTTTTAGCTTTGTAGCTTACAGCTATGTCATAGCATGAGCAGCTGCCTGTCCCTGCATCCCTCTGTTACAGCAATTGTCAGCTGTGTGGGAAGTGTCAGGACCTCTCTGGACCCTGGGGCTGCAGAGGCGATGAGCAGTTGTGGAGGTCAAAAGAGCCACTGTCAGCAGGAGGATGTTCCAGAGGATTAAGTGGGGAAAGAAACTGAAACCAGCTTCCTTTCAGTGCTGAGCTGTCCCATATTGTGACTGTCTGTGGTTTCCCCAGCACTGGGAAAGGAAAAGGCACAGTGAGACAGGTTGTCCATGAAAGAAAAACTCCCTGTGTGTCTGCTAATATAAGGATAACTCAGATGAGGAGAAGCTGCCCTTGGTTAGAGTTTATGAGCAGGAGAGGGATATGCATGAAGTCTGCTCTCCTAATCCTGAGCGTTCTGGGTTCCCCTCTCTAATGTCAAAATGCCATAAATGCAACAGATTTTATAGGATGACCATCTTCCTTAATTGAAGGTAGTCCCTCAGCACTATGCAAAATTATACTTGCTTCATAACCACGAGTCTTACAGCTCCCTTAAGTTCCCCAGGTCACGACTGGCTGCTGAGGCTGAGTTCAGACACTCTCCTGGACAATTAGAGGCAGTCTCTCTTTTCCCTGTCTGACCAACAGCTTCCCAGGCTGATCTGCATGCTCCTTTTCTTCTGACTTTCACATACGAAAGTGAGCCAACAAATTGAAATGGGGAGAGGATGTGCCAGCTATCAGGAGAGGCATGAAAGCTCCACAACCATAAATTAATTGACATTTTCTAAGTATATAGGCAGATTGCTCTTAAAAACAGCATATAATAAACCAATTCCACTGCCCAGGCCCAAATGAATAGTTGCTCTCATGATTAAGGGTTTCTTTGCTGCCTTTCTAACACAAATGTACTTTGAAGACTTTTATTAGGAGACAGTTAATGGAGGGTGTCTGACGTGCTTGCTGGTATCTGACACCTGGTGCAGGCACTTGGTGAGAGGCTCTCCCTCACTCTGACACCAGCTCTGTCCTTTCCATCTGGAGAACACAAAGCTGTGGAGTTGAAGGGTGCCTGTGTGGGAGAGACTTGCTGCCTCAAGTGCTCCCTTGACTGTGAACTACAGCCTCTTCTCCAGGAGGACTCGACTCTCGTGGTGTCCATGGCACTGGAGGGTTGGGAGGGGGTTCTGTTGGGTGCTCTGTGTTTTGGATGAGGCACTTCCTAGCCAAGCACAAGGTCTGGAGTCTGTTTCAGGCCACTTGGTGCCATCTGCATCCTCAGAGCACAGAGGCTGCTAATGACATTAACGACTGTGACAATAGCAAATGAACCACGAGCTTGACGCTGAAAGGAGCAGACCTCTGAACATGAAAAAGAGTTACAACACTCTTTGCTTCTGCTGATATTCCAAATGTCACCTTCACGAGTCCTAGCGCATCCCTCTGACTTAATTACTCATCTCTGTCGACCCTGGATAATGTGTCTGGAGGAAATGTGAATAGCTGGGGACAGCTGGGGACCAGGGTCTCAGCGCAGGACCAGCCCACCATGCAAGCGTGGAAAAGGAAAGGAACCATGAGCTCCCACTTTCCACAGCAGGCAGCAGCTCCGAGAACAACGTGTATATTTTCAATTCTCCCTTTTCCATGCGTCAAGATCTGCAGCCATTGCAGTCAGGGGAAATCAATGTCACTGACCTAATAGGGAGAAAGCAAAAGGTTGTTTTGCTTATTCAGCTACAAATAAGCTAGATGCTAGCAGGTCAGATCCAGTTTGGGACTTCTGTCATGTACAACACAAATTAAACTCATGTTTGGAAGAAACTTCAGTGGTAGCTGCCCAGAAGTGTGCTCAGCCTGATGGAGCAGTAGAAAGGGGGAGGGAAGGGAGCCAAATTCCCTACAACAGCCTATGTTACGGCAGATAAGCTTTTGTTGATGGAGTAAATTCATTGCTTCAGCTCCAAAACTTGCCAGAAGGACAGGAAAGGGTGAGACAGGAGGTGCTGGATGGTCTATGTTGCCACCACAGCAGAGGTGAGAGACCACAGACAGAACGACAGCCATCGTCTTTGTAACTATGAGGAGGCATCTTAATTAAGTGCTTGTGGGCCAAATGAAAATTAAGTTCTCACAGTGGATGGCTGTAAGAAGGCCCCTCCCAACTCACCTCTAGAGTCACAGTGTGCTGTCCTCCTGTCCTACGGAGAGCAGTCCAGGGGCACCTTGTGAATGTGTGGTGTGAGAAGCTGCACCACCTCCACCCCAGGAACGTGCAGCAGTGGGGGGACTAACTCTGGTTTGTGTGACTCTGTGGTCTGCCTTTGGACACGAGTGTTTGCTGTGGATATTTTTTGGTTTGGAATACAGAAAAAGAAGCATTTATGTTGTGATATAAAAAAAGGCAAGAATGAAGAAATATGATACATGCACAGAATGCAATTCTCTGGCTTTGCCATTTCAGGGCATTAATATTTTACCTCTGTGTCTGCGTTTATGAAGATCTTCCTACTCAGTGAGTTCACTCCACAGTCCTGACCTGCTCACTGAGAATGTTGTTTTTTCCCAGATTCCTTTGCCCTTGTGTCATTGCACTGCAGTGCTGAAGGTTCTGAGCAGCCTTTTAGGTTTCTTGTGTCCAGCCTTATTTGAACATAAATGTAAAACCAGGCACTGTGACAGCAAACTGGACATGACACTGCCTGAGGAGCCAGCAGAAGGCATGGAGAGCAGTCAGGGTATGTCTGTGCTGTGACACAGGCTACGAGAAGGGTTACAGTGCTCTGCACCAGCTAAAGATCCTCT
Source organism: Machaerirhynchus nigripectus (assembly GCA_013397975.1). Classification (NCBI taxonomy): domain Eukaryota; kingdom Metazoa; phylum Chordata; class Aves; order Passeriformes; family Dicruridae; genus Machaerirhynchus; species Machaerirhynchus nigripectus. Next base: position 844,370 of record VZRQ01003129.1, on the reverse strand, counting down.
GTGCTGAAAGCTGTGTCCTCAGCATTGCAGTCAGGCTGAGAGGTGATGAGCCAAGCAACACTCATCCCTTGGCTACCTGGAGATATGCAGCATTTCTCGTGGTTGCTGTTACAAGAGATCTTAATTAACATCACCAAGAAGTCCACAGTTATTCCTAAACGATGGGCAGCATTGGCCAGTTTCTGACGTGAACTTTCAAGCAAAGAAAAAAGAGGTTTGACTGGGGCTGCAAACTTGGCAAAAAAGGAAAAATCTCTTTCTCCATATCCTTCTTATGCCTCAGGTTCCTCATTTGTGTGCCTATCACATCCAGGCATTGATTATCCTGTGCAGCCTGCTTCTCTGGCTGGCTTGGGAGAGGGGAGCAGCAGCTCTGTGCAGTGAAGGCATTCAGGAGCTTTGCAATTTGGCACAAAGACATTTTACTCCCAAGAGGCAAATGACACAAGGCAGGAAGAGAATAACTGGAGTGATCAAAGTAGTTCAATTTGATAATGCTGAAATGAAATTCTGCTTAGTGACCTCGCAAGGAGACAAGGAAACAGAAGATCATTTGAGACCTTTCCTTCCCAAGATCCCACAGCCTTGACATCTTCCGCTGAAAGCTGAGGAGGCTGGAGGCAGTGCTGAGCAGAAGGGATGGAGCCTCTCAGAGACTTCAGTTGGTTTCCCCCTGACTCAGGGGTTCTGTCAGAGCAACCTCTGCACTGAACAGTTTTGGGGAGAGATTTCCCCTTTAATAAATTTACATTTTGCTGATGGAAAGGACAGGGTAGAGACTGAACTCCTTCAGAAGGGGATTCTGTGACCCCACGTGGGCAGCAGAGCACAAGGGGCTTTATTAGCGTTGAGTTAATTCTCTAGAATGGGAATGAACAAACATTTTCAAGGCAACCTGCCATGCCAAGGAGTACTACAACGGACTGCGAAAAACAAGCACGCCAGGAGCAGCCCTTGGAAGAGTTAATAAAGCACCTCTTTACGTTATCAGAGCTGTAGCCAAGTAGCCAATTTGCAGCCTGTGTGAAACCACACCTGGGCGAGGGGAGGAGGAGTCTGTATCAGAGAAGGGCAGGCACCTGGGGAGGGGTGAGAGCAGTACCCTGGTGCTTGATAAGTGTGGGGTTTTTGTACTGGAGCCCAAACTGGAAAGTTTCTCTGTGTCTTACTACAAAAGGTGGGGAATAGATATCTTTCTGAGCCCGTGGAGCTCCTGCGGTGTGAGCTGTAGCCAGCATCCAGAATTGTAAATGTAAGTATTTAGTAGCGAGGTCTTGTTTTTCAGCTTGAGGAGGTTTTGTTTCCTTGTATTTGAGTTTCACAGACAAATTTCATGGCTCCTTTTTGTTGTTTTTTCTTTTCCCTCTCCCTTCTCCATTCAGACACTTCAACCCCAGACAGCTGGAACACTGCAGATCTAACACCGAGATGGAGGCAGACTGTGAGTTGTTGTGAAAACCTTTTCATTTTGTGTTGCGTGACTTGTTACATGCTTATCATCTCTGTGGGACTGATGGTTGGGTTTAAGAATGACTGACTGCAGGAAATTTTGCTCAAAACCTAACTTCTGCTGTGGGATTTGTGCACTGAAAGTTACATCTGTTGCTGGTTCTGGGGTGAGTGGGACCAGTATTAAAAGTGTGACCCAAGTTCTTAACCAGAATCTCTGCTGTGCTGGGGCTGGTGGGTCTGGAGTGAAATGCTTGGTTTGCTTTGCAGAGTGCTTTGTCTTCTTGTTGGAAATATCATGTACAGATGTATCTGAACAAGTACTTAACATTTGGACAGTTGCAGCCTCCAGCTTCTCCTGTCCTCAGGAGATGCTGGGAGCCCAGCTGTGGCTGTGCTGCAGCTGGCTGGAAGGTCACATTTGCTTTGCTCTTTTCAGATGAGATAACTATGGCATGAAAGCAGCAGAAATAAATTTGCATATTTATACTGTGTCTGAGGGAGCCTGTGCTGGCTCTTCTGCGATTTTTCTTTCTTTTTCAGTCTCCTCTGCTGTGTGTGGGTCCTTTTTAAAACATCAGTCTGGAAAAGCTCATCCTGAGTCCAGCTGCTGGCATTGCTAGGTGATGATATAAAAATGTATTCCTTCTTCTCCATGTGCCTTCACTGTGTACAAAGTGCTCCCAGCTGCCTAGGCCAATGAAAGGCCATAAAACTGCAGCTTCCACTGGGAGAGTGAGCAAGGGCATCACTTAATTTCCCATTTTCTGTTGCAGCTGGGAATTTGTTAATGAAATGCCCAGATAATCCTATCAGTTGCCTCATGCCTCAAAGAAAAGCCAAAGCTGGTGCAGTTTATTCACTTACAACCCAAGACCTGTTCCCAAGGTGCTTCACTTCCTTTTATTTGGAATGAGGAATTTGTACGTTTGCTATAGGTTTCGTAGTCTGCTGTGGCTGGGGAGTTGTTCATGATTTTGAACAGCAAAAAGGGATTTAAGAGGTTGTGTTTGGGGGTTGTTTGATGTTTGTAATAAAAATAATTGGAGACAGTGACTGCATCTTGCACTCGTCCTTGGGAATCCCTCGCTGGTGGCGTGCTTTGGGACAGGAGGTGTCTGGCTGCTGGGTCCTCTCCTTCCCTTTGGAGCCCTGGCTGGGTCCACAGGGATGTGTTCCCAGTCTCAGGTTCCCTTAGAGCTCCAGGCAAGTGAGGCTGGGTACCAGCTCTGAGCTACAATCCAACTTAAATGCCCAGTCAATTATGTGCATCACTCGAGGCTTTTGTGTTGGGTCTCCAGCTCTGCAGGATGCTTGAAGGAGTTGCTTCCCTTGCTCTAAATCAGCTCTGCCTTAGGAATTCAATTTGGTGGATGATTTTTTTTTTTTAATTCCCCCTAAACTTGCAACAACTTTCAGATCTCCATTTCTTGCTTTTTCCATTTGAACATTTGTGGGGCAGATATCAGCTTTCTGCCTGCTCTGGGGAGTTTGTGACTTCTCTTGGCTGCAGCTCATTTTCTTTCCTTCTGAGGTTTGCAGGCCCAACTCTTTGCAGGCCTAGGTTTTTTCTATTTTTCTGCATTTTCTTCTCTTTCTCTCACTTCCATGATGCCTCAAGCTGTGAGAACTTAGCCCTAATTTCTCTAAATCTCTGCATGGCGAGCTCGTGGTTTGTACTGATTTGTGATATTCAGGCAGTGTAAACTTAGAAGGAAGCAGTGGGATTTTCTGTAGGAACTATCAGCCCACTGTGGAGATATTTTAAAACCTTCTCTAACTGCATGTGGGGTACCCATAAAACCCTGTGGCTTCTACCGCAGGTAGTAGTGTAATAATAATGAAATATAAGGTGATGTAGTACTCAGACCTGAACCTGACCAGGCCCAGGGTGCCTAATGATGGGGGTTTAAAGCACAATTTTCGTTCTCTTTTTGGCCAGTGAAGCAGCTGGGGGAGCTTTGCCATCATTAGTCCCAGGGGCAGTGATAGGCTGTGGCTTTCTTCATGGTAAACCAGTGATTGGCCCCTCTCCCTTTTGCAAGCTGCCACTCCTTCCTCTGATACTTGACCACTGGTTCCACCTGTTTGAATTCCAAATAGTCAGGTCCCTCTCCAAAGCCTTCAAGGCAGGACTGTCTGTTCTTCCCAGAAACTGCTGGGGAGCTGACGCTGCCTGTTTGTCCTGCTGCACCCTCAAACAGCGGGGAGGGACAGGCTGCTCTGCAGAATAAATCCCAGGTTACAAATCCCCAGGACCTCTCCAGCTCGCTGAGATCTCCTTTTCAGCTGTTTCAGTACCTGTGTTTCCTGTGTTGCTGTTGGTGTTTACAAGCAGAATGCTGCTCCCACACAGGAGCATCAGATCAGGCTGTGTGCGATGCTGCGTCAGCCTGACATCTGGGCTGGCTTGTCAGAGCTGCCTCGGATATTTCTAGACAAAGCAATGTGCCCACAGGGTGTTCTTGGGTTCCCATGGGAATTTTTTTTTTCTGTGCAAGATTGCCTATGAAATGAGTGGCATCTGGAGAGGATAGCAAGTCCCTGCAGCGTGGCTTGGAGGTGAACTGCATCTCTCTCGTGCTAGTCTGTGCTAATTATATGGAGCATCCTGCTTACAGGGATCATGTGGCATCTTTGGCTTCTCCAGTGCGTCTCACAGTGTGGGACAGATGCACTGAAAAACATGTCAATGTTTTTCAGATCCTTTGTGGCCTGTCCCACTCCCTTGCACTCTGGATTGGTGGGTAGGAACAGTATTTATTGCCTCTAATGCCAAAGGAGGTACCAATAAAATAGTAAATTAGGAACAGATGTGTATTTTGGTGGCAGTTCTTCCTCTTTTGCTTTATGTACAGATGAATCCATGCTACACTTCTCACCTGTGAGCTCTGACAAATTCTGCAGTCCAGACAAGAAATCTGTTTCCTTGTGCTTGGACAGAATAACAGCTTTTTTTTTCCCCCTGCATTACCAGAACTGAACTGTCCCAACCCAAACATTTCCAGCAGAATGATGTAGTGTAGAAGAGACTTACAACCCCAGCTGTATGGCTGTGGCTCTCCTCTGACAGTGGTGTGCATGCCAAGTAATTTGTTCAAGTCAAGGGCTGTGATCTATATGTAAAGCCTAAAACTTCCTGCCTGAATGCACAAAACGCCTAAAGCTGGAGCCTCGCATTCTTCATTCAGCATTTTTCTGGAAAAAGAATTACCAGAGGGTAATTAAACACCATATTTCTGGATTATCTTTAATTAGCACAGCAGTAAGGCAATGTACCTCCAGAGTTTTCCTTTGCTGTTCACTGGTTATGTCACAACCAATCTTTAATAGTTTTCAGATGGAGCAATTATCTCCTGTTCTAGTGATCCTCTGCTCCTAGTGCCTTGCCAATTAGATGCAGCCTTTAGCCATGCTCACTAATTTTGTATGAAGTGAGCCTTAACTCAGAAATATTGGTTTTGATTTTCTAGTAAAAATCATTGTCTACCAGCAATATGCCTCCAAGAAAACAATCGTCTTAATCTTTAATCCAATAATTCTCTTAATATTTGGGAATCTGAAATCCTGATGCAGGCTGAATTTGAGTTCAGCTGATTTTCCTTCTCTTTTAATCCAGATTAATTTTGTATTTATGCCCACTTAAACACAAAGTGTCTGTAACTGTCGCTGAGCTTGGAGCCTTAGGCAAATCTTCAGAAAAATATTATTTGTTTTCCTTTCTGACCCTTGCCCTTTGCCCGTGCAGTGTTTCTGTAAGCTGCAGATAGAGACTGTGTGATCTTCAGCTACATGTAATGAGTCTTGTGTGTTGACCATTAATTTACTCAAACATTAGGTAAGCTTGGGAGCACTGAGTGCTTTTCCCTGGTCAATCTGAGGAGGTGGGTGATGCTGCATTTTCTGGGAGTGCAGTGAGGCTGAGCCAGTAGCTGAGCAGCTGTGCTGTGATTTTTACTTACCATAGTTGTTTCTGCAATCGAACCAAAGCTGTTGATGAAAATGTTGCAGCTGACGTTCACTGGTGGGCCTGCATGACAAATACAGATTGGAACAGCAGTTCACTGTGTGCTCATGAAACAAAGGATTCCCACTCTGTGGTGTTAAAACCTGCTGTGGGAATGGGGTGACTGAAGGGTGAGTAGGGGAGTAAGGTCTGGGTGACCCGGCCAGGTCTGGTCTTGGTTCCCATGCCAGTTTGACACTGGACAGTGCTCTTGCTCTGCCTCTGCTCCCGTTTGGCAGAGTGGTTATAGATCTCTGCTGGGAACTGTTCAGATGAAAAGGAATAGATCAGAGCCACCCAGGACAGTTTCTAGATATCTTGCCCTGGCTATATGGGTGGCAATCTCACCTTGAATATGATAGCAAAGTATCCCAGAAAAGATCTGAGAGACAATTGACTTTTATTTAGAGCTATACTTATGAAATTGTCATATGAAGCACCTAAGTGTTCCTGAACGAGGATGGTCTGCTCCCTTGAAAGCCAGTGCAGCAGAGTGTGCTGTAGGGATCAGGCTGGCTACAGCAGCAAATTCCCCACGTGGTGCTGGTGGTGTTGGGGAGCTGACGCTGCCTGTTTGACCCTCTGCATCCTCAAACAGCCAGGAGGGACTGGCTGCTCTGCAGAGTAAATCCCAGGTTATAAATCCCAAAAACCTTTCCAGTGTCCTGAGATCTCCTTTTCAGCTGTTTCAGTACCTGTGTTTCTTGTGTTGCTGTTGGTGCTTACAAGCAGAATTGCAGAATTACTTGTAAACCCCAAGCCCCAGGTTGATCCTGACCTCAGGGCTCTGCCAGCAGGAATTCTCTGGATGTCCTGTTTTTGCAGGAGGTAATCCTGGACGCTGGGCCATGCCTCTCCTGGGCTTGATTTGCTTTCAGACCAAAGCTTTGCTTACCCTGGTTGTATTGGAGAAGTTAAGGGGTCGCCAAAGGAAAGGAGGGAGGGTTAAGGGATGAAAAGGTTGCGGTTTGAGGGCATGGGGGTCAGTCCGTTCATGTGGTGCTGATGCCCAAAGGCATGACTGGAAGTGTTTCACAACATTGCCTGGAAAATCTGAGGTGGAAATGCTGCATTTACACAGAGGGAGATGCCAAGAGCTGCAGTTCAGCACAAAGCAAAAAGCTGGGGACTATTTTGGAACCAGGGCGTATCTGGTGCCTGGCAAACCAGTGTCTTGCTCTCATACAGTGAGAGGATTTTTGTAGAGGGCTGAAGCAAAGGGGGCCTCTGCTCTGGGGGCTGCCAAAGGATCTGCTGTGGGCACTGCCCAGGCTGTGGTGGGGAAAGACAGCCCAGGCAGAGAGCAGACACACTGCCCCAGGGACCAAACTCCCCTTTTACACCAGAGGAATTAATCTCATGTCATCCCTGTGACAGGTGCTTCTGGGAAGATAAGATCTGTGAAAGTAGAGAGTGTGGATTTTCAGATTATTCCCCCATTCTTTATGGAGTCGGGGATGGTGTCTGCATTCCAAACACTGCCTGGTGGCTCAGCCTGCGGGGGGAGTGATGCTCCTGTTAAGGTCACATCTGCAGTCTGGCAGTTGCTGCAGGATGAAATACTGGGGGGGAGGAATGGCTTTAACGAGAGCCTTGTGCCTCTAATCAGTGCAAACTTCCTCCTGTGTGGAAATTAATGGATTTTCCTGATTACTGAGGAACATTTGGAGCTTGGTTTTCTCCTCTTCATTTCCCTTTCCTCCTCTCCTACTTTGGCCTTTTCTGAAAGTTCGTGCCTGTCCCCTGCAGCGATGCTCTCTGCTGGGGTTTTCTTGGTGAGAGTCCCAGGCAATCCAAGCAGGCTGCTGTCTAACCAGCCCCCAGACAACCACTGCCAGCTCAGCAGCATCTCACACTGTTCAGTCTGTGCAGCTTCCTCCAGACTGTTAAACACTGGCATGGGTTGAGCTACCAGACACAAAATTAAACCTTTTTTTTCCCCCCCGCCTTCACCAACCTCTCTTACCCAGAAGTTTATCCAGAAGCTGAAAGCATGCAGTTATCAGGCTTTACTACTGGTTTCATCCCTTCTGTTGAGCTCAGGGGCATTGGTTTTCTGTTCTGGATGCATTCATGAACCACATAAAAGGTCCTTGTACCTGTGATTCCCCTCCCAAAGGGCACAGTCTAAGGAAAACACTGAGCTGATCTCCTGGGTGACTGCATGTGTTCACCACTCTGGCAGGTATGGGATATTTTGGTCCCCCTGTTCCTGACCCAGTGCTGACATGAAGCTGAGTGTGGGGTGGTTTGGCCCCGTGCATGTGAAGGCTCCTTGGGGCAGCCCGGCTCTGGTTGAGGCACTGAGCTCTTCCCAGTGTGTCTAAGGAGAGTCATGAGCTCCCTGCAGGATTTGGTGCTGTTTGGTATTTTTTAGCTTGTGAGAGGCTCTAGAAAATTCCCTGCCTGCCACTGAAATACTCCTCCTCTGTACTGGGATGCAGCTGTGAAGGGGTGTTGTTTTCCAGCAGCGGGGGTAAGGGCACAGCCTGGGAGAGAGGTTCCCTGCGCAATGCCCGCCAGGTTCCTCTCTGTCCCTGCCCGAGTTCCTGATTTCATCCTCCAACTCAAATCAAAACCCAAATACTACTTCTTTGTTCTCAGAGTGTGAACCCACAGCTAAGCCCAGACTTCACAGCGTTTACGGAAAAGCTGCAATCTTATTTTTGTTAATCTTCCCCTCCCCAAAAATCAATCTGATATGGATCTTTGGTATTATTTTCATTTAGATCTAAGCAATTAAAATGTCCTTATGAGTTACTGCAGTTAATTTAAATGATGTGCTTTAAGAGCTACAACCCCAAGCTCTGTAAAACACCTCCTATGCCTCCCATATAAATTGGAGCCTGATTTATGTGTGGGAGGCTAAGCCAGCAAAACTGCCCTGAGGAGAAGGTGTAGTTCATTGAAATAAAACTGAAATTAAATTATCTCAAATAAAAATGCAATACAGCTGCCTTCAGCAGAAAGTGAATGTATACATTTCATTAAATATTAAAGTTTAATTTGTGTGTGTGCATAATTTAGTGGTAGGTAGGTTTACAGGGTGATGTTTTAACTCTTTGTGATTCGGATAAAACAGCAGTGTCCTCTGTTGTGTGGTTGGTTACTGAGACACAAGGTTCCCACCTTTCTTTGTGTTTAAAAGCCCAGTACAGAGTTTATTGTTTAAACTGAGTGCCAGGTGTTGTCACCAGTGATTAATGAGTTCTGGGAGTCCTATGTCAGCCCTGCCAGTGGCTCCAGGGGAGAGGGAAGTTGTTGCAGGAAACAAAAGAAGTGAACAAAATGAGCTTTGGAGATGGCTGGGCAGTGGCTGAGAGGGGCGGGTCCTGCTTTATCTTTGGGCGGGATTCGGGGCCAAAGAGCTCTGGGAAAGTGAGCTCAGCTAAAAAGAAAGGAAAACAAAAAATCATAGAATGGTTTGGTTTGAGTTGGAAGGGTGCTAAAGACCTTCCAGTTCCAACCTCTCTGCCATGTGCAGGGACCTCTTCCATTAGGCCAGGTTGAAAAAGCCATCCAAAAACCCCATCGCAAAACCCCACACCCCACTCCAGCTAGAAGAGATGTTTCAAGGAGAAAAGAGGTTTTGTTGCCTCTGCCAGGGCCTGATTCAGTGCTGTTTGGCTGCCGTGGAATATGGGGCAGACTGCAGCGTTGGGTTTAAGAGCCCCTTCACTGGGGATGGGCTTGGGCTGCCCCTGGCATCTTGTGGAATTTCTTCGGAGCTGATGGGAGAGACCCCTCTTGGCTGCAGTGGGTGTAAGGGGGGAACGTGTGTCCTGCCATTAGCAGGTGTGGCCAGTGACTTAAGGGGACAGAGAAGCTGGAGATTTTATCTTAAGCTCTGAAGATGTTCAGCTCCCTGCCAGTCACTTCTTGGGTTGGCAGGGTCCTTGATCCCTGTATTGAAGCAGGGATTGGGGGTCCCTATGTTTCCTGTGTGTGAAAATCTCACAAGGCTGTTTCCTGAGCAGACATTTGTTGATGTCTTTCCAGACATGTACAGAGATCCATGTGCCAAATATAATACATACTTCAGAGACATAAATATTCATATTTCATATAGCATTAGGAAGATATTAATGAGGATTGCGTGCAGCTTCCAGTCCCAAAATGAAACAAAGCTGGGGTTTTGCATACCTTTAAAATTTGGTCTGATCCTGGCATCGTATCCTGAAGTTCGCCCCATCAACTTATCCAAGAAATCGGAAGGAGACATGGGTTTGGGGGCAGAGCGAGCTGCTGCTTCAGCTTCCTTGGAGGCTGCCAGGCTGTGCAAGTAGAAATAGAGAGGAGGTTTCAGTGTGTATCCCATGCTGGGGAGGGCTTGGGGTCCAGAAACAGAGCAGTCAGCATCTTATTCCTGCTGAGGCAGGATGGGTACCCTTGTGAATTCCTAATGAGGCTGGTCTCAGCTAATTTGTTTGCCCAGCCCAAACATCTCCAAATACAGAATCCCAGCTGCCACCACAGTAGAAGAGAGATGATGAGTAGTGAAAATCCTTCTGTGAGCTTAGGTATAGCTCCTTGGCGTGCCACTAAATTACAAATGTGAACTCTGGCACTGAGCTCCACAGGTAAAACACACTCTGAGATTAGCCTTGGGCAGCAATTACTGCTTAATTACAGGGCAAATAGCAAAGAGCACATTCAGTACTCTGACAGTATGATTTTCCAAAAGGCAGGTAGGATCAGAGAAATCTGGAGTTTGAGGTTTAAATGAGCATCACATGATGTACAGCTCGTGCAGAGCCTTTGGGGCTGTGGGGGAGAAGGGTGGTTTTGCTGATCAGTCCAGCCTTTGCTATCGGTACCTGCAATGCAGGGTCTGAGATCAACACAGAACTGGAGTGTCTGGAGTGTGATCCCGAAATTATATACTCATTTTGGTTTGAAGATGAAAGGAAGTGGAATCTTTCTGGGACCTGTATGGCCCCTGGGGCAGAAAGAGTGAAATCATGAATTTATCTGTAGAAGACAAAAACCTATGGTTGGCAATGTGCCTTCTGACTCGATGGGAGTCTGCAAGAACTGCAGGGCGATGATTTGGGCTTAGGAAGTCTGTTGTTGCCAACTACACAGGAACAAGTGACCCTTGCTATTAGGTGCTCACCCTCAGCTTTGCAGGAAGGTTTGACTTTGTGACAGGAACAGACACTCTTCAGTACCTTCCCTCTGGTTGTGTGGTTTCTACTTGAACACCAGTCTGTTCCCAGGCTGCAAGTGTTGAGTAAAACTGCCTAGATTATCCAAAAAATACCCAAAACCCCCTATGCAATGCACTTAGGGTGAGAGCTGTGTCTGCCTGAGGGCTCAGGTGCCTGGTGCTGGGTAAAGCCTGCAGGCAGCACTGCAATGCAAGAGTACAATGAGCCAAAGGGAGCTGCTCAGGAGGAAGTGAGGCCATTGCTTCACACTTTGCAAAACTCCTGGATTTTTTAAAGTACAAAGGCTGTGTGGGAACAGTGAGCAGCCCCTGAAAGAGCAGCTGGGAGTTTGCAACAAACACAAGATATTTGGCTACACGTGTCCTCTCAAATGACACCAGAGTCCTCTAACAGCATGAGGGTGTCTGTCACCTTGGGAGGTTTTGCAGATGTCACACCCCTAGGAGTAGTGCTAAGAACTGACACAAGATCTTTGGGAAGAATTTGGAACTGTAGCTATGCATGGTATTAATGTGATCCTGTCCTCAAAGACCAGTTCACCCCATGTAAGTTTGAGCTGAAACCCCAAAGACACAGTTGTGATCTTGACAAAGCCTTGACAAGAGCATTTTGAACAATTTTGTTCCTCAGAACTTTAAAAAACGGATGGGATTCAACAGTGCTTGGGCGCATAACTTAAAAATCAGGAATCTGGTAACCTGCATTGCATTGACTTTCTTTCCTGGTGTCAGCAGTGATGGCTTGCCAAGCCTTGGTTTTCAATCCTGCACACTCACAACTGCAGTCTGGCTCCTTTTGCAAGTTACCAACAGGGTTCTCTGATTGCTGGATTTTTAACTGTTAAAAATAGTTTAATTTGCAGTGAAGAGGGGAGATGAATTGCAGATCACTTCCAGTGAGAACCTAAACCTAGGATTTGGTTCACTCCCTTGTGTATTCCCAATCCAGTCCCACACTGGGCTATATCTGAACGGGCTGATGCACTGTCCTGCTCCGTGGTGATGTGACAAGGGTGGATCTTGCTCTTCCTGCAACCATGTCCCCTTTTTTGTCTTGTCCCCCTCTCTGCCCCAAGAAAATATGCAAAGCAGAACCAATGCGTTTCAGGGGTAAACGGGGTTGTGTAATGGCTGATGTTTTTTAATTTAATTTGTTTTTAGAAGGAAAGCAACAGGGTGCAATTGATTTGCAAACGAAGAAGAAGAAAGCTGGGAGTGGGAGGACAATCAATACTGGGCTTGACTACTGCATTCCAATGGAGTGTCTGCATGGCAATGAGTCCAGAGAAAAGATTTCAATTAAGCAGCAAATGACTTGGTAACCAAAGACTTCTGCCACTTCAGCAAGATGCCAGACAGTGCAATACACTGATTTCTTCTCATTAACTGTAGACTGGAAGAAGTATATGGAAATGGAAAGTGTGTGTGGGAGGGGAGAGGCAATACAAACCTAATAAGCATCTAATAATCTTTAAGTGGAAAAAGATAATTAGAAACTGCAATTCCCCTGGCATTTGTTTTAAAAAATGAGGTGGAAAAGCACAGAAATTGGTGCTTATTTTTCCTGTAAATTCAGTGTGAAAGCCTGTGTTGAGTATATTCACTCCATGTCCAAGGAGTGAGTCTGTATTTCTTGAGTGCCATTTTCTGATCCTTTCTTCATCAAAGTTGCAGGTAAATTAATTTCATGGGCTCACTTCCTGCATGGAAATAAATATTGGGATAACTGAAGGTCAGAAACCTCTGGGAGAGGACCACCCTCTCACAGCCCCACTGCTTTCTGCAGCTTCATGCCCATCCCTGTGAACAGTCCCTGGGAACACTTTTGGGGACGTGCTGAAACTCTCACACAAGGCTTCAGTGTCTTGATGCATGTTTTAAAATCGGTCTGGCTGCTGTGTGGCGTTGACCTGGGAATGGTGAGTTCTGAGTTCCTTCCAGTTTCTGTTTGGTTACTAGATGCTTTCCTGAAACTAGACTCCCCCTGGGTTTAACAAGAAAAGGCAAGAAAGCAGTGCATAGGGAGCAGCAAAGCCTCTCCAGCAGCAAGCAGCTGAGTCTACTCTCTTAGAAATAATAGTAGAAAACACCACTGGGAGCTACAGAGAGGCTGATCCACCCCACTGCTTTGGGTGGATGGGTTCTGTCTAACAGAGCCCTAAAGTCTTTATTCTGGTTGTGACAGTTGAGCTCTGCAATGGCAGCTTAGCTCAGCACCCAAAAAAGCTGCCAGCTTCCTCTGTCTTCCAGGTCTGTCTGGGCTAGTGCTGTATGTGCTGCCTTGGGAGCTTTCTGGGATTTTCTCCATCCCTTAGTCCTTCCAGAACACCCTCGAGAGTCCCACAGGACTGTTCGTCTCCTGGCTCAGCAGAGACAAGGAGAGGGAAATTGCCAAGTGATTTGAAAATTGGCAGTAGAAGAGAATTGGAAATTTAGTGTGGGCAGTTGTGTTGCTCGGAGAGAATATTTATTCTGTGAATAAACAAAGGGAGGCAAAGCCTGTGACAAACCCAGCGAGGATGGAGTTTGCACTGGTGTAAGAGTTGTCTGAGCCGAGCGTCTCGGCGCATTTTAATAGCAGTCAGACAGCGGCTTATCTTATTTATGCTGCTGTAATCCCTAGTGGATCTGGCTGAGAAAGTGCCATCAGGCAATCATCACAGCAGCTACAATGGGAAGGATCTCTTCAAAGGGTCGATGAACTAGCATAATCTTTTGTGATATTAATGCTGGTGTGTAAGCAGACACCAGCAAGCCCCCGGGGGGTCCGGCCCACGAGCAGGATGTGAAGGTGCTGGAGATGAGCAGCCCAGCAGCTCAGGATTGCATTCCTTAAAACAGAGCAGCCGAGCTTTGCAGGACACCTATTGCTGGTTTTCCCCAGCCTATACAGGCATTGTTTACTCTGCATCGTTTTGTTTCAGCTAAACAGATTATATATTCTTATAAACAATTATTTGGCTTAGAAAGTGGCTCTTCTGTAGTCTGGATGTGTCTGTTCACTTGATTCCTGGCTCCCCAGATGGCTGTTTCCTCCTCTTCCTCCTCCCATTTGCATGACCCTTGAGCAATATTTTCATACTTTTTCTTTTGGTTTTTTTTTGGCTGTGGCCATGGTTGTCCATCTAAGTCCAACATTACAAAATGCCCTGTTCTGGCTGAACGCTGAGACTGAGAAATATCTTTTTTTTCCTTGTCAAAGAGGAGTGATGAAGGAATTTAATTAGCACAGGGCCTCTATTCCCTTGTCAAATAATTTAATTGTTAATCATTAATTCTGAGTGTAAAAAAATTATGTCTGGCAGCAGAAACAAACTGTTGCAAAACAAGCATTTGCAGAGGAAATGTGTCTGCAAAGTGTGTGAAGGTAAAGTGGTGTCATATCAGTGGCTCAAGAGAAGTGGGATCTCTGCAGCCTGGGGAAATAGAAGGTACCCAATCCCCTACCCTGGTTCTGTGCTGCTCAGCAAAGCTTTCTGAAGTGATTTGTTGGGTTTTTTTAAGTTTTGTTTTTGAAACACAGCAAGCCAGAAACCTTGGCAGGGATGTGTTGGGAATAGTGCTCAGGTGAGCTGCCTCACACATTTGTCCTTCAAATGTGAGGTGTTTTGTAAGTAGACATCCCGGGGAGGGAAATATCCATCAGGTCTGAGGTGAGCAGAATAACTGCTTCCCCCATTACCTTCGAAGCCAGGCTGGGGCAGTGCTGGGGCTTGGGGACACGGGAGAATTCATCAGCTTCGTTTTATTGACTCCAGCAGGCTCTGAGAGGTGAAGTTTCAAAGAGAACAAGGGATAGCTGGGCCCAGAAAGGCATCGTGCTGTCCATGACTAACAAGTGCTGCCCACAGTAACTCCCTCCTTCCTCTTCCTGAACCTTCTCCCTGGAACAGAGGCCCCTGAGCAGATGCTGGAGCTCAACAGAGCCCAGCCTGGATTCAGGTGATGCTTGTGCTGGGGCTGCCTGCCTCTCTCTTCTCCTCAGCAGCAGGAAGGACAGATTGTCCTGGTGAAAAGACAAAGGGGCAGCCCTAAACTCTGCACCCAGACATTTATTTCTGACTGCACACCACTGTGTTATCTGGAGGGGAATGCTGCCAGACCCTTGCTGGGAAGGCTTGGCAGAGACTGCAAGCAGACTTTTTATTTAAATGATTAGATTTACTATCAAAATTAATAGCACAATCAATATTGATATGCAATTCAATTAAATAGGATGAAAATCATTGCCTGCATGTTTTTCTCCATCACCTTGTCTGAATTCCTGGTCTGCAGGGTCAGAGGTGGACAGGAGAAGGAAGAGTGGAGGTGTGTGGGAGAAGAGAGCCCCAATACTGAGCTTTTGGCCCATCCTGGTGCTGAGTAGAAGGAGTTGTGAGTGTTACAGGTGTGCTGGTTGCACAGTAGTGATCTCAAACCCTTGGTCATGCTCAGCTGCTGGCATGTTACAGCCCCTGGCGTGTGGGTGTGGGGTGTGCTCAGGGGTGAATTTAAAAGTTAATTCTCAGAGGTGGGGAGGGAATTTGGGCTTGGTTGTTTTCTTAAGTCAGCTGGGTGTTTGCGCAGGAGAGGCAGGGAGCAGGCCTGGATGTTGGAACAGGATAGGAAAGTAGATGTGTACAGTAAGACTGGAGAAATACGGAAATCGAGACCCTGTGGGGAGATTTCACTCCGAGAGAAATGGGCAGTGAGCTATTATTTGTCCCTATCCATGGCAGGAGGATGGGGACAGGAGAGAAAGAGTGGGTTTGTTAAATGTCTCTGTCCTGGGTGCTCTGTTGCTGTGAGCTCTTTAAACCAGTTCTAGCTCTTGCACCAGAAGTGACTGCATTGCAGTAGTCACAGGATGTAATCAGTTAAAGTTTTAACCCAAAGGATCCCAAAACACTCTCAAAGGTCCTGCACGACCCAAGTTGTCTCTGATCCCTGTGGCTGTACACGAGGAGAGGAGCTGGGAGGCACTTTTTCATGGACCTCAGGGAATTAACCCTCTGTGATCATTCCCATTCAGGGAAAGCTGTAACAACTTTACATGAGTGAGAAAAATCTCTTCAGACTGCAGCATTCTGGTGTCTCTGAGCTCCACTGCCACGTTCCTGCAGCCCATGGCTCCTATGCCATATGGCAAAACACTCTGTCCAGAACTGTAAACCATCCCAATTACACTGATTAACTCTATGGAAAGACACCAGCACTTGGAACATTTGCTGACGCTGCTTGGACAGAGCAATAAGAAAATAATAAATGACTCGACAATTGGCTGGGGGGAGGAGAAATCTGCATGTTGTATAGAGTTGGGATGGGAAGAGCACAGGGAGACCGATAAATTGTACAGGAATAGTGCTCAATTTTATGCCTGGTCTCTGCTCCTCACAAGGATTTTTCTTGTGTGGTCACTCTTGCTTTATTGCATACTAAAAAGAAAAGTGTTTGTTAAATTAATTTTTGAGCCACAGGCATTATCTCTAGTGACTTTTAAAACTGTTCCCTCTTCCAGAAGCATCTACAGCTCTTGGAGCACACGCAGTGACTTTCTGGAGATGTATGATCCTAAGCCTCTGAGACAGGTTTGAAAACAGTTCAAACAACAGAGAAGCACAAGTCAAAGCTCAGGTTTTAATCACTTGTGAAATAAATCTAGCAAACACCAACACTGACTCTTACCTGTGCCTATACTGAGAGGCTTACAAGAAAAATAAAGTTTTAATTGCGTTTTTTGTTGTTGAAAAACAAAGGAGAAAAGCATCCTTGCAAAGACAAAAGCATGTGTCTGTAGCTTCGTGCACACAGTCAGTGAATATTCCTTTTAAAGTCAGGGGGGCTAGTCAGGTATTCAAAGTCATGCATAAACAACCCTCCTGAAGGCAGTAAATAAAGGGGGAAAACGTCTTTACAAGATGAAACTTCACGATCTGGGTGAGAATATTCTCCTTACTGATGTGCTCCTGATTTAGTGTTTGGACGGAGAGCTGCAATGGGAACCTCAATTGACGTCAGAGGGTTTTAGATCACAGACCAGACAAGTGTCAGAGAATTACGAGAAATCGTGGATGCTCTTCTATCTATAGCTCTGCAGCCGAGCTCTCAGGCGCGTTTTCATCAGTTCAAATAGCTCGCTACGGCAGCTTTTTAAAAATGAGTTTTAGTTTAAGGATTTATGCTGCTCGTTAAGATTGGGTAAGGATATTCTAACTTCTTTGCTAAACCAGAAATGGTATGAATATAATTCTTTCAAGAGATATGACTTGTAGTGCAGAGTGGTGGTGGGTTTTATCTTCTGAAATGGAACTCCTTGCTGCAGATCCTTTAAGGAGGTCTCCTGAGCTAACCTGTGTAACCTACCTACAAAACTGTGGGTCCCGTGGTAAAACTGGGGCTCTCTGATGAATTTTGTGCTGTGTGAAATGAGTTGTGTGATGAGAGTGCTCATGTTGCTATTTTCTGATGGAATTGTCTGTTGTCATTGCAACACAAATACCCTGCTAGACTTGAATGTTCCCTCTGTGCCATCTGTGATTCCTGGTGTAATTTATCAGTTTATTCATGAGCAATAAGGAAATGTAACTTCTGGAATGATTGGCTAAATCCTGGGTTGCCTGCCCAGGAGGGATTTTCTCCTCCTCACTCCAGCTGCCCTCTGACTTTGTTTTGTCAGGGAACTGCAGAAACCAAACTCAATTTTTTCAGCCCTGGTGCAGGAGAGCAAGTTGTGTTTGATGAGGCTGCTGCTTTGTCAGCCCCACTGCTGGGAGATGATTTCAAAGCCCATAGCTCTGTGTCAGAGTGTGATGGATGGGGCTGAAAGCTGGACAATGCTTGCAATTCCCAGGCCCATGGGGTGGCAGGAGAGGTGGGATACACACATTTCAGGTTGTAAATGAGATCTTGGGAGACCAGGTGCAGGAAAGAATTCTGTGTTGTGTGTGGGTGTGCCAGCAGCTGTTGCCCTGGTCAGCAGTGCTTCCAGAGGGTGGAAGCACTGGGAGCAAACACAGAGGATTGTAAACATACCCCACAGAAAGTCACTTTTTTGTCCACAGCCTGTCTTCACATACTTAAAAGGAAAGGTTCCCTCACCCAGGAACCCAGAGCTTCTCCACTCACCACTGGAGTGATACCTGTGGTGAACACATCCTGCTGTAATGGGGGACTGAACCCTGGGCACTTCTGACACCAGCAAGGACATTTGGAGCTGAGGCCGTTTTGAAGGGTGCTGATAACAGCTGTCCCTTGGAAGCTTTCGGGTTTTATGACTTCCCCATAAAAGAGGGGAGGGGGGGTCTGTGCTTGAGGCTTTATACAATGCATCTTTTTACTGGCATCAGCTGAAATAAAAGAATAAAAACAAAATCGGAGGATCTAATGTAAAGGCGAGCAAGCCATGGTTTTGTTTGGATTTCCTGCACGATTCCTGGCTCAGCTGCGTTTTGCTGCTGAGCCAGGCGCGCGGTAGTGGCGCGATCCACCCCTGATCCCACTTGTGCTGCTGTTTAATTGATTTGTGTGGTTGCTCCGGCCCTGCCGGGGCTGGGGGACGGGATTTGCATTCTGGGCGAGTGGTCGCAGGCGCCGCTGGCAGGGAGAGGGGAGCTGCTGTCGGCAGCTCTGCTCCGAAGGCAGCCCGGGGATGATTGATGGCACTGCAAGCCCTGCTGTTCCAGCCATGCGACACTCCTGGTCCTGGCAAACCCCTGGTGCCCTGTTCCCTCTTCACCCACCCCACAATGAGGCACTGATAAAGATAAGAGAGTTCCCTGGCTGCCTGCTAAAGCACTTGGGTGTTTTGTCTTTTTTTTTCCTCCCCCTTTTTTTCCTAGCAGGCTGTGAGCCTCAATGGAAGAGTCAAGAGGGAGAAATCAAAAGGAAAGCAGGGGTGTTAAAGAGTGTTCTTTTGTTTTGCCTCCTTCTCAAAAATCTAAATTTTGTGGGGTTTGGTAAATTAAGATTTCTCCTGCTCTTCTTACTGGCACTTGGATCCCACAGAGATGTATTTGCAGGATGCCAACTGTGCCCATGTAGCAGCCAGATGTGGTGCAGTCCCCAAATCAGCAGCTCACCGTGGTGCATTCTATGGATGGACTAATTGTCTGCCTAATGGGGAGAGCTCAGCTCCTGTAAGGGATGGGTGCATTTGCCTCTGTCTATTTCTGTTCTCTGCAGGCCCCCTCTGGGCTTTGGCCTTGCTGAGGGAAGGACAAATATTGCATTTCTGGATTTTTTCAGGTTTTGTGCAATAGTCTCGTGAAGCACTGGAGAGATTTAAGAGCAGCTTGGATGTGTGCATGGGATCGATGGCACCAGTGGGACCAAAGCAAGCAGGACCAGATCAGCTGGACTGTATCAGCACTTTCCCAAGAGGGGAAGGGAACTGTAACATTTTGCACCAGTCCTGGCTAAGAAATCCCAAAGCAAACCACCTCCTCTGGAGGGAAATGATTTCTGTTCTGTCTGGCTTTGTAAACAGAAATGTAAATTGTTTGGATGCTTTGGGGGAAGGGTGAGAGAAAATAAATCAGTGAATTTTTTTGTCTGTTTAGAGGGAACTGACCTGCTGGATTAGCAATACTTTATTATGCCAGGTGCAATGTGAAAGTTGCCCATTCCTGAGCTGTGCAAGTAGGTCTGGAAGGCAGCAGCCAGACAGTCTGGTGTTGAGTTGTCTGGTCATGGCTGGTAATGATCCTTCCAGTCCCTTGCAGGAGGAATTCATGCTTCTCTCACTCCTTCCTTTTTGCTTCGTTTATCCCAAGTTGGTGTTGGGTTTGGCTGTGTTGTTGGTTTGGGTTTTTGTTATTTTGTTGGATTTTTTTTTTCCAAACTAAAGTTATCAGAAGTTCTTGGATTACTTTTTTCATCCATCAAAGAATTTAATCAAACCGTGGTGGGGAGGGTGTGCTGGAACAACATTTTTAGCTTTTAAAAGCTTATGATGAATCCTTTCTCTTGGAAGGTGTGAGGGGCACAAGTGTGACCATAGTTCATAAAAATAGCAATAATTTGTGCTCTTGCTGATAGATAAAGGTCACTAGAAAGATGCCAGGTAATGAGAGCAAAAGGGTAATTTACTGGAAATAGTGAAACCCTGATTTAATGTGCCACAACAGTGAGAGCTGATACAGGCAAATAAAACAGATGGGAGTCATAATTTGTTAACAGTCTATCTGTTGTCTTAACACTGATCACTTTGGGATCTCAGAAAATCTCCAGGTTACAGAAAATAAGCAAGTGGGAATAGGTGATGTGATTTGACATAATTAAATGTTGTGAGTTTGATTTGGATGTTGTAGTTTTTAAAGTGTGACTTATTTTTATAAGATCCTTTTCTTTCATCTGTGCCTAAATAGCAATCATATTCATTAGGTGGTCTGACATCCTGTTCTTGACACTGGAATTTGGAGAGTCCTTTTGACCTGCATGCTGGGCTGAAATGAGAATAGGCCTGTCTGCAGGTTTCCTATTACAGATGAATGTTTGGTGCTGGGATCATAAAGTAATTTAATTTTGGATGTTGATTAACTTCTTAATTCAGATGTTGGGATTCTTTTCTATACAGGTCAGCTCATGAGGGTTTGGTGAGATGAATTTCTTAAGCTCATAAGGGATGTGTTTGCCCAGGACCAGGGGGAGCTGCCCTGTGCTGTTGCTTACGAGAGCTTTCCTTTCTGGCTGGAACCACTTGGTCAGCAGCAGAGTGAACTTCCTGAGTCTTTCCCTGTGCTGTTAAATCTGGGACACTGAGCCAGAGGGCCCTTTGCTGCTGACTTGCTTCATACCTAAGGGTCTCCAACACCTCACATTGGAGAAGGAGAATAACAATATCCATGCCTAAATCCTTGTTTTTGAAGGAAGTCTCTGTAGTGCCTTTGCATGTAAAGGCAGGGTCTGACCATTCCCTCCACAACTCGATCTCTTTCCGGAAGCAGCTCCTCCCAGGTATTTGAACAGTAAATCTGTTCTGCCAGCAGGACTTGCTGCACTCTGGGGTAACGTTCAGAGCGAGCCAAGGTGGACAGCCAGCCTACATTACCTAAAAATCTGCACAGCTGCAGTGCCTCAGACACCAAGGATGTTGTATTAGTCCAGTGAGAAACTGCAACATTCCTTGTAACAGTTTTGTTAAGCAATTTGGTTATTTAGGGTTTTCCTGCTCTTTGTACCCAACCTAAGGTGGGGGGAATAGAGTGGTTCTTTTTCGTGGACATTTGTGAAGGCTCTTTTGCTCGGAACCATCCACAGAGCAGGTCTGGAGTTGTTTAAGGCAGCTGTTTGGAGAAGAAGGTTAAGACTAGACTGCTACAAAATGTTTTGTGTTGTTTACATTGGTTTGTCTTAATTGCCTAAAATGCAAGAGTTGGGATGGATGGATCAAAGTCCCTGCAGAAGACAGGGTCCCAGACATTTTGTGCTTTTACTGTGATGACACCAAATTAATCTTTCCTTACAGAATGATTTAGAAGGGTTTCTAAAATTGTCTACATCGTCACATTTTCAAACCTTGGCTATGTAACCCTTTTAATGGGGTCTCTAATGGGGCTATTAAAGGTTGCAGACCAAAGCAGCTAAAGAGTATCCTTAGAGCCATCTGGTCCAAGGCTTTGCTAAATCATTTTTATTTCACAGCGAGGATGGACTCTGCAGATGCACAACAGGTCATAAGGCACAACTTCTAGTAGATTTTAGTTAACAGGGGGAAAATAATCTGTGATTATTGAAAATACCTGCTACATTGTTTGTCTTGTGGCTCTGTAAGTCTCTGGTTAGGGCTTCACTCACGGGCAATTCTAATGTTGCCGATCCCTGCAGAGCTACAGCAGGAGCCTTAGAGATATGGTGCAGGTTATTCCCAGCAGCTCATCCCCTTTACTTTGCCGAGATTGTTTTAGGAGAAGGTTTGTTTGTGGGTCTTTTTTTTTGTCCCCACAAACTGGGGCCTCATGCTCAGAGTGACACCTTCTTCTTGTTTTAAAAACGGGCAATGAAGAGCTCTGTTACTGACAGGAGGGAATATAAACATGCCAGTTGGAGCAATCCAATAGGGACTGAGGCTGGCAGCAACTTTTAGGCTGTGACTCACTTGGAGCAGTTGCCTTGAATCTCTCCTGCTAGCTGACAGATTGTTGTTCAGAAGGGGCCAACTCCGATCTTGAGTCATGAAGGTCGTGCTGCTGATTCCTGGTATTAAGACAAAAACTGGGCCCAAAGATTTTCAGAGCCTCACAGGACAGTGCCCAGTTGGGTAAGGTGTCAGTTCTAGGGCATCTTTTATCTAATTTGTACAAGGTGCATTCCTACCTCCAGCTTACGCAGTGGTGTTTCTGGACCATTACAGCTTTTAAAATTTAGTGGTACAACAGAAACTCCAGGCAAGATCATAACAGGATAAGGGAGCACTTTGTTCTGCGTGAAGGAATTTGCAACTGAACATTCAGTGTGCGTAGTTAGACTCTGGGAGAATGATTGATTGTAAATGTCTCCACAGGTATAAGCAGGACATCTGGAAATCCCTGTGTCCGATATTGCCCCAAATTATCCAATTTATTTTAAAGAACTAGCACTTTGCTTTACCTAGATGCCTGTTAAGAAATCTTGGTCAAACAAGCTGTCTTCATTTCCCACCCCAACCGAGTTCCCATCCCTGCCTCTGTCCAGGTTCCCAGTAAAAGCCTTAGTCACAGCCAAGTGACTGCAGTCGGAGGAGGCAGGGAGCAGAATGGGAAGTGCTCTTCCATAAAGAAAGGCATGTCGGAATAAGCCACCTATCACAAATTCCTTCTAAAACACGCCAACTGTAACAGAAACAAATATCATATTGGCAATACCATGATGTTTGCATTCACACACCAGCTGTTACTCTTTCCCATGGGGTCTTGTTTTTTAAA
Organism: Machaerirhynchus nigripectus; assembly: GCA_013397975.1. Lineage (NCBI taxonomy): Eukaryota > Metazoa > Chordata > Aves > Passeriformes > Dicruridae > Machaerirhynchus > Machaerirhynchus nigripectus. Next base: position 821,866 of record VZRQ01003129.1, on the reverse strand, counting down.
AGGCTGGTGGAGGACATTTTTGTTAAGCAACAAATCTCGCCTTATTCTCTACATTGGCTTATTTTCCTGTATTGGCTGTATATAATTTTCCTTGGAACATTAAATTTTTTTTTCTTTTTCTTTTTTTGATACTTTTGTGGTATATGTGCTAACACATAATGGATTCTCTTTCCAGAATATTTTTGACAGGCTGACAATAAAGTGTGATGCACTCTGTAATTTAAAGCTACGCATACTTCTCTTATGGATTATTGGATTATCAGCTTTGGGTTTGTTAAACATTGCGTATGACTGAGTGCAGGAGTAATTGGCACACTAAATTTATGAATGACTGTTAATTAATAAACTTCTCATACAGAAACTGAAATAGCAAAGCTATTCCTGGACTAGAAAGGCTGGTAGATTTTTGGCCCGTAATAAATTGAACACATAGCACAAAGTGGGAGAGAAAAAAAGAAAAACATTGCGTAGAGTCAGTTCTGAGCAGGAATTACTGATTGTTCTTCTGTTTGGGTTTTTTATTTTAAATTCCAAGAATGTTTGCAGTACAGAAACCAATTTGATTTCATCCTTTCCTTGTAATTAAATTAAAGCATTTTCAAATTTTCTTAAACATTGATTTTGGGAAAATTAAAGTTCCAGAAATACCTTTTGGATGCAATATGATGTAAAACAACATATTTCTGTGTATAATTTATAACATTACAAACCTTTGCATTAGAATCTGAGGTGACTGGTTTACCTGGGGTTTGAATGCCCAGGACTGTGATTGATGTGCTGGGAACCCGTCAGTGCTCACACGAGTGGTGTGAAGCACAAGTGTGAGCAGGATCCACAGGATGAGTGTGCATCAATTTCAGTGCTCAGGAACTTCAGAGGAGACTGGACAGATGCTTCAGCATCAGGGCCGTAGCAAATGCAAGCCTGGAAATACTTTATTTTTGTTATTTGATTTTCCTTTTGCTTTCTGGTATTTGTGTTATTTAGTCTTGTTTGGTTTTTGGTTTTTTTTTAACCCAATGCTTCACCCCTGTTTACCTAAGAGTTTATTGCACATCCATTTGCTCCCTTTCAGCTCCCTCCACTGTGTCATGCAGGGCTGCAATACACTTGTGACTAAGATGAGAAAGGATGGCTCTGAAGTGCTGGTTGTTGGGCACTGCTTCTCAGAGATTGGTGATTTTAGTTATTTCCAGAACCCATTTTTTGGTTTACCTAACATAAAAATTTACTGCTTTGAGTTCATGAGACAGTCTTGCTGTCTCTGAATTTCTGTGGAATTACAGAAAAAAGAGGGGATATTCCAATTTTTATGCCTAGAAAGACTTTTGTGTTCAAAAGAAACGAGAATGCTGGCTCAAGGTCTGGCCAGTATCAGCAGGTCTGCTACTGTGTTTTGAAAATAATAAGTATTACACCAGTGATTCTATGCAAATAATGTCTGTGTTTTCACATTAAACTACAAGATGAGACTTTGGCAAAACACAGAAGTAAGAGCCAAGCAACTGAAATGAAAGCTGAGACTGATGAGCAAGTTCAGGTCATGAAACAGGGTTTTTTTCCTCCAATTGCCTGTATCTGGTATCTCTCACTTGCTACAGCAGGCTGCATTTTTCATTGAAATATAGAAGCTTCTGCCTTCCAATACTGTTTTGTTCATTTAATAAAAGCACTGCAAGGATAGATGGACAAGAAACAATTCTTTAAGACTAAAGCTGTTCCTTCTATCTTAGCCTCAATGAGAGACTGAACACATCTAAACCAGAGTCAAGATACAGCTGGGTGATAGTGGGCACAATTGGGAAAAGCTCCCCCCGTCCCCTTTGGCTTTCTTTTAGGTTCTGCAAAGAAAGAATATTCAAAACAACATGAAAGAAAAAAACTAACAACTTGGGAAGGAAGGAGATAATTCTTTGCTTTCAGTGATTTTAAATACAGCCAGCTGAGGATAGAGGGTGAGCCCTCAGAGGCAGGCAGCGCAAACATCCCACGGAACTCACCTGCAGTCTGAGGATGGGGAGGGGGTGAGGTGGGAATATTTACCCGGGCAAATTCAAGTGCAGCATTGCCAGCCGCCACTAGCTGTCACTTTGCAAGCAGCCGGGGTTGGTGTTTTCAGCACTGCGGTTAGCGAGATTGCGGTGCTAATTAAACGGAGTAACTCCCAGAGCCTCGGAGCGTCCCGAGCCCGGGGCCGTGCGAGAGCCAGCCCGGGGCACCGAGGGGAGGCGAAAGGGTGGCTCGGGGCAGGGAACCGCCGCCGTGCCCAGGGGCTGTGCCCTGGGCTGGGCGCGGCGCTCAGCCCAGCCGCGCTCCTCCCGTAAAGCCGAGCCTTACCTGAAGAAAACGATCGTCTCCCACACGTAGACTCCGAGCGCGTTGACGTTGCACATTTTTCCAGCTCTCGCCGTTTTGGTGTTTTTTT